>JXTC01000127.1:193389-374106 GCA_002914845.1 Trema orientale
ACAACCTATAGTAAATAAAGTATTCCATCTTTATTTACAGATTGTGAACTAATTCATTTAGACTTAGATAAAGAAACAAGTCTCCCCATAATTAACACTTAATCATGTTTGTTTCTTTATACACAAACAAAGTCATGGAATCTTTTTCAGATAAATAAACTATACAACTAAGATAGTTTAATCTAGCAAATATCATAATTGCATATAAGAGAAAGTTGTTTATACTCAAAGGGTATAATTGAAAATATGCTTTTTAGGACAAATATCCCAACAAATTGCACCTAAACCTGATTGTTTTGACACAAGTGCCAACCTTACCTTAATACTCAATGCTTTTTAATAATTAGAGTGATCCCACACTTGAGAACTCTACAATTAAAGATATTTCATACAAGTTTTGGTCGGGAAGATTTAGAACAAAAACTAACTAATGATCAAGATTGGCTCAAAGTGTTTCTCAAAGAGAAATTACTGTAAATGTAGGCTAGGATGAGTTGGAAAAAGTTTAGAAGCAATGTATGTTAAGAGTTAAATGCCACCAAATAAACTTCTATGTTAATAATTTTTAGCCAATACTAAATGTCTTTTACTATTATATCACTCACTATCAAAATTTTGGTTGAGCCAAAGTACTAGCAGCCCCAAAAAACAAGTCGAAATAGGTATGAATTGTTGAATATCCAAATAATTATACAACCAGTTAAAGCTTTAAATTGAGAATATTAGCATAAAAACTACGCTTAAAAACAATAGAAAAACAAACAAGACCCACATAAATCAAGATATGTGGAAATACATATATATATATATGTATATAAAAATATGGAAGAATTTTTAAAGTGAAAAAATAAAAGTGAATAGGAAAATCCTATTGGGAAAGCGAGAATTAGGTTTAAAAACTTTTCAAAATTATTTTTTTTAAAGTAATAAACCACTAAACTACACTTTTGAAACTTTTAAGTCAAATACTAATAGATGGCAAATGAGTACAACGCAAGAAAGAATTTGAAAATAATTAAAAAAGATAGGATCGGAGAAAAAACAAAGACAATTTTCATGAGGTTTGACGATGTTCTACATCTTTGGCTCTAGCAATTTTCGCTTTTGGGCATATATCAGATCAAGAATGGGGTTTGACAAACCCTTATATAAATATGGGGCAGTTATTCCTATCGCCCAGCCAAACCCTTTTAAGTACAATAGACTTGATTCCGACTCTATCATGCCTAACTCGGATTGTTTAGAATCTTTTGACAATCTCACCGAAACTAGATTATTTTGACACGAGCCAACCTCACCTTAACACTCGATGCTTTTCAATAATTAACATGATTCCACACTTGAGAACTCTACTATTAAAGATATTTATAGTTTGGCTTTGGAGATTTAGAACAAAAACTAATTAATGATCAAAGTTAGCTTAAATTGTTTCTTAAGGAGCAATTAATGTAAATGTAGACTGAGGGTGAGTTGAAGTCATTGAGAAGCTACATACGTTGAGAGTTAAATGCCACTAAATAAACTTCTATATTTATAATTTTTAGCCTATACTAAATTCCTTTTTTAATTATATCACTCATTATCAAAATTCAGGTCAACCCAAAATACCAGTTTCCCAAAAAACAAGTATTAAAAGAAGTACAAAGTGTTAAATACTCAAATAATTATACTACCAGTTAAAGCTTCAAATTGAGAATATTAACATGAAAACCACGCTAAAAAATAATATAAAAATAAACAAAACCCCATAAATCTATATATATGGAAATATATATACACACACATATGAAAGAATTATTGAAACGAGAAAAAATAAAAGTGAATTAGGTTTAAAACTTTTTCAAAACTCTTTTTGAGTAATAGAACACTAAACAACACTTTTGAAATTTTTAAGTCAAATACTAACGTGGCAAATAAGCACCACGCAATAAATAATTTGACAGTAATAAAAAAAAATAGGATTGGAGAAAAAACGAAGAGAATTTTCATGAGGTTTGACAATGTTATTACATCTCTAGCTCTAGCGATCTTCATTTTTAGGCATATATTGGATAAAGATTAGGATTTGACTAACCCTAATATAAATATAGAATAGTTATTCTTATAGCTCACCCAAATCTTTTTAAGTACAATAAACTTGACTTCGACTCTATCTTGCCTAACTTAGATTATTTAGAATCTTATGATAATCTCACCTAAACCTGATTGTTTGTACATAGGTGCCAACCTTATCTTAATACTCAATGCTTTTCAATAATTAGAGTGATCCCACACTTGAGAACTCTACTATTAAAGATATTTCATAGAAGTTTTGGCCTAAGAGATTTAGAACAAAAACTAATTAATAATCAAGATTGGCTCAAATTGTTTCACAAAGAGAAATTAATATAAATATAGGCTCGAATGAGTTGGAAATAGTTTAGAAGCAATGTATGTTAAGAGTTAAATGCCACTAAATAAACTTCTATATTAATAATTTTTAGCCAGTATTAAATGTCTTTTACTATTATATCACTCACTATCAAAATTTTGGTTAAGCCAAAATACCAGTTGCCCCAAAAAATAAGTAGAAATAGATATGAATTGTTGGATATTTAAATAATTATACTACCAGTTAAAGCTTCAAATTGAGAATATTAGCGTAAAAACCACGCTAAAAGACAATAGAAAAACGAACAAAATCCACATAAATTAAGATATGTGAAAATATATATATATTTATATATGTATATACACATGTGGAAGAATTATTAAAGTGAGAAAAAATAAAAGTGAATAGAAAAATCTTATTGGGGAAGAGTGAATTAGGTTAAAACTTTTCGAAACTTTTTTTTTTTAAAGTAATAAACCACTAAACCACACTTTTGAAACTTTTAAGTCAAATACTAATAGATGGCAAATGAGCACAACACAAAAAAGAATTTGACAATAATTAAAAAAGATAGGATTAGAGAAAAAACAAAGACAATTTTCATGAGGTTCGACAATGTTCTACATTTTTGGCTCTAGGGATCTTCGCTTTTGGGCATATATCAGATCAAGAATGGGGTTTGACCAACCCTTATATAAATATAGGGTGATTAATCCTATAGCCCAACCAAACTCTTTTAAGCACAATAGACTTAACTTTGACTCCATCATGCCTAACTCAGATTGTTTAGAATCTTAATACAATCTCACCTAAACTAGATTGTTTTAATACAAGCCAATCTCACCTTAACACTCGATGCTTTTTAATAATTAGCATGATCCCACGCTTGAGAACTCTATTATTAAAGATATTTGTAGTTTGACTTTGGAGATTTAGAACAAAAACTAATTAATGATCAAAGTTGGCTCAAATTATTTCTCAAAGATTNTAACTCTAGGGGGAAAAAAAAGGGATAAATCCATGAAAAATATCATTCAATTCGATATGGTAGATTAAAAAAAGGGACACCAAAAGAACTTGACTGCTGAGCCGTATGAGGTCGGAAACTCTCAAGTATTGCTCTAAGGGCAGAAATTAGAAATTAATGCAAATTTAGGCTTAGGTTGAGTTGGAAATAATATAGAAGCAACGTATGTTGAGAGTTAAATGCCACTAAATAAACTTCCATATTTAAAATTTTTAGCCTATACTAAATGTCTTTTTCCATTATATCACTCATTATCAAAATTCAGGTTAAGCCAAAATACCACTTGCCCAAAAAATAAGTATTAAAAAAGGTACAATGTGTTAAACACCCAAATAATTATACTACTAGTTAAAGCTTCAAATTGAGAATATTAGCATAAAAGCCACACTAAAAAATAATAGAAAAATAAACAAAACCCCATAAATCTAGATATATGGAAATATATATACACACAAATATGAAAGAATTATTAATAAAAGTGAATTAGGTTTAAAACTTTTTAAAAACTTTTAAAGAGTAATAAACCATTAAACAATACTTTTGAAATTTTTAGGTCAAATACTAACAGATGGCAAACAAGCACCACACAATAAACAATTTGACAGTAATTAAAAAATATAGGATTAGAGAAAAAATGAAGAGAATTTTCATGAGGTTCGGTAATGTTATTACATCTCTAGCTCTAGCGACCTTTGTTTTTAGGCATATATCGGATAAAGATTGGGATTTGACTAACACTAATATAAATATAGAAAAATTATTCTTATAGCTCACCCAAATCTTTTTAAGTACAATAAACTTGACTTCGAATCTATCTTGCCTAACTTAGATTGTTTAGAGTCTTATGACAGTCTCACCTAAACCTGATTGTTTTGACACAATTGCCAACCTTATCTTAATATTCAATGCTTTTCAATAATTAGAGTGATCCCACACTTGAGGACTCTGCTACTAAAGATATTTCATAGAAGTTTTGGCTTGGGAGACTTAGAACAAAATAAGATTGGCTCAAAGTGTTTCTCAAAGAGAAATTAATGTAAATGTAGGCTAGGATGAGTTGGAAATAGTTTAGAAGCAATGTATATTAAGAGTTAAATGCCACTAAATAAATTTCTATATTAATAATTTTTAGCCAATACTAAATATCTTTTACAATTATATCACTCACTATCAAAATTTTAGTTGAGCCAAAATACTAGTTGCCCCAAAAAATAAGTAAAAATAGGTATGAATTGTTGGATATCTAAATAACTATACCGCCAGTTAAAGCTTCAAATTGAGAATATTAGCATAAAAACTATGCTAAAAGACAATAGAAAAACAAACAAAACTCACATAAATCAAGATATGTGGAAAATATATATATATGTATATGCACATATGAAAGAATTATTAAAGTGAGAAAAAATAAAAGTGAATAAGAAAATCCTATTGGGAAAGGGTGAATTAGGTTTAAAAACTTTTCAAAACTTTTTTTTTTAAAGTAATAAACCACTAAACCACACTTTTGAAACTTTTAAGTCAAATACTAACAGATGGCAAACGAGCACAACACAAGGAAGAATTTGACAATATTAGAGAAAAAATAAAGATAATTTTCACGAGGTTCAATAATGTTATACATATTTGGCTCTAGCGATCTTCGCTTTTGGGCATATATCAGATCAAGAATGGGGTTTGATCAACCCTAATATAAATAAAGGGCAATTAATCCTATAGCCCAACCAAACCCTTTTAAGTACAATAGACTTGACTCTGACTCCATCATGCCTAACTCGAATTGTTTAGAATCTTATGACAATCTCACCTAAACTAGAATGTTTTAATACAAGCTAACCTTACCTTAACACTCGATGCTTTTCAATAATTAGCATGATCCCACACGTGAGAACTCTACTATTAAAGATATTTGTAGTTTGGCTTTGGAGATTTAGAATAAAAACTAATTAATGATCAAAGTTGGCTCAAATTGTATCTCAAAGAGAAATTAATACAAATGTAGGCTTAGGGTGAGTTGGAAAGAGTTTAGAAGCAACGTACATTGAGTGTTAAATGGCACTAAATAAACTTCCATATTTATAATTTTTAGCCTATACTAAATGTCTTTTTCCATTATATCACTCATTATCAAAATTCAGGTCAAGCCAAAATACCACTTGCCTAAAAAACAAGTATTAAGACAAGTACAAAGTGTTAAATATCCAAATAATTATACTACCAGTTAAAGCTTTAAAATGAGAATATTAGCATAAAAACCACACTAAAAAATAATAGAAAAATAAACGAAACCCCATAAATCTAAGTATATGGAAATATTTATACACACACATATGAAAGAATAATTGAAATGGGAAAATATAAAAGTGAATTGGGTTTAAAACTTTTTCAAAACTTTTTTTTGAGTAATAAACCACTAAACAACACTTTTGAAATTTTTAAATCAAATACAAATGGATGGCAAACCAGCATCACACAATAAATAATTTGACAGCAATTAAAAAAGATAGGATTGGAGAAAAAACGAAGAGAATTTTCATGAGGTCTGGCAATGTTATTACATCTCTTACTCTAGCAACCTTCATTTTTAGGCATATATTGGATAAAGATTGGGATTTGACCAACCCTAATATAAATATAGAATAATTATTCTTATAGCTCACCCAAACCTTTTTAAGTACAATAAACTTGACTATCATGCCTAACTTAGATTGTTTAGAATCTTATGACAACCTCACCTAAACCTCATTGTTTTGACACAAGTGCCAGCCTTACATTAATACTCAATAATTTTAATAACTAGAGTGATCCCACACTTGAGAATTCTGCTATTAAAGATATTTCATACAAGTTTTGGCCTGAGAGATTTAGAACAAAAGCTAATTAATGATCAAGATTGGCTCAAAGTGTTTCTCAAAGAGAAATTAATGTAAATGTAGGCTAGGATGAGTTAGAAATAGTTTAGAAGCAATTTATATTCAGAGTTAGACGCTGCTAAATAGACTTCTATATTAATAATTTTTAGCCAATACTAAATGTCATTTGCTATTATATCACTTACTATCAAAATTTTGATTGAGCCAAAATACTAGTTGCCCCAAAAAACAAGTAGAAATAAGTATGAATTGTTAAATATCTAAATAATTATACGACCAGTAAAAGCTTCAAATTCAGAATATTAGCATAAAAACTGCGGTAAAAAAGAATAGACAAACAAACAAAACCCACATAAATCAAGATATATAGAAATACGTATACATATATATATATATATGTATATACATATATGGAATAATTATTAAGGTGAGAAAAAGAAAAAGTGAATAGGAAAATCCTGTTAGGGAAGGGTGAATTAGGTTTAAAAACTTTTCAAAACTTTCTTTTTTAAGTAATAAACCACTAAAACACACTTTTGAAACTTTTAAGTCAAATACTAATAGATGGCAAATGAGCACAACACAAGGAAGAATTTGACAGTAATTAAAAAAGACAGTATTAGTGAAAAAACAAAGACAATTTTCATGAGGTTCGACAATATTATACATCTTTGGCTCTAGCGATCTTCGCTTTTGGGCATATATCAGATCAAGAATGGGGTTTAACCAACCCTTATGTAAATATAGGGCAATTAATCCTATAGCCCAGCCAAACCCTTTTAAGTACAATAGACTCGACTTTGACTCTATTGTGCCTAACTCGGATTGTTTAGAATCTTATGACAATCTCACCTAAATCAGATTATTTTAACACAAGCCAACCTCACCTTAACACTCGATACTTTTCAGTAATTAGCGTGATCTCACACTTGAGAACTCTAATATTAAAGATATTTGTACTTTAGCCTTGGAGATTTGGAACAAAAACTAATTAATGATCAAAGTTGGCTCAAATTGTTTCTTAAGGAGAAATTAATGCAAATGTAGGCTTAGGGTGAGTTGGAAATAGTTTAGAAGCAATGTACGTTGAGAGTTAAATGCCACTAAATAAACTTCTATATTTATAATTTTTAGCCTGTACTAAATGTCTTTTTCCATTATCTCACTCATTATCAAAATTCAGGTCAAGTCAAAATACCACTTTCCCAAAAAAACAAGTATTAAAACAAGTACAAAGTGTTAAACACCCAAATAATTATACTAAGAGTTAAAGCTTCAAATTGAGAATATTAGCATAAAAAAATAATATAAAAATAAACAAAACCCCATAAATCTAGATATATGGAAATATATATACACACACATATGAGAGAATTATTTAAATAAGAAAAAATAAAAGTGAATTAGGTTTAAAACGTTTTCAAAACTTCTTTTGAGTAATAAACTACTAAACAATACTTTTGAAATTTTTAAATCAAATATTAATGGATGGCAAATAAGCATCACACAATAAATAATTTGACAGTAATTAAAAAAGATCGGATTGGAGAAAAAATGAAGAGAATTTTCATAAAGTCCGGCAATGTTATTACATCTCTAGCTCTTGCGACCTTCATTTTTAGGCATATATCGAATAAAGATTGGGATTTGACCAACCATAATATAAATATAGAATAATTATTCTTATGGCTCACCCTAATCTTTTTAAGTACAATAAACTTGACTTCTACTCTATCATGCCTAACTTAGATTGTTTAGAATCTTATGATAATCTCACCTAAACCTAATTGTTTTGACACAAGTGCTAACCTTATCTTAATACTCAATACTTTTCAATAATTAGAGTGATCCCACACTTAAGAACTCTACTATTAAAGATATTTCATACAAGTTTTGACCTGGGAGATTTAGAACAAAAACTAACTAATGATCAAGATTGGCTCAAAGTGTTTCTCAAAGAGAAATTAATATAAATGTAGGCTAGGATGAGTTGGAAATATTTTAGAAGCAATGTATGTTAAGAGTTAAATGACACTAAATAGACTTCTATATTAATAATTTGTAGCCAATACTAAATGTCTTTTACTATTATATCACTCACTATCAAAATTTTGGTTGAGCCAAAATATTAGTTACCCCAAAAAACAAGTAGAAATAAGTATGAATTGTTAAATATCTAAATAATTATACTACCAGTTAAAACTTCAAATTGAGAATATTAGCATAAAAACTACGCTAAAAAATAATAGAAAAACAAACAAAATCCACATAAATCAGGATATGTGAAAAAATATATATATATACACACATATATGGAAGAATTATTAAAGTGAGAAAAAATAAAAGTGAATAGGAAAATCCTATTGGGAAAGATGAATTAGGTTTAAAAACTTTTCAAAACATTTTTTTTAAAGTAATAAACCACTAATTCATACTTTTGAAACTTTTAAGTCAAATACTAATAGATGGCAACTGAGCACAACACAAGAAAGAATTTGACATAATTAGAGAAAATACAAAGACAATTTTCATGAGGTTTCGACAATGTTCTACATTTTTGGCTCTAGTGATCTTCGCTTTTGGGCATATATCAGATCAAGAATGGGGTTTGACCAACCCTTATATAAATATAGGGCAATTAATTCTATAGCCCAGCCAAACCCTTTTAAGTACAATAGATTTGACTTCAATTCCATCATACCTAACTCGAATTGTTTAGAATCTTAAGATAATCTCACCTAATCTAGTTTTAACACAAGCTAACCTCACCTTAACACTCGATGCTTTTTAGTAATTAGCGTGATCCCATACTTGAGAACTCTACCATTAAAAATATTTGTAGTTTGGCTTTCGAGATTTAGAACAAAAACTAATTAATGATGAAAGTTGGCTCAAATTATTTCTCAAAGAGCAATTAATGTAAATATAGACTGAGGGTGAGTTGGAAATCGTTTAGAAGCAACGTACGTTGAGAGTTAAATGCTACTAAATAAACTTCCATATTTATAATTTTTAACCTATACTAAATGTCTTTTTCCATTACATCACTCATTATCAAAATTCAAGTTCAGCCAAAATACCACTTGCCCAAAAAACAAGTATTAAAATAAGTACAAAGTGTTAAACACCCAAATAATTATACTACCAATTAAAGCTTCAAATTGAGAATATTAGCATAAAAACCACGCTAAAAAATAATAGAAAAATCAACAAAACCCCATAAATCTGGGTATATGGAAATATATATGCACATATATATGAAAGAATTATTGAAAGGAGAAAAAATAAAAGTGAATTGGGTTTAAAACTTTTTCAAAATTTTTTTTAGTAATAAACCACTAAATAACTCTTTTGAAATTTTTAAGTCAAATACTAATGGATGGCAAACAAGCACCACACAATATATAATTTGATAGTAATTAAAAAAGATAAGATTGGAAAAAACGAAGAGAATTTTTATGAGGTCTGGCAATGTTATTACATCTCTAGCTCTAGCGATCTTTGTTTTTAGGCATATATCGGATAAAGATTGGGATTTAACCAACTATAATATAAATATAGAATAATTATTCTTATAGCTCACTCAAGCCTTTTTAAGTACAATAAACTTGACTTCAAATCTATCATGCCTAACTTGGATTGTCTAGAATCTTAGATTGTTTAGAATCTTATGACAATCTCACCTAAACTTGATTGTTCTGACACAAGTGCCAACCTCGCCTTAACACTTAACGCTTTTCAATAATTTGAGTGATCCCATACTTTTGAACTCTACTATTAAAATATTTCATACAAGTTTTAGGTTGGGGGATTTAGAACTAAAACTAATTAATGATTATCGTTCGCTCAAAGTGTTTCTCAAAGAGAAATTAAGATAAATGTTTGCTGGATGAGTTGGAAATAGTTTAGAAGCAATGTATGTTGAGACTTAAATGCCACTAAATAAAATTTTTATATTAATAATTTTCAACCAATACTAAATGTTCTTTTTTATTATTATATCACTCGATCACTATCAAAATTCCATCGGAGCCAAAATATCTATTGGCTAAGAAAACAAGCAGTAAAATAAGAACGTGGTGTTAGACACCTTGTAATTATACTAATAGTTAAAGTTTCAAATTGTGAATGTTAGCATAAAAACAACACTAAAAAAGAATAGAAAAATAAAGAAAACCCAAATAGATGTATGTATATTTTTATTTTTATTTATTCATTAGATTTTTTTTTTAACCTATCTATTAGTAATTTTTTTAGCCGTTGGATTATTATCTAATGGTTATCATAATTTGAGTAGTTGGAAAAATAATAATAATAATAAATATATATTATTTAATATTTTTTTTTTGTCTATTTTTAATCATGAAAAGACGTACGTAATAAATTTTAAATAATAGGCAAAACAATATATATAAATAATTATAAAAAAAAATAAGCAATGTTATATAACTCTGAGTGGGTTTTCAACACGAGCCACTTAACTTCATTTAACAGGTCCACGTTGTCCATATGCCACATACTCTGAGTCCCGAGTCCCGATGATAATTTCCAAAAGTTTTAATTAAAAAGAATTTAAAAAAAAAAAAAGAGAAAAACCCGAAAGGAAAAAAGAAAAAAAAATAAAAGGAAAGTCAGGTCTGCCACGTTTGTCCCAAGCCTGAATTCTTCTCTCTTTCAAGTGTCAACCACATATGGCATCTAGGTTCTTTAGGGAAAAGAAATTGTTGTTGATTTTCTTTCCTCAAACCCTCATCATCATCTCCCTTGAATTCCCAGCTTCCAAACTCCCGCCTTCAACAGCAAAAGTGGTCGTTGCCTCAGTCCTCGCACCCAAATGCCCATTCTCGTCTCCTCCATGGTCAATACTTTATGCTTGCGGGAACTTCCTTTCTTTTTTCTTTTTTTTCTTTCTATCATTCTCGTCTCTCTCCTTAGTAGGCCATTTGATTTCAGATTTAGAAAAATTATAACACAAATCTCTTATCAGAATCACAAATGAAGATAAGAGGTCCAAAAATTCAAACGAAAACCAGCACTATTTTGAGCTATAACTTCTCAAGATTCTATTTAAATTCAAATAATATTTTGAAGGTTTAAACATTGGTTAAAAACAACCTGAAAATTATTTGAAAAAGAAAACAAAAAAAAAAAATATTAGTGGGACCCATTCAACCAAAAGCCAAGTCAACCCGTAAAATTATGCCGCATATAACACATATGAAAGAATTATTGAAAGGAGAAAAAATAACGTGAAAAAGAAAATACATCTTCGAATTTCCCTCTCCGGTGGAATGAAAATCAAAATGTAAGACTAGGGTTTAAAAATAGGAAGAATAATTCCCCAAGAAAAAGAGCGGCTTTTCCCACTTTGTTTTTTTTAACATATATATATATATTTTGAATAAAACCTGTTTTTAATATTTAGTTCAACGTAAATTGTCAAATTTTTGACGTACTCTTTCGTAGCCAAGTTGTTGTCCATAAATCATGATGTCAAATTTAGCCAAACAAGTCGAGAAATTTGTGATTGATCATCAGAGGACAAAAAAGTGGCAAATAAGTTTTAAGTTTAAGGCGACACGATTGTTGATTAGCCGAACATAAAACTCAAAGCGGTCAAAAAGTTTTCGAAATTTGGAAAAGATAAGGTGAAGCCAAGTCGTGTTTGGATTCTGAGTCTATGACCATATTCGATGACAAGATATGCGTATAGGTCTCGATTAAGTTAATATTGTTTCTTCCCAGTCATGGCTTGTGAGTTTTGTTATTTAAATTAGCTAGCATAAACATATATGTAGTATATATATTCTTAAAGGGCGCGTCTACAGTAGGAGCGTCCCTACGTAAGGTTCTGTTTATACACCGTTTGATGAGAATCTGTATATAAACAGATTCCCCACAGATTCCCATCCAACGGTGTATAAACAGGAACTTTACGTAGGGCGCTCCTACTATAACCGTCTCCATTCTTAAATGTGGGATATAATTAATCATTTTGAGTCAACACGAAAAATATAAAATTAATCATTATGAGAAATGAGATTTTCTACAATATAAAATTGATTGAAGGTCATTGATCACCCATTTACACACGTAGACACATAACACATTTGTTATATCTATATATATATATATATAGATTGGTGCCCATATATATGTATGTCTAGATATCCCAAGTAAGGAGACATCTTCACAAACAATGTTGTTGGGTAAAGTGGGATTGTGTATTGTGGGACTTTTGGTGATTTACATAATTGAGTTGATTAGGAGACGGAGAAATGATTCCAAGTACATAAAAAATGGGGTTATAGTACTACCTCCTGGTTCTATGGGATTGCCTTTTATTGGTGAGGCTCTCCATCTCCTCATTCCTAGTTACTCTATGGATCTTCATCCTTTCATTAAAACCAGAATTCAAAGGTACCTACTCATGATATCACCACCAAGTATGTATAAAATGTGTATATATATCATATCTTTCTCTTTTAATTGCAACTTTTACTGATTTTTTTTTTTTTGAATTAATTAGTTATTTCCTCTTCTTTATGCTTCTCATAGTATTTTTTTTTTTTAATTAAGTGTACCTTTTGTTTAGTGTATTTAAATATTGTTTTTTATTAGTTGATTGTTTTTTCAATACAAAAAACAAACAATATAAAAAAAATTGCTAAGTAATTTTTTTAAAAAATTAATCCTTTAATGGATATAAAAGTTAATTTTTAGGGCATGAATCGAAACCAACTGCCACATCGTATTAAAAATTCAAATAAAAGAAGTCAGGTAGTTTTGGAATATCTTAGATAATAAAGATTGGTTTTTTTTATTTTTATTTTCTTGATGCAATAATAAAGATTGGTTTGAACGTACATTATGAGAGTAAAATGGGATAGAGAATTCGGATTCATCAGAATGACATGTAATGAATGAGTACTACACAGCAAGTGTTTCAACATTTCATGCTCTCTGGTATTGATCAATTCTAGGAATGTGTGTGTATAAATATATTTCTATTTATTCTTTTCTTTTGTTTTTTCAATTAGATATGGGCCTATTTTTCGAACAAAAATATTGGGTCAGCCAGTTGTAGTGTCCGCGGATCCAGAAATAAACCATTTTATTCTACAACAAGAAGGAAACATGGTTGAACTATGGTACTTGAACACATTCTCTAAGATCCTAGGCTTGCAGGACAGTGAGTCTCGAATTCGTTCACTTGGTGGTATCCACAAGTACATTAGGAACACTCTACTCAAACACTTTGGTGCTGAGATCATTAAGCAAAAATTGCTTCCTCAGATAGAACAGCTTGCCAACAAAACTCTAAACGCGTGGTCAACTCAAGCTTCTGTTGAAGTCAAACATGCCCTTTTAGTTGTAAGTTTTCCTTCTTCTTTTTTTTTTTAAAAAAAAAAATTGTGAAAAAAAGGGAAAATAAAGCTGAAACTATCACGTTATATATACACAATTATGTCATAAGAGTCCCCCATATGTTCCAATACTACTACATATCCTTAAAGTCAAGAGAAATGGAGGAAAGTGTTGTGCCCAGCTCTCAATTGTGGGGTCCATGATACACTCCCTTGCACCACTTTTTCTTTTTCACTAATTACGTGTCTCATGATTAATAACTATATGTGCTAATTAAGGTATCCAGCCTATCGAAAAATTTACATGTGAATCTTATAATGTTGTCATTTATGTTTAGTGCTAAGAACCGTAAGTACCTTTAGCATTTTTCGTTACACAACTAGATCTAAAAGTGGTACAAGATCACTTGATTTTAGTTAAAATGCATCTGACTTGCAAATTTGCAATGCATTTCTCTCTCTCTCTCTCTTTTTTTTCCCTCTGCTTGATTAATACACATGCATGTTGGTGTCTTCTGTCAATTAACGTTTCTCTTTCTGCCTATGTCGACAGGTTCTTATAAATTTGAGTGCAAAGAAACTGATCAGCTATGATCCTGAAAAATCACCTGAAAATCTTAGTGAAAAATACACTAATGTCATCGATGGTTTTGTGTCATTGCCCTTGAACATCCCTGGTACAACGTACCATAAATGTATAAAGGTAATTTCATTTTTAATTATAACCAAATGTGTGAAGGTAATTAATAAGGATAGTTCTAAAAATATCAACAATTGGACTATGTACATGCATAACTTTAATTACAAATTTACTCATAATTAAAATTACTAAAAATGATAATCTAAAAATTAAATATGCCCATTACGGTTATATAGTGAGAATCAGCTTAGCTCATCTAGGAAAAAGAAGAAAAGTATAAAATTGTTTAAATCTAGAAAGAAGTTTTTTTCATTCTTTCAAATCACCAAAAACTTTAATAATGGAGCAATGAAAAGAAAACTATTAATTTATAACCATATATGCATATACTAGAAATGGAAAACATGGTGTATCGTGTAATTTAATAAAATCATGTATATTATATATGGGTGATGTTTCAATAGAGATTTTTGCTTTTACTCCATGGATGGGTACTCTAATTTGGGCCATTAGATTTTAATCTAATGGCTAAAATAATATTCGTAGATTTATTTTAAAAAATTATTATAATTAATACATATATAAATATAGAAAGTTATTTAAAACAAAAAAGATGGGTAACCTGATGAGTAGGTCAATTTTTTTTATTTTTTTATTTTTATAAAAAATGAAACTAGTAAAAAATAATTAATAATCTCAAATAACTCTCAACTATTTTATTCGTTGAAAAAAAAAATAAAACAAAACAAAAGATGTACAAATTTTAAGTTGTTTCACGCATAATTTTTTTTTTAAACAAATTTTCTTTCAATATAGTTATTTTATTTATTTATTTTTATTTAAGAAAACAACTTATTCATAGTATGAAAATTATACTACTTTAGATTTTACCTTTCATACAGTAAAAAAGAAATTTTATGAAATATTGAAGGTACAATTACATATAGTTTTAAATTAAAAGTAATTAAAAAATTAAACTTTAAATTAAATTTTCAAAAATGAAATAAATAAAAAAGAATTAGA
Source organism: Trema orientale (assembly GCA_002914845.1). NCBI lineage: Eukaryota > Viridiplantae > Streptophyta > Magnoliopsida > Rosales > Cannabaceae > Trema > Trema orientale. The sequence goes on from JXTC01000127.1 coordinate 208,691, forward strand.
AATTAATATAATTAATGAGATGACTTGTTATTGAAGGTTTATTTCCAAATTAGTCAAACTTACCCATCCATGGAGCAAAAATAAAAATACCCATTGAAAACTCACCCATTATATATATATATATATAGTATATCCAATATATTTATGTATTAAATGAGTAATAATGTATCGTTCTATTGTTTCAAATCTTTATATATGTATATGTATATATATTTATCAGAGACGACAACAACTTACCTGAGTCGATGATGAAAAAAAAAAGTGTGTAATACTCTTTAAAAAAAAAAAGATGTGTTATATTATGAGCTGAGGATCATGAGCTGAGAAAAAACTAAAATAATACTGAGAAATTAAGTTGTTGTTTGAGTTTTTTCACTTTTATATATCGTATTATTTTGATTACAATTTTTCATATTTATCTTTCTAGAAGAAAAAAAACTAACAAAAAACAAGAAAATTTGGAGGTAAAAAAATAGAACAGCCATATAAAAAAAGAGAGATACAATAAGTGGGCAATTATGCACAATTTTTTTTTTTTTTTTTTTTTTGAAAAAGGAGGAGATCAACTTAAAATTAAAAAAAAAATTATTTAAACATAATAAAATTTAATTTAATAATAGATTCAAACCCCACTTTAATTGTTTCCATTATTAGCACAACAAAAAAAGGAATGTATAAAACAAAATGGGTACTAATGTACAAAACAAAATCAAAATAGTAAAACAATTCCTTTGTGATGTAAAAAGAAAATGAATGTAAATAGTCAAATTGTTAATGGATTTAGAACTTCTCAATTAATAATGAGTAAAATATGCTTTATTAGTTGAGGTCGAAAGCTTACAATATTCTTTACCTTCTTAAACTTTCGTTCGTTTTGCACTTTCGCTCCTGTTTGTTAAAATTTGTACCTTACCCTTTAGTAATTTATGTAGTGTCATAACAACTATCATTGCTATCCCAAAAAAAAAAAAAAAAAAGAAAAGAAAAAAAACTGACCCCGTTTGTTTCAACCATTCCATTCCATTGGAATAGAAAATCCATTTGAATGTGTGTTTATTTCAACAATTCAGTTTTTCCATTCAAATGGTCCACCCAAAAAGTTAACCATTGGAATGGTCTTTTTGTGTCTTGAATGAGAATAGAGGGGGATGTGTTTTTGAATGGTCCATTCCAATGCTCCTATTCTAATTATAACACATTCCACTATTTTTTCCATTAAAATGTCTCCTATTCTAATTATAACACATTCCATAATTTCCATTCAAATACACACATTCAAATAGGCGAACCAAACGGGCGACATGACACCTGATATATTTGTGTCTGTATGTATACTATAATGGAAACAAAATACCAAAATAGAAGCAATACGGGTTCTTACCACTGAATAAGTGGCCTCATGATAGCGCTGTTATCTTGAGTGCTGAAGGTCGTAGGTTCAAACTTGGGTGCCTTTTTTTGGGAGTCTTAAATATGAAGGAGACTCCTGTCAGCCCAATACCCTTACATCAGGTCCCAAGGTGCCGTACTCGCTAGTTGTTCGGATGAGTTCAGGTGACTCACTCCACCAGCCACACTGGTCGTCCTCTCCTCCCTTTTTTTCAATCAAAAAAAGTAATACGGGTTCTTTAATAGAAATATGGGAATTAGCTAATATGAGTTCTTTAATAAAAGTAGGGAAATTAACTTGTTATTAGAGTATGTAATTTTCAACTTCCGATGAATGGAGAAAAAAATAAAAATACCAATATATATATATGTACGCACATTAGACCATAATAAAAATCAAGATTCGCAAAATTAATCTCAACCCAAGTAGTAAATTTCAATGTAGAAAGCCGGTAAATATAAATGAAAGTAATTATATATAGTATATATATATGTGTTTGCTCAGGGGAAGAAAATGGTAGCAGACATGTTGAAGAACATGCTAAAAGAGAGACGCTCGTGTATGTCACGTGATAAGACGCATGATGGAGATGTCCTCGACCAAATCAATATTGACATGGATACCCATAATTTTTTATCACAGAATTTCATTCTCCACTTTATTTTTGTGAGCTTATTTGCTTCGTCGGAGACAATTTCATCAGTCTTTCCCTTAATTCTCAAGTTACTTGAAGACCATCCTTTAGCGCTACAGGATTTGAAGGTATAATGTTAAATCAACACAAAAGACTAATTAACCATGAATTATTATTATTATTATTATTATTGTCAAGCCTATATTAAAAAGTACCATTCTTCGCTTATTGTCACTAAATACATAGAGTAATTGCTATAAAATTATAAACCATGCCATACACTTACTGATCACTAACTATTTTGTATATCAGGCTGAGCATGAAGCGATAATTAATAAAAGAGAAAACTCCGATTCTCCACTCACTTGGGAAGAATACAAATCAATGACTTTTACTCATCAAGTTAGTTATTTAATTTTTACAATTAAAACGTGTTATATTTTTTTTTTTTCACGACACTCTGGCTAGTATGTGTTACACATATCATAGATTATTTCTCAAACATATAGGTTATCAATGAAACTCTGAGGATGACAAATGGCGCACCTGGGTTATTACGTAGAGCAGTGAAAGATATCCAGGTAAAAGGTACTTAATTATGCTCTCAATATACCTAAGTACCATTATTACTTCTATTTTGTTTTATTTTTAAGTTGAATTCAATTTATAATTCTGGGTTTTTCAATTTAAGTTGAATTCAATTTATATGTGTTAGTTTAACACTCATTTACTCCTCCCCTTTTAGTTATCAAAAAAAAGTTTAACACTCATTTAGAACCAATCACACACAGTTTATGATTTGGACACAAAATTTGTGGTTTGTGTTCAATACTACTCCTTTTATTCATTAATAAGTAGACATACTGCTATTCTTTTCATTATTAAAAGAAAAAATTGGGTCTATCATGTCTATGCATATTCTTTCAGGAGTTACAATTCCTGCTGGTTGGACAATTATGCTTATCACGGCGACCCTGCACTTAAATTCTAACACTTACAATAATCCTCTGGAGTTCAATCCATGGCGTTGGAAGGTTAATTTCCTGCTTTTTATTTACCTTTTTTTCTCTTGGATCCCCCCCCAAAAAAAAGAGTAAAGTTGAAACCTAATTTTAGTGTCGATGTATATTGGAAATTAGAATCTTAATCCGGACGTTGTATCAAAGAATTTCATGCCTTTTGGTGGAGGAGTGAGACAGTGTCCAGGGGCAGAGTATACCAGAGTGGTGATGGCAACTTTTCTCCATGTCTTGGTCACCAAATATAGGTAACACATGCTTTTCCCCTAAATGTGACTTATATTTTGTGTCCTAAGACTGATGAGTATAGTGACATATATCGACGTAGAGGTTAGTGAAAAAAGATTATTGAAAATCACTAATGTGAATTAAATTATAATTGATAGGTGGATAAAAGTCAAGGGGGGAGATATCGTTCGAAATCCTGTTATAGGATTCGGCCGGAAAGGCATTCACATGAACTTCTCAGCAAAGTAGAACTAATTTGGTATCTCCTATTGTATGTACTAGATCTATATTAATATGGAGGGGTTTACATAATTCTCTGCTGTACTCCAATCGGATTTGGTCTCTAATTATAAAAACAAAATAAAATATAGTAAAATAAACATGAAGATACAAAGGTCTCTACTTACAAAATTGATGCCAAGATTCTAAATGTCATAATATTTTAGCAGTTTTCATCCTCGCAAGGGATTGGATTTGAGATGCAGAGGTCAAAGTTTCCGATAGAGAAAGATGACTTCCATGGGATGAATGTAAATTAAAAATAACAAACTTACAAGAATGAATCCGAATCACAAAATATAACCACAAATTTATCGATGATTTCAATTAAAATAGCAATGAACGAGAATTTGTCTAGAATCCGTCAAGATCAAACCGAAAAAAGCTGAAGAACACGTGTGCTGCCTTAAACAACTAGAGGCTCAAAGTGAAGTGCAGTGATTTTACTTTCCTCATCCTAGTTACTAGGAGAGGAATCCTAGATTTCCTGTATTAAAGTTGGTTAAATAGTAAGGCATTGATGCAGCTTACTAAGGATCAGCATTGAAGAATTCGGTGATAAGTCCATCACATGGTCATATATGATCAATCGGAAGTTAGTGGCAGGACACGGGGCATGAAAGAGAATTGATTCGAAACCACATACCATATCCATGTCAGTGGAAATAATATCAACCACAAACAACATATAATTACTGCTCAAAAGTGGAACGACGACGAACATTATTAGTGAAAAATGAGTGACAAACACTAATAGATCTCACCCGGAGGCTGAGATCTATTAGAGGTGACGTTAGCATTTCTCATTGGGTGAAAATATGAAACTTAACCATAAAACACGAACATAATCTAATTCAAGTGGCAACACGATTAGGCTTTGAAGGAAGCAAATGAAAGGAGCTCCTCATTGCTTTCAAAGATGGCTATCTTTTGCTCTTCTAAGGTCACCCAAGCTTCAATCCCTTCACCCAATTTTCTGTCCATCAACACAAACACGTTGTTGTTGAACATGGGACTCGTAACCCATTTCGGCTTTCCCCACCCGAAATCTACTTCATAGTATGGAAACTTGCACAAACTCGTGCAATTATAAATCTGTACGCCCTTCCTCGCATGCTCTTCGATGTTCCTTAATGTCTCAAAAATCAACGAGTGGCCATCTTCCCCTCTAAATCTATCCGCCTTCTCGTTGCAAAACGCAGCGAATTCTTTCCTCATCGTGGACAAAATCTCGTCCAATTCGATCCCATCACTCTCTTCCACTGAAACCGGGAAATTCCATACGAGGTTTCCAATGGTGTTATCCCGCAGCGGCGGAACCATTCTCTTGCGCAAATTCACGCCGTGGAACATCACAGAAGGGGCCCCGGCGGATTGAGATGCGGAGACGGCGCATCTCAAGAGAATGGCCGAGACTAGCTCCACGTTTGTGGGCGTGAACTGGAGTGAAGGGCTGGTTTTGGCCTTGAGATTGGCCAATTTCGGGTAGTCAAATAGGTATCTCCTTGTGGCCAGCAGAGGTCCACCGACCGGCGCAGGTATGGCGCGGTCGGTAAGTAAATCCTTAGGCGGCAACAACGATGCTCCTACAAACTCTGGCGACTCTACTACGCCGTCTTCGCGGGCCGTTTCTCCCCAGCTCTTGACGAACGCGCACAAGGACGACATATCCGCAATCTTGTGAGATGCGCAAACGCCAATACCGATTCCGCCGCAGCTGAACTCGGTAAGTTGAACGAGCGAAACGACATCGGTGGCAGCTAACTCCAGGAACTTAGGATCAGAAGTGGGAAGAAACTGGCCAAGCAAGCTGGGATCAGGTTGCTCGAGGATGTCAGAGAGCGGGAAATCGATCCGGGCTTCGATGAAATAAGCTCCTTGATCGTTGCACTCGATGTGGGTGTTGTCCCTCACTCTTCCAGCAAAAGGGTAGAAGTGAACCAGGGTTTTGGAGAGTGATTTTTGCAAATATTGGGAAGAAGAATCACCAGTACTATTATCATTACTGTAGAAGAAAATAATGGTAGTGTACATGGGAGGGATTGCTTGGTCCAAAAGAGAGAAGCCAAGGATTCTATTGTTGGGAGGAGTTGGTGAGAGTGGTTTGATGTAATTTCTTGAGAGGATCTCAACTTTGGTTTGGCTCCCCATATTCTCTGTTTCTTTGTCTGGTTGCTCTCCTCGAGTGAAATCTCTTACAGGCTATTAATACACACAGAATACAATACCATTCCACTAATTTTGATTTTTGCACAATTACATTTGATTGGTTTTAATAACAGTTAATGGGGTCCTCTAGTGGCATTGTATGCAACCAATATTAGCCACAAGCCATAAATTCAAGAATCGAGAGCAACTCATAAGTCAACCCCGTATTATACACGGGAGATGAATCTATGAATAACAGTCTCACTCGTGTATGACCTTCTATTCTATATTTATTATTTTTGTCCAAATAATGGAGAAAGTGGATTCAAAAAGAGAGTTGTTAAAGTAGATGGAGACGCTGGTGTTTTTGACCAAGATGACCAAGAGCAGGTATTACTTAAACAGCTAAGAAGTATGATTTTATGAGAAAATTCAACAAATAGTACTGAGTGTCTTTTTTCTTTTTTTTTTAATCATTCCAGTGTCAAATAATGTCATTTTCATTTGTCTTTTTTCGAAAAAAGAAAAAGATCCCGTGTACGTATTGAATAATATAATAATTGGACTTGTGACTTAAAGGCGGCTAGGTATTGTTAGTGTTTCGATTGACGGGAAAGAGGGAAGAAAATTTAAATAATAAAAAAAAAGGCAGCCTAGCGGCAAGTATTACTAGTCTTCTCATACATAACATACCAAATGTATTTATGATTTCGACGAACTTACTATTGAGCTCAATTACAAACACCAAAGAAGTTTGATGATGAATTTGCCAAGATTTAAGTTCAAGAAAATGCTAAAAAAAAGTCCTCTAATATGAGGAGAAAGTGCAGTAACAGAGTATACTGCTTATTCAGTGGCAGAGAAAAAATATACATATATATATATCACAAGCTTGAGAAACTATAAGAATAACTACAATAACCTAGAGTGATTTGATTTTGACACCGTTTCTTAAGCTTAGAGCTAAAAGAAGACCATTAATATTGGGAAGAAAAAGAAGAAAAACCAACATAATCATGAATTCTCATTCTTGACTACACTTATCATTTGTGCCGTTAAGTAATAATGAAAAAAACGGTTGAGGCAAGGAGCTCCTTGCAACTTTCAAACATGGCCATCTGCTGTTTGACTAAAGGTTGCCCAACAAGCTTCGATTCCTTCGACCATTTTTGCATCGTATCAACACAAATGGTTCATATCCATGTCCGCTTCCCCCACTCAAAGTCTCCGTCATACAATGGAAATTTGCACCAATTAGTACAACTATAGATATTCATAGCCATCTTCAAAGATTCTAGTCCAACTTTAACAGACTCAAACTAAAGAGTAATCATTTTCCCCTTTGAATCTATCTATTTGCTTTCTTCTCATTGCGAAATTCCGTAAATCCTTTCTCACCTTAGCCCCAATCTCACCTACTTCCATCTTACTATCTTCTTCAACTGGGACTGGAAACCCCCACATGAGATTTCCTATGGCATTTTCCAAGACGGGTGGCACCATTCTCTTATTCAAGTGCATAAGTCTGGAAGAGAAACGATGGTTTAAATTATCCATTGTTGACTGACAAGCAACAATAGCATATCTCAATAAAATTGCAAATACCAGTTCTTGAGCTCCTCTACGAAGTTTAGCTTTGAGATGGCCAGTTTTGAGACATCAAACACAAGCATCAAACTCATGAACATTTTAAATGGGGGATCCCTATAGTAAGTGGTAATATCAATGCTCCAATGACTTCTAGAGATCCTACATCATGTTCATGAGTTATGGCAGCCAATCTCGAAACAAATTCACACAAAGATGATGCATCTGCAACCTTGTGAGATGGGCAAACTGTAAACAGCGATTCCTCCACAATTGAACTCAGTGAGTTGAACAAGCGAAACAACATTCATGGCTAACTCATTAGTAGTATGGGATTAAGTTGGTACCAGGATGCTCAAGGAAAATAAGAGAGAATTATTTAGGGGGGGCTTCCGAGAAATAAGCTCCTATGTCTCTGCATTCAATGCTGGTATTGCCATTTACCTGACCTGCAAATGGGTACAAGTGTACTACAGTTCTGGAGAGTGGCTTTTGAAAGTGAAGAATCATCCCTGTGGTTAGTGTTTGAGGTGTTATAATAGAATTACAGAGGTGTACACAGTAGGAACAATCTGGCCTAGAAGAGAGAGTTTGAGGCTTCTATTTAAAGGACAAGTTGGAGAGGATGATTCAACGGCCTCTCTTAAGGTAATTTCCACGAGCGACTCCTGTCGATTATGGAGGAATTGCCTCTCTTATGACACAGGCTTTAATTGACTACACCTGAAATAACACACTCCCCTATCTAAATTCAGCAAAATGTATTATTTCCAGTGAAATTCTTGGATCGAAATCCACCACTTCGATGGGGCAAAGTGAAGTGGTTGGTTTTGCGAATATGTGAATCAGTTTTACAGTATTATCCAACCAAAAGCCAACATACAAAGTCATGTCATTCGTGTATTTCAACCAAAAACAAATATCTCTATGACATCCTGGAAATTACAATAATATCGAAACATTACGTAAACAAAACTGTCGAATCGATTGAGAAAGCATTTAAACACCACAAATAAATTCAACCACTTCACCACTGAGAATTCAAGACCCTAGTGCACTCTCTAGTTTCACCATTCTAAGCCTCTTTTCTTTCCTAAATAAGCAAATGGGGCTGTTCATATATGAACATGGAAAGCAAATGAACCAATCCAATCTACAACCTACACAATGCCAACAGAGGAAGAAACCTGTTTGGTTCAGCTCAAAGACGATGGGCGAGTAGGAGGAGGAGGAGGAGGAGGAGCCGCAGCCGGCTGTGGTGGCGTCGACGTGGTTTCTCTTCTAAGTTCCTTGACAACAGCAGCCAAAGCCTCAGGGTTGAGACCCAAGTCACAGAGAGCAATGAGGACCGAGAGGGTATGGCGATCAAGCCCTGTATCAAGTACATTGGACATGTGAAACGCCAAGTCCAGAGACTCCCTAGCGGTTTTCGCAGCCTCGGCATCCATTTTCCAACGAAACTTTGTTTTCAAATCGAATTAACTAAATTACAAGCTGAGAATCCTGGAACACCACCATTCATTTTGGATCATCAAAATCTGAGGCACCCGAAAAATGAAATTTGATGGGAAAATATTCTAAATCGAATCCAAATTTCAAACAAATATAAATTCAAATTACAAACAGATTATATATCTAGGTCAAAGTTCAAACCCAATTAAGGTAATTCATAAAAACCCTACCCTCACTTGAATTGCGTCTGTGCTGAATATAAATAAGTGAAAATGAAATTTAAGAATGTAGAAAGAGAGACAACCAAGAAATGAGTTAAAATTTTCAACCGAATTAGACAAGTGAGTCCAGAACTTCAATTTAAGCAAATTTAAATTTTTTTTTTCCCAAAAAAAAAAAAAAAAAACCGCAATAATAAACCTCCGCTAATCGTGAAATTATAGATAAAAATCATAATAAATCATAGATATCAAAAATATAATTGAAAACATTTCTACTTTTATTTAAAATAAATGATAGTAAAAGACAACGTTTTCTCCATTGAGATTTGTCTTAGCCTCACCTCGAGGAGAGCGCGTGTCGATGGACCGTAGGTGAAGGTGGCCGTGTGCATCGATTGGGGCCTCTTTTCTGGTTTCAAAAACCTCTGGGTATAGAATCTTGTTTTTAAAATTACAAAACGCACCCTACGTTTCAAACTCCTAACCGATACATACTCTGTCACACCTTTCACTTTACTTTCCCCCACCAGAGAAATTTATTTTATTCTTCAAGATTTCCTCATAAAACTTTTCTTCCTTTAATTTGGAATGAGACTACAAAATCGCCATTTTTAATATGAGTACTTCAAATTAAAAAACCACCAATAATTAATCTCTCTAATCCCTTACAATAATTAGAGATTTGATCTAACTTTAAATCTAAAACATTTCCGAATTTAAAATTTAACAGAATTTACACAAATACGCTAATTAAATCTTTCTTTTTAAAAAAATATATAAAGAAGAAATAGTTAGTAGGCATTACTAATTTTGATCATTTTTTAAAATATGTGATTAAAAAAAAGGACAAAATATTAATCATTTATAAAATAAAAACTTTCATTTAATGAAAATTTCACAATTTTGAAAATTGTCCTCGCATCGCATCCAAAAAAGACAAATGAAGGAGGCGCGACTAAGATTGGCCATTAAAATATTTGGACCAAAGTAAAATAAAAATGAGAGAGGATGAAGCACAATGAGATCGAGATCGGTAGTGCTGCTGAGATGCTGCAAGTGACAATAATGGCAGAAGCAATTCACAGTTTATTATAGAAAAAAATATTTTGAAATTTATTAGGAAATTGAATATTTAAATAATTTTAGAAGTATGACGTGGTAATGAGGTACTTTCGATAACGTTTATAAATGATTCCACTTTATCACCATAAAAGCATTAGTGGACCCCTAGGTATAAAATCACTTCGTCAATTTTATCTTTGATTTTTGTTCTTAGGATTAATTTGTTGCCCCTCTACTTTGACTTTGTACTTAAGTGCCACGTGTCAAAAAATTACATCGTGAGTGTTACAACACAGCTTGCTTGTAAGTTAATAATAGAGCTATAAAAATATGTCGAGAAGAGAAGCAAGTTGGGTCTCAAGGCCCAACCTAACCCTATCGCCCGCTTGACCAAAGGGTAGACCCTAAACCAATACTTTTTAAGAAAATGAATTAATTTTTTATTATTTAAAAAAAAAATAAAGTGGCCTAGCGAGCTCATACCCATCGTTATGACTCGGGTTTTCAGAAATCTACCACGATAATTATCTGCAGATTTTTAGAATTCTCTGTTCATTTTAAATTATTAATGAGATTTATTTTCTGTGAATATTATGAAGCACATAAAATTCATGAGACTTGATTCCATAAATTATCGATGAAATCACATTGAAACGGTAGCTCAAGGAGTTATAGACCCTAAACTAGTGGAGCTGGGGTTTTGAGTGGTGATCAATTGGAAAGTACTTGTTTTGAAAGTAGTAAATTATCTAACTCGTTAGATGCTTTGAAATGAAGGGAAATGAATTTTGAATATTAGTTTTTGGAAAAACGACAGTTAGACGTAACAGGGTCCCTTGATCGGACTGTACCTTAACCTAAGGGTATTTTCTTCTTTTTTTTAAGATATTGAAATTTAGATGATTCAAGGCTATAAATGTGTTAAGAATATAATACTGGTCCTGTGGTTCGAATTTGGTGAAATTTAGAGATAAAACGAATTAACGGTGAGACTTAAGAACATAAAGGTAAAATTGCAGAAAAAGTCGAAGTGAGATTTTATTTTATAGAATGGCTAAAACTTAGCATTATCTTATTTAAGAAATATTACATATATCTAGGTTTGAACCTTTGGGGAGTTGAGATAGTGGATAAAGAAAGTGTTAAACAAGTTGAAATTAAAAAAAAAAAAAGGAAAAAGAAAAGATAACAAGTGGGTAGCAAAAATTAGTGGAGCAAGTTTCAAAATAATGGATATTTCAGCAGTACTGAGAGCCTACAAAGCAGCTAACCACTCCTCTGTCTCGTTACTCGTATCGTATAATACTTGAGGCTTATGACCAAGGCTTGGTCATTTTCTCATTTGCATGCATTTGCTCTTCAAAGTTCAAAACTCCTATCATATTTCTCTCTTTTCTTTCTCTCAACCAAAGCATAAATCAGCCACTAAACCTTAATCTTCTTTCATTTACTCTTCAATATTTTCATGTAAAATTAATCCTTAGAGCAAGTAGTTCGTCATATGTGAGAACTAGAGTCATCCAAGGAGTGTAGGCAAGACATGCAAGCATAGATTTCAAGTGATCCAATGTGAGTTCTTGAATTATTTTCAAGAGTTTAAGTTTGAATATAAATCTTAGAGGCTTGTGGTGTTGATTTAGCCTTATTTATCATGAAGTGCCATAATAGAGGAATGTTGAAGAGTTGAGGTGATTATCTTGTGGTGGTATAAAGTTTGGAAGAAACTAAAAAGGTAAAGATACTAAACTTTGTGATTTTTATTAATCATGATTATTATTTAAGGCTATAAGCCATGGTTTATAATAACTATGAGTGAGTATGGTGTTGATGATTATTTTGATATTTGATGATATCTACAATGGGTTAGAGGTCTTACATATGGGTTATGAGATGAAAAATGACTAAATAAGCTAAGTTGATAAGTGCTAAGGCCAAAAAATGGCCTAAACTACAATCTGACTGTGGAATAAATGAATGAATCTGAAATAATGTGATGACTTTTGGAACGATTTCTAAGCCCAGATTGAAAGTACATTTCGTGTAGATAATTTTAGAATCAAGAAACGCGTCAATCCGATTTTTAACGATCGATTCATGCCTTTGATAAAGTACAAAGGTCGAATCTGTTTTTTTTTAGTTTTAGCCGCAAACAGTAAAAAACTTTTATCTTAAAAAGTACATAAATGGTGGAATTTTATTTTGAAATTTTAGAGGCTTATAGTAGACTCAATAAGCTTTAAACTTTGGGGTCACTCATATTTTTGTGATAAATATTGAGTGCGTTTTGGTTTTTACAATTCCAGAATTGAATCTGCCCAAGAACATAAAAGTCAGTTTGTGTATTCTGAAAATGGTAGTATATTTTCATGCAAACTAAGGCTCAATAATATTTTTCTAAAATAGTAGACTAACAGGCTTTCCAATATGGTAAGACTCAGCCCAATATCTTTTGTAAATAAAAAGATACAAAAATAACAAAAGTGGGGTAAAACCTGGAAAATACTTATTTTTGACTAAAGAGGTGATATTGGAAATTGTGACCAAATTACTTATGGGTCTTATAACTAAATTGGTTTCCTATTTATAATTTTTATTAGAATTTTTTCAAATAAACCATTAAATACATAAAAGCAAATTTTATTCTAATGAGTTATTAAATTAAGTATTTTTCTTAACTTCAAATGAGGTATAAACTATGTTGATATTTGATTTTGAGATAAGGTTTCAATCTTTTATCGGGGATCTAACAATTCCAATTCAATCATATGTTTGAAACCAAGAGAGTAAAATCTCCCAACTTAAAAGGGATTAAAGTTTGAATTAAGTTTAGAATATAGTATGTAACTCATCCAAACGCTTGAGCATTGCCAATCACCTCTTATTGAACCATAGATTGAGTATAAGCTCAGTAGTTTCCCGAAATTAATACTTGGTACTGTATTTGGTATACAGTAGATGTTGGGTACAAAGAGCTCTAGAAGAGGAAGAAAATACCAGTGTGGAATACCAAATACTATAAGTGCAGTTGTTTATCTACAACATTTTAGTATTAATTGTTATCACTGTTTAATTACGTTAATGACTATGCCTTAGTACGTATGAATACTTATGCACAAATTCACAAGCATACATGTTGAAATTTGCCCGTTGAAAGCCTGGAGTGAACAATGCCGAATTATTGGATGGCAATTGGGTATACAGTACAATGCCGAAGTTATTAGATCATTACTATGAAATTGAATGCGATGCCGAAGTTATAGGGTCATTAATATAGTTAGAGTATAATGCCAAAGTAACGGGTCATAAAACCATAAGCAATGCTTCAGAGTAGGGTCACTAAATTGATAAGTGTCAATGTAGTCTACAGTGTGAGTAGTCTTACTATAAGGCAGGCTGGCAATATTTGTATTTTATTTACATACTATTTTTACTCAGTTATTATACCCTATATATTGTGCTTACTAGTAGAGATATTTTTGTATTGTGCAAATTGTTTGGCTGGGGACTAAGCCTGTTTTAAGACTGCTGTAATTAGGTCAAATGTTAAGTATTGATCGTGAATTAACTTTTGGTTATATTTAATAAACTGCCTTACTAAGCTTAGTAGCTTATCAAGTACTGTTATGTTGTAGGTAAAGGGAAGGAGAAGGTAAACCAATGAGCTGACCAAGTTGTAGTCGTGTAGTGTACATATGGCCAGACCGTGTGAGATTTTCTTTTTCAAACTAAAATATTTTAGTTATAATTATGGCTCAGACTCTATATATTTCGTAAACGGTTGTTAATGAACACTTTTACTGTGACATTTATTTTACGATTAAAGTAAAGTTTTTAAAAAATCGTATTTTTGAATCTGAATAGGTGGCGTCTCTCTCCACTATTTTACTTTAAGAAAATTAGTTTTTAAGTGGCGGCAAAGAGGGTCGTTACACCCATGGCCCAGCTGGCTCTGCCTTTAGGGATAGGCTAGCACAGTTTTACAACTCTAATCAATAGGAATGGCAATTTCCATGTATTTGTACCACCTATTTAATCAAAAACAAAAGAAAATGCAGAAAAAGAAATAGTTATAAGATGGCTAGTTTTTTAACACAAATGATTCGAGTTATTCAGTTAGAAATATTAAAAAAAATACTAAAAACAAATAATTAGATAGTTAGTATTCTGATACAAGCAATACCCTTCATACAGTTGAACCCAAAAGAAAAGTAACAATATTGAAAAATAAATGATTGGTGTCTTTGCAAAGCTAAGTGGAATGTTAGTAATCTGACATAGGAATTAGATCCATTAATGATGTCATAAATAAGAGAAAGAACCCCACAAACAATTTGTTGATTTTTCTAACAAATGAGGTAGAACCATCCACAATATCAAAGATAACAAGACAATAAAGATGTAGGCATTAAAATACTTAAAGTAACATAAGTAGTCGCATAAAACAACTTAGCTCATCAACAATCCATCCTATGGAACTTCATAGAGAAGAAATAAATAGTTATCAATCATGTCAGTACAAAAACAAGTTTAGCGAGCACACCAAGGATAGTGGAACATGAGAAATTTGGACCAGAGAGTAATTAGTACCCAAAATTGATTTTATTTGGAGTAAAAACGATGATATTTGAGATCAAAATTGGTGACAAGATAGTGAATTCAAGTTGGTGGAAATTTGGTAGTTAATATGGGAGATTTTGTTCAAAATTTGCACGAAATCGGAAATGAAATAACAAGGCTGAACGATGAGAATTTTGTGAAAAATAAGGCATGAATTTGATGTAAGGTTATATTCGTATAACCTATATATGGGCTATAGGTTTTTATAACAATTATATAATATAAGGACTGTCTAATTAAGTGGGGCCAATTAAGTGATCTAATTGAGGGCTTAGGAAGTTACCTATTAAGTGTGGACTCTGTAATATGTGGTTACCTAATCCTAGTCCAATAAGGATTGATGGGGTCTCTATTGGTGACTAGTATATAAGGATATAACTATAGGGTTTTGGCCCCCAAGCCAAATAGAATGTGTACTCTTCTCCTCTGCCTCCATTAACAGAGAGAGACCCATTGAGCATACATAGAGTATTCTGGCTGTGGAAGACCTTCTATCCTCAGGCTCTAATCAGTTAATCGCTTCCGCTTACGTGATCACATCCTTTGCTGTCAAACATGATGGATTCAGGTTAGTCATAGGTTTACTCTCAACAAATCTTTTCTTGATAATTTGACATAATAGATTCTGGGATTATATTTGGTTTATTAATCCATTATGTATATCTAACAAGTGGTATCAGGAGCAAAAAATCATGTTAAATTACTTAGGATAATCATATATGTCTCTATTTTATAATATCTTTACCTATTTAGCTTTCTAGAGTTTAGATATAACATGTATGATTGATGAATTTTTCATGATTTTGTTGAGATATTCAGTGTTTGAGGGTTGAATTCTGAGTTTTGGATCATAAAGATTGTAAATTAGGGCAAAAAATCGCATTAGGATTGAGTTACCCGATTTTAAAATCGGGTAATCAACACTCAGGCCGCAGCACGGCGCTGCGGCGCCGCATTGGTGGCGCCGCGGCACCAAGCCACGAATCAGGTGGTGCCGCAGCGCCACCATGTAATCACGGTGGCGTCGCAGCGCCATGCAACTGGCGCTGCAGCGCCACCATTCATCAAGGTGGCGCCGCGGTGCCACACATTGGCGCCGCAGCGCCACCACCTGGGTTCAGAATTTCTTTTTTAGGTCTTTTTTTGACCTAATTGAGATACACGGTCTCAGTTTTGGGTAGAATTGAGTCGTTTTTGACTCAATTCAAGGAGTTCCAACCTGAAACTTAACCAATCAGTTATGTTTTCTCAACCCAGCTTCAATACGACCCACACTTTATCCGTTGAAAACTCTATTTGGCTTAAGAGTTGATAAAAGTGCTTAAAACTCAGTTGGTCATCCATAAAGATTTGTGCATTGAAATTTTCAGTTTAATATTCGGGGCACTTTGGTTATTATTTTCTTTGTACTATTTGTTTAAATATTTTGAAAGAGATGAGTTGAAACAACATGTTGCCAAAGTAACCTCTATTGTGTAAATTTATTTATTTTGAAATATTTGAATGATCGTGTGTTTATTGTTCATGCGAATAATTATCGGCCCAAAGGAAGGTGATTATTTGGCCGAATAATGAACACATCTGCGGTAATAGATATGTGATGGTTATTAAGTTTCCATGTGGACAGTAATTCGGCCCAAAGGAAGATTTGCTGTCTGACAGGATTTATTGTTAATATTTGATTACTGCACTAAAGAGTACCATTTACAAGTTGATAAGTCGGCCCAAAGGAAGGCTTATTGATGTTGTTCTGGGTATCTTGTGATGGAAGCCCATCTTATATATTTATTTATTGTATGTCATGCTAGTATATATTTTTTTTTTGTATGCTTAGTTTATGACATATTTTTAATATGAGCTGTTATTTTCTGTTTTTTTGTTCTCTGTTCAGTTTCTGTTTAGTATATATCTGCCAATATTAAGTCTAATATTTGTGTTTAATAACACAAACCTTAAGAAATGGAATAAGCACAATATACTCAGTTGCATTGATCTTGACCTTGTGCTCCGGACAGAACATCCTACTACTCTTACAGTTTAAAGTTCTTCAGTTGGTAAAGAAGAGTTTTGAGTAGTAAATTCATTCTAATTGCATAAGTCTCATAGTCATGCAACACTCCATTACAGAAACCATAAGGGGCGCTATACCTGAGGAGGTAAACGCTAAGTTGTTCCTTAAAGCAATTACAGATCGTTTTATAGAAAACGAAAAAGGTCGAAATGAGTATCATTTTTTTTGGAACCTTGTTTCAATTCAGTATAAGGATATAGGGAATATAAGGGAGTACATTATGGACATGTCTAATCTCACTTCCAAACTAAAGGCACTTAAGTTAGAGTAGTTGAAAGACTTGCTCGTGCATTCGGTCTTTATCTCTCTTCTTGCACAAATTAGTTAAGCAAAGTTACAACACCCTTAAGTACAAATGATCTTTTTTTGAGATCATTTCTGATAGTGTGCAAGAAGAAGATAGGTTGAAGCGAGAAAAGATTAGAAGTGCTCACTTAGCATGTACTTCTCAATATAAGATAAGATAAGAAAAAGGATAAGGAAGCTGCAGTTATGTCTTTACAGCATAAAGTGCAAAAGGAAATAACATAAGGAATTTGTCTGTTTCTTTTGTAAAAAGGCTGGATGTATAAGATTGATTGTTCCAATCATACCTTTTGGCTTATAAAGAAGGGTATACTTCTCAATTTTATTTGTCATAAAGTTCATTTAGCTCTTGTACCTAAATGCACTTAGTGAATAGATACGGATTCTACTATTCACATTCATGCAAGATTGTTTGTGAAGCCAGTTACAAATTGATGATGAAAGATTCATCTATTTGGGCAATGGCAACATTACTTCAGTGGAGGCTATATAAGGTTATTTAGATTACAATTAGAGACTGGTTAAATTTTGGGTTTGGAAGAGACTTTTAAAGTATTCTATTTCTGACTCAAACAAATATAGTCATTCTTGTTCTTTTGGAAATAGTTCAATTTAGTTTCTTTCAAGATTCAAATTTCTTGTTACTAGTTCTTTGATTGATAATCTTTATAAATTGAAAATAATTGCCTCATCAAGTTAATCTTGCATATTAAGAAATATGGTACAAAAGTACAAGTCAATTAAAAGAATTTCTCTATGGTATGACACAAGCCTTTTTTTTTTTTTTTTTGATATATCTCTTAATAGAGAATTAATAGCATTGTGTAAGATGAAATTCTTAACCTACGTAACTTAACGGACATTAAAATCTGTGTTAAGTACATTAAGGAATACAGACAAACATAAGGAAATCAGGTATCAACAAGAGTTTTGACGTCTTAGAGCTAATTTATACTGATACATGCAGACCATTCCATACAGTTATCTGGAATGGCCAACAGTATTACATTATGTTCATAGACAATTATTCTCATTAAGGGTACCTATTTTGGTTCATGAGAAGTCTCAATTTCTGGATGTATCTAAGTTTTTCTAATGCCCAAGTTGAAATTCAACTGAGCTAGGAAATTAAAGCTGTCAAATCTAATCATAGTGCATACTATGGTAGGTAAGACGGATAAAGTAACCAAGTCCAGAACCCTTCACTCAGTTTCTAGAGACATACAGAATCGTCCGACAATACGAAATACCGGGGAAACCTAGTATAAATAGTATTATTCAGTGACAATAAAGCAAACTTAAGGATATGGCAAGAAGTGTGAATAATCATTCTTCTTTACCTAAATCACTCTAGAAAAGGAACCTAAGAACTGCAGTTTACATACTAAACAAAGTTTCCACTAAAGATGTAGCTAAAAACCCCATATGCGCTATAGACGGGCAAGAAGCCTAACATTAGGTACTTGCATGTCTGGGGTTGTCCAACTAAGGTTAGGACATACAGGCCAAATGGAAAGTGATTGGACTTAAGAATTTTAGCTAGTATTTCATTCGATACTTTGAAAAATTAAGGGGGTTCATTTTTATGATACCTCTTATAAATCCTTTTCAAAATGGGAAAATATAAATTCCTTCAGGATGTTAAGTTTAGGGGGAGAAAAAGTTAAGAATATTATCTTTGAGGAGGAATTCATTTCTCTTCCTTCAGTTGCAATTGAAAATGTTCAGGTTTCAGGCTTCTATACCTGACATTATTCAAGATACAAATTCGGATCAAGACAATATTCAGCAGCTTCCAAAAGGACAAACTCAACAACCTTAAGAGAAAGTGCCATGAAGGAAATCCACTAGAACATGTGTTTGATATGGGAGTAGAAAATGATCTAATTATTTTCACTCAAGCTAAAACAATGTTCTAACTCTCAAAGTGGATTGATGCCATAAAGTATGAGATAAAATCCATGAAGGACAATGACGTTTAAGATTTTGTCGACATTTAGGTTTGTCTAGTTCCAATGGTTTCACTCCGAAGGAAGGCATTATTTATAAAGAGACTTTCTTTCCAGTTTTATAAGAAAGGCTCTTTCAGGATAATTTTGACACTAGTAGCTCATCATATTTTAGAGTTATATTAGGAGAATTTAAAGATTACCAGTTTTCCATTAAGATATTAAAGATTCCATCTAGTTATTTTCTCGTTTGGTTTTGAGGAAAATTTAATTGATGGTCTTATATATCACAAGTTCAGTGGGAACAAGTTTATCTTCCTGATATTGTATGTCAATGACATACTTTTGGCTAGCAATGATATAGGTTTATTGTACAAAACCAAGAAATTTCTGTCGAAGGATATTGATGTGAAAGATCTTGGGGACATCTCTTTTGTACTAAGGAATATAGATACATTAAGATCCTTCCGGTCGTATCTTTTAGGATATCACAAAAGATCTACATCGATAAAAATTATGTTTCAGGAGATATGCCCATTGGCTAAGGGTGATACATACAGTCTCAATCAGCGCCCATAATGATATTGAAATCAAGAAAATACAGAAATTCTTTTATGCGTTGGCAGTGGGAAATCTTATGTATATTCAGGATTGTTAGGCAGATATTAATAACCCTCATGTGGATCATTAAGTAGCAGCAAAATGGGTTATGCAGAATTTAGAGAGAACATTAGTTTATGTGCTCACTTATCATAAATCGGAGAAATTTTAGAGATCATTGGGTATTCCAATTCTGTTTTTTGTTGGATGCCTATATAGTTACATATCCACTTTTGGTTATATATATATTTGCTAAATGGAGGAACTATTTGGAAGAGTGTTAAATAAACACTCACAGATTTTTCACTACGGAGCAAAGTATATATATCTTGTTATAAGGCATCGATTTATGGAATATAACTGAGAAATTTTATCACCAGGCTGCAAGCTGTGGTTGATGGTTTTAAAAGACCATTAAGGAATTATTGTGATAATTAAGCTGCATTGTTGTATTCTAATAACAACAGAAACTCTTGAAGTCAAGGCACATAGACTTTAAGTTATCTGTTGTTAAAATAAAGTATTCAGAGTTAACAAGTACCTAAGGAACATGTAAGTACAAACTCCATGATAGTGGCCACTCACTAAAGATTTATCACCTAAGGTGCTTTCATGAGCATATTGCTCATAATGGTGTTGTTTTAAAGATGTGCGGTTTCAGTGGAAGTTTGTAACTTGGTTCAAATGTTTAATAGTGACACTTATTCCTTATTTAATTTCTGCAGAATATGGTCGATGGTTTTTTGTAAACTCTGAATTCAGATATGATATTTATCATATTTATCATATTATTATCTTTCGTACTGCGGTTTAAGTATAAAGTTTGCGATAATGCATTAAGAGGAAAGACTAAGGTTGATCTCATTTCAGTTTAAAGCAGGACCAAATGGAAATAGGCATATAAGATCACTTTTCGTGTAATTTCTATGCCACACATCCATACTTGATCTGGTCATTACGTATATTGATTTGATAATCATTGATGGGTTTAGTTGCCTTCCTAAGTGCAATGAAGGCCGCTTTGGTTTCATGTTAATATACAAAATAGTTCAGATTGTCTTAAAGGGTAATTTCTCAACAGACAGCAATAAAGTGCGCACTCAAGTTTTTATTATATAATTGTCTCAGGAAAAACCCATATAGCCCAAGTGGGAGATTGTAAGGTTATATTCGTATNGTGCTCTTCTCCTCTGCCTCCATCAACAGAGAGAGACCCATTGAGCATATATAGAGTATTCTGGCTGTGGAAGACCTTCTACCCTCAGGCTCTAATCAGTTAATCATTTTCGCTTACGTGATCACATCCTTTGCTGTCAAACACGATGGATTCAGGTTAGTCACGGGTTTACTCTCAACAAATCTTTTCCTGATAATTTGGCATGATAGATTCTGGGATTATATTTGGTTTATTAATCCATTATGTATATCTAACATTTGATTCAAAAATAAGGTAATGAATTGGCCAAAAAGTTCTTCCTTTTGTCTCTTGGGAAGTTTTCTTCATGCACTAAAGTTATGAGAGCCTTTGCCTATAAATAGGAAGAGGCTTCCTCCCCATAAAATGTATACCCCTTGACACATACGTTTTAGCCATTTTTCTCACGTCCTCTTTCTGCCATTGTTCTTTTTGTTTATTGCAGTTCCAAATCAGCCATTCTTCTAGTTACTTTCTCTCCATCTGATAGCCTTAAAACTCTCTCAAACCGCCATGCAACTCTTAAGATCAGATTCTTAGGTTAAGATCTTTATTCCATTAGTTCTTGCACACTCAAAACTCTCTTTTATCAGCTATGATCTACACGTAGATAGTAACCTATTCACTTCATTTTCATTCCTTTCTTAGATGCCGTTTGCTTAGCTGTAATGGGCTCTATAATGTAATTGATATTCCTTTACTGAGCCTATTCATTTATTTGGTTTAGTTTTAAAAGTTTGAAAGCCCATTACGAATGTGATACCAATTCACCTAAATAAATGAATGGACTTTTTAATGCTCAACTGGCTGAATATTATTACATTACAGCCTACATTTAACTTTATCCTAACTACCCTCTCTTTTTTCTCGACTTGTGCCGTCTTCATTGAGAAAGAGAAGCGTGTACAGTACAGAGTCTAAACTTATATGAGTGCTGCCATCTTCATCGTGAAAGCAAAGCACCTAGTAAAGAGATCTGGTCCAAATTTGCTACAAGTATTATTCTCTTCTTCTTCTTCTTCTTCTTCTTCTTCTTCTTTGTAAACAATTTTGTGAGAAATTTTCTCTTCATATATTGTAGTTGAAGGCCGGAGCTTCAATCCAACCAGAATAATGCAGTGAATGTGGGGATAGCAGTACAAGCTGATTGGTAAAATCGCGAGTTCATTTTCCATATCTCCCTCAACGTTTGCTATATTTTTAATTTCCTTATCTAATTCGGTATCAAACTTTGCTTTTTATATTTCTCTCCCATTTATGCCCAAGTTGCTGATCTGGGTTTTTATTATTATGGCTTAAAATATCTTATTCCCTTACTACTCAATTCTCTTATGTATTGTACTGGTATCAAGCCCAATTGCATATTGTATTGGTATCAAGCCGAATTGCATCAATAGAATTAACAATTAAGAATTGCAACAAAACACATTTTACAATACCTGGTTTCAGTAAGGTCAGCTCTTTGGCTAACAGGAGGTAATGGATACTGCATGACACAATATAAAAACATAAGTTAATACATATGTTAGAATATATTAATTGGACTATATGTGTTAATTGACATATTGTGGATATATTGATTTCTTGATGGTGCTCTTGATTACGTTTTTTTTTTTCCTGAAAGTAGGTGCTCTTTACGTTTTGGTTGCCCTTTTATACATAAATATTTTCTTGAGTGATTGAATTGGCATATGAATTTGTAGGAAGACTTAATTGATATTTAGGTGGCACTGTATACATATAATATATCGTGTATAATATATCCTGTATAATTCCAAAAGTAACTCCATTAGAATAATTCTAAGCATAAATTATTGTCATTAGTCATTAGCTTCAAAACTCTGAGAAAAAGTAGTCAAATTATTGTTTTCCTTATCTGTCTGTGCTTGCATATAAATAAGTTTTTCACTTGTAATCTTTTTATTGAACATAAATTGTTGAATTAACGATTTTTCACGCAAGTCCTAATGAATTTCACTTTTAAACTATGCTTGTAGGATTATTTGTATGAAATGACCTGTCTAAGCTTAGCGAAACGACAAATTTTGAGAAAGAGGGAATTAACTGCTGCTTTTATGCAATAGTTGAATATTATACATATAGCACAATGATTTTTTAAATTGATTAAAATTATTCTAATGGAGATGGTTGAATCAAATAGTTTACAAGAGAATATTTATGTATTGGATGATTTTATAAATAGGCAAATTGTTCATCGCTTGGTGTACGAAAGTGATGTTACTTGTTTAGATCAACTTCGAAGGACTAGGAATACTTTCACTAGTTTATGTGTAATGCTTGAGAATTTGGGTGGATTAAAACTGTCCAAATATTTGACGGTGGATGAACAAGTAGCGATGTTTTTACATATATTAGCCCATCATTGTAAAAGTAGAGTTATTAAATTTCGATTTTTAAGATCTGGAGAGACAGTCAGTAGGTATTTTCATAATATTTTGCATGCTATCATACGCCTACATAGAGAGTTTTTAGTAAATCCTGAGCCAGTTCCCAAGAACTCCACTGATGAAAGATGGAAATGGTTTAAGATAATATGTATGATTTTGTTTTGTGATAACATGTATTCTCATGTGTACCATATTACTAATCAAATTATGTTTTCTTGGTGATAGAATTGCTTAGGGGCATCAGATGAGACCTATATTAGGGTGAGAGTGCCTGTAGCTGATAGACCTAAATATCGTAATTGAAAAGGTGAAGTTACCACAAATGTGTTAGGGGTGTGTTCTCAAGATATGCAATTTATATATGTTTTACCTAGGTGAGAAGGTTCAGCGGCTGATGGTAGAGTACTTCATGATGCTTTACTTAGAAATAATGGTTTGCATGTTCCAAATGGTATATTTATCTATTACTATTGTATATTCTTAATTTTTTAATAACAAAACTTCATAGAAAAATAATATATTACAATATTTCATAATTATATAGGGTGTTATTATCTTGTGGATGCTGGATATACAAATTGCAAATGATTTCTTGCTCCTTTTCGTG
This sequence comes from Trema orientale, assembly GCA_002914845.1. Lineage (NCBI taxonomy): Eukaryota > Viridiplantae > Streptophyta > Magnoliopsida > Rosales > Cannabaceae > Trema > Trema orientale. The sequence goes on from JXTC01000127.1 coordinate 232,464, forward strand.
GACAACGTTACCATCTCAACCAGTGGAAAGATGGTCCACAACCAACTAGTGCAAAAGAATATTTTAACGTATAACATTCATCGGCGAGAAATTGATTGATAGATGTTTTAGAGTCTTGAAAAATCGTTGGGCAATTCTTAGGAGTCCTTCATTCTATCCCATAAAGACTCGAACTCAAATCATTATGGCATGTTGCTTGTTATATAACTTTATTAGGAGAGAAATGCCTAATGACCCTTTTGATTTTGTACGACCTAAGCAACATGCAAACCCAGTCATTGATGATGAAAATGATGGAATAACAGGAATTGAACCTTCTGATGAGTAGAATGCTTGGAGAACAAACTTAGCTGAACAAATGTTTAATGAGTGGAAACAACGTAGAGCAACAAATTAGGTTATTGTGTATCATGTGTTTGTACGTTTGCTCTTCATTTGTCTTTCATTATTTTCTTTAAAAAATTGTAATGTTGGACTTTTAGTGGTTGGACAATATGTATTTGAGCTTCTTCTAATTTCAGTTATATATTTTTATAAGTTATTAATCAATATTCTTAAGTTTTGTTTGTTATATTTATTCATATCTTTGTTATTATACTTATCACCTTTCCATTATTACTATAAAAATTATTGTCATTAGTAGGATGGATTCCTCGAAAGCTAGAGGTCCAGGACAGAATAAAAGATTTTGGATTGAGGAAGAAGATGCCAAATTGATTGAGTCACTTTTAGAACTACACAATGAAGGAACATTCAAAGCAGAGGAAAATTTCAAACCAGGACACTTGAAAGCACTTGAAAAAGCTTTAGCAACAAAATCACCAGGATGTGACCTACAAGCCAAACCACATATTGAGTCACGCGAGATGTTGACTGGACCAAATTGTAGTAGATTTAGTTAGGATCCAGATAAAAAGATGGTTACAGCAGAGAAGCCTGTCTGGGATGCATATCTCCAGGTAATTATATATGATCCATAATTGTTTCATATGTTAAATGCTAATCTGAGATACTTATATGTTAAATATATATGTATAGAGTTATAGGGATGCATCACCTTTCAAGAATAAGACGTTTCCTCTTTATGATGATTTATGCACAATTTTTGGAAAAGATCGTGCAACAGGAAAGAATACAGAAGCTCCTGCCGATGTGGTAGAAGAGAATGAAAAGGAAGAAGATAATAATCTAAACGAGGATAACTTTACTTTTGCTAACTTTATGAGGGATGCTTGTACTGAAAGTGGAGAATCTATGTCTTTTTCGCAAGCACCAGTCAGACCAAGAGGACCACCAACTCAATCAAATGGCTCATCTAAGAAAAAAAAGAAAGAGTTCAAGTTTTGGAGATGTTGCTGAGGCGATTAAGGATGCTTCCCAGTTTATTGGAGAGAAAATAGAAATATCATCTATTCGTCTAAGTCGAGCAATAGGTGAAGAAATGAATGACAAACACATGTGACTCAATGAGGAGATAATGAGAACCACAATACTTTCCATGGTGGAATACCATAGAGCTGCTCGTATCATATTGGGTGATAATGCTCTTGTTTCATTTTTCTTTAGTCCTCCCGACGAGGAGAAAGATGCTTGGGTGAGAGCTTTACTAATTGGCTCTATTAATATCTTTTTTGAATACTTTTATAACAGGTTAGGCATGATCACTTTTTTGGATGACTGACATAGTGTTGATAGTCACATTTTAGTTACAGAATTAGAGCTATGATGTGCTTTTGGTCTTAGAGAGGAATTATATATAATTCTAGAAGGACAATATCTTATGCTTAAATCATTTGGGTAGTGTATAATTATTTTATATGATGGGTACTTCATGTTGTACCGAATAATTATGTGTATGAATCTTGAATATGAAGTTCATATATATATATTTATTTATTTAAATGTATATTAATCTTTTAGAAAAAGGTAACTATCAATTTATAATGGGACAATATACTATGTGAAACAAATATTCAATATTAGTTTCAAAACATATGTATGAACGTGGCTCAATGCATATCTAATAATTAGAAATATTAAAAAAATTTAACTAAAAATATTATTTCTTAACAAAAAAAAATTATTATTTATACCAATTTAATTATTTTTCTTACTTTTACATATTGATTTCTTATGAAAAATCAAATTTTATACCAAATATATTATTTGTTAATTTTTATTATTGGTAGGAGTATTTTGGTCTATTTAAAATTGATTCCATTCCATTACGCATTAAACCAAACAAAATAATCATGATTCCAACACTGATTCCAATATGTCAATCAAACAAATGAATCAATTTCTATTCCATTCCATTCCTATTACCATTACAATTCCTATTACTATTACGATTTCTTTTCCATTTTTACTTTCCAACCAAATGCCACCTTAATATTTTCCCTAAATACATGACTCCCATGCTTTCATATTGTCTAAAATGCAAAATTTGGAAAGGTGCGAGTGAGTGATTGAAATTGGACATGTTACATGAAGAATGACAAGAAAATATAATTTTCCAAAAAGATAAAAAAATTAATAAAGAATAATTGAAGTTTTAGTATATAGGAAAGAAAAGATTATCGCATCGAATAGTCAGATTAAACAAAAAGAATAAAGCAAGTAAAATAAGGGATATATACTAACACACAAAAAATAAACCACATATGCATATGTGCAGGGACAGAGTCAAAATTTTTAGTTGACGGGGGCTAAAATTATATTTTATCTAATTTATGAGCCTATTTTGGGGTTTTCCCAATTTTTGGGATTAATCTTAGGGTACGGATTAGTGCTAATTAAGCACTAAAATTATCGGCCTAAACTAGCTCGATTAAACGACGTGTAACACAGCGTGAATTAGTCGTTTGGGACTTCTTCACCAATGCCTAAACTATATGTCACTTGGACTTGAGCTACATGAAGGAAGACTACATGTCGTTGGAGCCATGCTACATGCTGGTGGAGCCCTCTTTTCCTCAAGAGTAAGCTGCCCCTAAATTTCTAGAATGTTCTAGAACATTCTCTAGCTTAAATATCAAGCTAAATTACTTGTAACAAAAGAACTTATACAACAAGTTCGTATAGATAGGTGACACCTCATCTACTTAGGCTCTAAGATATCTTGTAGTTACAAGTACTTGTTGCATAAGTACTTCTATATTAAGACTAGACTAAGCCAATAAAAGCTAGACACCTAATCCCTTGTAACTTAAGATTTCTTATAAATCAAGGAATAATTTGCTTATAAATAGGTGCTATCATCTCATTTGTAAAGGATTATTCAGCTCATAATCTATCAAAGCAATTATCTTTCCTCTTTTTTTGCTCTCACGCTCCCTCTTTTATTCTTATTCTTATTGTTGTCACTCTTGTCTTTGTCTTCTTGTTTCCAAAGTAATTATCCTCCCTCACCACTTCATCTCACGTTTATCTCCAACCAAAATCTTGGACTTCATCTCGTTTATTAATCCTATTACAACCATCTCGTCTTTAGTCCTCATCTATGGCCATCATCACCTCTATTATACTTTGTTTTTCTATCAATCCACGGCTACACTACCAATACCTCCACTATCTCTATTCCCTTCATTCTTCATTTGGGTTTCAAGCCTTATTTCTTCAAGCCCATGGTCTTATTTATTTTCATATAATTTTCCTAATACGTATATACTAATTTGACGAGGTCATTCATCATCACCATTACTTACTCCTCTTGTCTTCCTTATTGTCCAAACCGAGACCAATTTTTGGTGCACTCGATCAATATCTCTTGTTCTTTTGTCTAAATCAAGGCCTAAGAGTTACCACTCTATCACCACCTTAGTTCATAACCAATTCATAGCGAAGTTCTCATCCCCTTTTATATTTGTATTTTTATATATACACATCTTTCTATCATACCTCTATATATATACACACTTGCATGCATCTTGTTGTATTTTATGTGCCTATCTTTTTTTCGGTTTACCCGTGACTAGCTGATAATTATTCGCATATCTTTTTTTATACATCCACATATATGTATATGTACCCATTTTTGTATGTCCAGGCATGTCTAAGTCTTGATTAACAAGTCTCTTTAGTATTGGTATTTTCCTAAATATTTATACAAGTCTAGATATTTTTGCATGTCCTTTTTCTAAGACCATATTAATTTATTCACATATCCTAGGCCCAATAATTATTTCATATCAATTTATATCTCATAATTAGTTTTATATCATTTTCTTCTCAGTCAATTATTTTTATACCATTTTCCATTATCTTAGCATTTTTACATTTTTATTTCCACTAACTTGTTTTACAAGTTTTCTTGTATGCAGTCATTAACCCTCGCACTCCAGTGATTTGTGGGCCCTGAGCTACTTCTGTTATTATTATTGTCGTTATTATTATTATTATTATTATTATTATCGTTAACCCCTTTACTTTATGTACCTAATCTCTAGTTGACATTATGGTCGGTTTATTCATCTCCGTCAACTAGATTCTTTTATTATTACCGCATTATTATATTATTATCGATCCGTAAGCTAGTTATCCCTGCAATTTCCTACGTACAAGGACGCCATGGAAAGTGTCGTTCTTTATTGTGACTGCCTATCGAGACTTCGATACATAGTGCCAGCGTTGTGATAACACTTACGTTATTATTACGCCATTATTATTATTATACTATTATTATTATATTGTAAGTACATTATCCCTGTAACCGCTAATGTGGCAAGGACGCTGTGGGAAGTGTCGTTTTTTATATTGACCGCCTATCAGGAGTTCGATGCGTAGACAGTATTATGATAGATCTTATACCTGTACACTCTTTGTAATCTAACTATAATTCTAGTTATTCTCTGCTTTGTTTTAATTAATCACAGGTCATATTAATTAATCAAAACACAAGGTCCGATCCCGAACATTAAAAGGTGACTCCACTAGGGAGTAGCCAAAGGGAAATTGACGTTTCTTCGGGATTCTCAAGATCCACAAGTGCATCTCGTTACCTTATCCATTTCATCCAGCAGTGTACCATTACTCTGCCCGTTTTATTTCTCAACATCCGGTGGTGTACCATTACTCTGCCCATTTTATTTCTTAACATCTAGTGGTATACCGTTATTCTGCCCATTTTATTTCCCAACATCCAATGGTGTACCGTTACTCTGCACGTTTCATTTCTTGATACTTGGCGGTGTGCTAATACTCTATCCAGTGTACCATTATTCTATCTATCTCATTTCTTTTATATTATAATTCTACCTCTTTCGCTTCCCAAAACTCGGCCATCGCCTTACCCTAAAATCTTTCATTGTCAAAATCCACTTTTCAAATACTCCCTTTCTTGTTGTTGAAATTCCATCTCCTAAAGTATCCTATTTCTTGTTAATGAAATTCTATTTCCTAAATATTCCCTTTCTTATTGTTGAAATTCCATTTCTTAAATACTTCCTTTCTAGTTATTGAAATTCCATTCCAACGACATTATTACTAAAGTTCTATCGTCCCTTTTCCAAAATGGATGGTCAGCAGCAACATCCTTTACCGCAACAACAACAGGAACCCTCCAACATTGAGTTGGCTAATGCAGTCAACAGCCTGGCCAATTCACTCAATAATCTTAGACAATCTCAGGGAGATATACAAGCATCTCATGCTCAAATCCTACAACAAATAACTGGAGAAAGAAGATCGAATGAAGCTGGATCTTCTACCCCGACCCTTGACCCAAGTGGCGTTCCACCTGTTACAATGAACCAAAGCTCTACTCTACCCAGAGTTAGTGGAAATACTGCCAATGCTGCCATCACCACACCAAGTGCTACTAGCAACACTTCTTCATCAAATTTTATCACTAAGGAACAATTACAAGAAATGTTCAAGCATGAAGCCAAAAGAGCCCACAGAAGTGTAGCAGCTACAGAATTCCAACTTCCCTACCCTGCTTGGATCACTTCAAAATCATATCCAAAGGACTATATCAGCCCTTCATTCAAGAAATTTAGTGGTAAAAGTGGCAATGCTAGGGAACATGTCATCAGCTTTCTTGACGATCTTGGAGTCTATGCCTCTGACCATGAGCTCCGTTTGAGAGAATTCTCTAAGTCTCTTACCGATAGGGCTTATTCGTGGTTCATCAACCTACCTGCCAGTAGTATTACCACTTGGGAAGAATTAGTGACAGTGTTCTACACTAAATTCTTCGTGGCAGAATGCAACTTGGAGTTAGCCAACCTCGCTACTCTGAAGCAGCGGGAAAATGAGTCTCTTTCTCATTTTGTATGGAGATTCAAAGAAATTGCTCTTGATTGTAGAGAAATGGTATCCGAAAGAGGACTCATTCGCATCTGAATCAATGGGATGTTGACCCCATGCCGAATTCATATCGAAAATCATGTTATCACCAATTTTACTGACTTGATATTCTGAGTCAACAACACTGAAGCTTCTATATCTCAAATGTATGTGCCAACTCCTATCCAGACGACGCCTATATAAGTCACAACCAAAACTACATCTTACAAGTGAAAAAGGAAGGTAGCTATGGTCGACCAACGCCGACCGCCAAGAAGAGACCAGGATATTCCTTCGGCGAGTCTATTTACCAACGAGCAAATTGACATACTTGTTCAGGCTTGGATAGAAGATGGAGATTTAATCTGTCCACCCAACACCAGGCCGCCGACACCAGAACAATTAACAAACCCACGATTCTACCTGGTCCACCGTAGAATTGGCCATCCTACTTCTGAGTGTTATAAAGTCAGAAGGCATTATCTAATCAAAGATTGAAGAGGCGAAATATTGTATGACAACCAACAACAAAGAGCAGAGATCAACCCCCTTCCAAGACATGGAGGTGGCCAAGTGAGAATGTGTATTATCGAAGAGTGCTCGAAGACAGACTTAGCCCAGGAAAGTTCCTCCAAAGAATAAGAAATAAATGACATAATATATAACTTCACGAACTCTCAAGTGTTCAAAAATCTTTTTGACACTCTTGAGTTCAACGACGAAGCGTGACGAGAAGCCACATCTGCCTTGTTTAAGATCTCTCAAAAATTCAGTTCACAATGTTGCGCTGTCAACCACGTAGTGAAACGAGCCGCCAAAAGAAGTGAAGACACAATTACCTTCTCTGTAAAAGATGCATAAGCCCTACATCTGTTCCACAACAAACCACTTTATGTAGAGGCCAAAGTGAATGAATTACTTCTTAAGCGTGCCCTTATTGACAACGGCTTCTCTGTCAGCTTCATGCCATGGAGTACTTTCAAAGCCACCGATATCCCTGAAGACAAGTTAGTCCTCCAGATAGTACCCTTGGTGACTTTTGCTTCTGACACTTTTAATACCAAGGGTTGCGTCAATATGGATTTACAAATTGGTCCTATCGGAGCATCCACTAAATTTCATGTCATCGACGTGAATGTCCCTTATCACATCTTGATTGGAAGATCTTGGCTTCATCAACATCATGCAGTACCTTCTACCCTCCACCAGAGCATAAAAGCTATTAAAGATAAAAAAGAAGTCATGATTCTAGCCACCAAGACTACTTTCGCGAAGGAAGAAATTTTTTGGGCAGAATTTACCCTATATGAGGATCTAGCCGAAAGTGTCAATGCTACAAGGCCACGCGGCATCAATCTAGGTGACATAACCAATACATCTTCTGAAGGTATGGAGGTAGATCCGGTCACTCCCAAAAGGGCCTTACTCCGAAAAGACAGCCTTCCCGACGGTCGAACTGTGTATGGCTTCTGAAGGTGTAGCAAGGTCAGCAATGGCCTTGCGAGTTCTCAAACAGAATACACCGAAGGGATAGAAGTAATTCCCCTCACGCCTAACAAGTTACAAGAGAGCCTTCAAACCCGCAAGATGGACTGAAAAAGATCAATTTGGGTGCTGAAGGAGATGAAAAACTGACTTTCATTTCCACTAATTTGGACGCTAAATTTGAAACTGCTCTACTTTCACTCCTTAAAGAATATTGCGATGTCTTCGCTTGGTCCTATAAGGATATGCCAGGGCTTAGTAGTAAGTTAATCACCCATAAACTTGCTACGAATCCCATTGTTAAACCTATTAAGCAAGCAGCCAGAAATTTTAGCACTCACATTCAGCTCCAAATTCAAAAGGAAGTCCAGAAGCTCCTTGATGCAGGATTCATCCTACCCTGTGTTCATACTGTTTGGTTGGCCAACATCGTTCCTGTTAAAAAGAAGAATGGCCAAATCTGAATCTGCATAGACTTCCGTGATCTAAATAAAGCATGCCCAAAAGATGAATTTCCACTCCCGAACCTCGACATGCTTATCGATGCCACAGCTAATCACGAAATATTCTCTTTTATGGATGGGTTCAGTGGCTATAACCAAATTAAGATGGACTTAGAAGACGCGATCAAGATGGCATTTCGCACTCCTTTTGAAAATTTTTACTATGTGGTCATACTATTCGGCCTCAAGAATGCCAGTGCCATATATCAGCGAACTATGACTGCCATATTCCATGACATGATTCATGATTATATCGAGGACTATGTTAACGATCTCGTAGTAAAGTCCCGGAAGAGAGAAAAACACCTCAACCAACTGAGAAGAGTATTACAACGCTGTCGACAATACAACCTCAAAATGAATCTCCTAAAATGCGCATTTGGTGTCTCCAATGGCAAGTTTCTTGGCTTTGTGGTATACAAAGAGGGTATCAAAATCGATGATGAAAAGACCAAGGCTATAATTAATATGTCTCAGCCTCGAAATCTCAAGCAGCTAAGGCAATTCATCAGGAAGTTTTCTTATCTCCGAAGATTTATTCCCGCCTTAGCTACCATCATCAAGCCTCTGCACCAACTCACCAAGAAGTCGGTAGAATTCAAGTAGGAACCGAAGCATGAGCATGCGTTTGGTGAAATCAAGAAAATCCTCACTCACCCACGAGTCATGATTACTCCGTCCCTGGGAAAAGAACTGCTTATCTACTTGTCTGCCTCTGACGAAGCAGTTAGAGTACTTATAGCACAAGAGTCCAACGGGCAAAAAAAACTAGTCTACTATCTGAGTTGACTGCTCAAAGGTCCGAAGAAAAATTATCCCTTCAATGATAAACTTTGTGTTGCACTAGCCTATGCAATACAAAAACTTCGACACTATATGCTCACTCACAAAGTGAAGGTGATCACCAACTCTGACCCGATTAAGTTCCTCCTTCAGAATCCTGTTCTCAACGAGCGATATGCTAAATGGATGCTCATGCTTAGCGAGCTCGATGTGTCGGTGGAAAAATCAAAAGCAATCAAGAGTCAAGCTTTGGCTGAATTACTCAAATACACTAAACACACTCTTAATGAAGAAGTACTCTCAGTGGAAGATAGAGAAGATGACTGGACATTATACTTCGATGGTGCCTCAACTCATAATGAAGGAAGTGCCAGGATTAAACTCACCAATAATCATGGAGAAGTCTTCAAGAAAGCCGTCAAATTGGCCTTTCTCTGCTCCAACAATGAAGCCGAGTATGAGGCTTTGGCTATTGGTTTAGATTTAGCCAATGACATGAAGATCTCCCAATCAAGAATCTGCGGAGACTCTAATTTGATCATCAAGCAGTTGGATGGAGAATTTGCAGTCAAAGAACCCGCTCTTCTCAAATATCGAGAAGAAATTCGAAAAAAACTCCATAATTTTGCCAACTATGAATTGGAGTACATTCTCCGGTCACAAAATAAGTACGCCGACGCTCTCGCCACTTTGGTACTCAAGATCACTCCAACTAAGGAAGAGCTTATCCAAATCCCTTTGGTGATTAAGGCAGAATCTATTCCTTTAGCAGCACCATCCCCAAGTGATTGGATCTATTCTATCAAAGAAAAGATGGAAAAGCCCAATGCCCAGAGCCTCAAAGAGACCAAGTCATATGTTGTGATTAACAACCATCTTTACCGAAGGTTGTCCAGCGGCGACTTAGCCAAGTACATTGATACGACGCTCAGCAAAACAATCCTCCGAGAAATCCATAACATGACATATGGTCTGGAAGGTCCATCACTTGCCCGTCGAGTCTAGAGGTCGGGCTACTACTGGCCTAATCTCAAAGGCTAAGCTGATGAATTACAAAAGAATTGCCAGTAGTGCCAGCTTGCAATTGACTACAAGGAAAGTTGCTACACAGAAGTGCAAGACTGGAGAAAAATCTATATCGACTTTCTCAACTCCGGTCAGATGCTAAATGACGTCCCTCGGCCATTCTAGTCAGACAAAAAATTGAGAGATTCTTTATTCATAATAGTTCCCTGTTCAGACGCAGCTTCCAGGGAAAAGCCCTAAAATGCTAAGGGCCAGCTGAAATTGACATAGCTCTCATGGAAGTCCACTCTGGGGACTCCGACGGACATATAGGAGGTCGTTGTCTCTTCGAGCAACTACTCATTATTGGCTATTATTGGCCAACTATGGAAAAGGATGCCATAGAATTTGCCAGAAAATGCGAGGCCTGCCAGAAGCATGCTAATCTTATCCACGCCTCCGCTGTTGAAATGGGAAGCATCCATTTGCCATGGCCATTCCACACCTGGTCCATCGATCTCATTGGGCCTATATCCCCTCATGCTAGAGGAAAAATCTGGATTCTGGTAGCTATAGAAAATTTCACTAAGTGGTCAAGGAGGAATTGAGTTAGCAAAGTATGACCCCAGACGTGGGTCCCCCTGTCGCTAGTCAGTCATCCTAGAAGCGGCTTGCGCAATACCAGATCTTCCATATCTATATTTTTCTCCAATGCAAGAAGACCTATATCTTGCCGAAAAATGGCCGTGCAAGCACACCCATTATCTTACCTAAGATGACGCTTTGCACCTTAAATAGCGGGTGAGTGTGCGGGACTCTGTACCTACACTATGAAGCTAGCTCAGTCCCGGGGGTCGTAGCAAGTTCTCCTCTATTTGGTTGACCGTGAAGTGGCTAAATTGGTGCAGTTTTTGCCAAAAGCCTGTCTCTCTACAAGGACGATTCTTAATTCCGCCCGGGTATGGCCGTCCGAGCTGTACTTATTGCCCGAGTATGTGGATAGTATTCTCACCCATACTCTGCCTCGCCTCTCAAAACCTTATCATCACCTCTACGATAAGTACTTTTCTACATGTTCAAGCTTCTATTCTTATATGTAGCTTTTCTTGCATAGCTTTACACATTTTTCTATGTAGATGTCAAAACCTTATCGTGCAAAGCCGATAAGTACTTTTCTACATGCTTTTAAAAATCTCATATTTCTGAGTCCTTGCATGTAGTTCTCCCTGCATGATTTTAACATATATCCATGTAGATGTCAAAACCTTATCGTGCCTCTACGATAAGTACTTTCCTACATGTTCAAGCTTCTGTTCTTACATGCAGTTTTTTCTACATAGCTTTACACATTTTTCTATACAGATGTCATAATCTTATCATGCAAAGCCGATAGTACTTTTTTACATGCTTTTAAAAATCTCATATTTCTGATCCTTATATGTAGTTCTCCCTGCATGATTTTAACATATATCTATGCAGATGTTAAAATCTTATCGTCGCCTCTACGATAAGTACTTTCCTACATGTTCAAGCTTCTATTCTTATATGTAGCTTTTCCTGCATAGCTTTACATATTTTTCTATGTAGATGTCAAAACCTTATCGTGTAAATCCGATAAGTACTTTTCTACATGTTTCTAAAAATCTCACATTTCTGAGTCCTTGCATGTAGTTCTCCTTGCATAATTTTAACATATATTCATGCGGATGTCAAAACCTTATCGTCTCCTTTATGATAAGTACTTTTCTATATATATGTAGTTTTTCCTGCATAACATATTTTTCTATGCAGAGGTCAAACCTCATCGTACAAACCTGATGAGTATTTATCTACATGCTTTTAAATCTCACTTTTTGAGTCTTCGTATATAGTTTATTTTCTCACTCTTATATATGAGATTTTCTGCATGATTTTTCACACGTCTCTCATGCAGCTATTCTAAAAACCTCATCATGACAAACTGATGAGTATTCTTTTGCATGCTTTTGAATTTTATAGTCTCTAAACTTCTCGCATGTAGATGGTCTTCTCACTCCTAGCTGTGAGTTTTCCTGCATGATGATTTTTATACTTTTCTCATGCAGTTATTTTAAAACCTTATCGCTTCTTTCCCAATAAGTATCCCGCCGCAAACTCATAGTTTCCCTTTTCCATGAGTGGTATATTTTCTCACAAATGCTTGTAATAATTTCTGGATGCTCTCTAATTCAAAACCTCATGATTTCTGGGAATTAAATCTCCTATTCTCAAATACTTCTTGAAAATCATCATGAGTGTCTTTGTACAACTAATTTTTGTACAAATATTTTTTAAACATAATTAATCAAATTTTGGCATCTCTCCCTCTCCACCCTTTTTGAAGAATTCAAAGAGGTTGTCAAAATATTTTACAAAATGCTAGGAACTGAGTTTACCTCTCCCTGATAGTTATTCAAATTACTGGAGACTTAATTTTATTTTCAAAATATCTCCAGTACTTATCTTTCTTAGTTTGAATTTTCATCTAGACTAAGTCCTCTGCTGTATGAGAAAATTACTTAGAAAAGTAGGAATGTCAAACTAAGCAATCCCATCTCGAGGATGTACACTTTAAGTTCACAAAGGAAGTTCCTCGGATGTCGCTTACGTTGCATGCATAAAGCATGAAGTCCTCATCAGGTCACGGTATGTAGGCTACTATAATAAGGCCCAATAGGCTGTCATGGCTACAACAAGGTTTGAAATCTATTTTAAATTTTTACCAATGTCACTAGTAAGGCCTAATTATATTTTCACCTCTTTTGGCAAAAAGGTTTAGAAAATGACCCATATATCTTGTGATATGCGTGCTTTCTAATAGTGGCATTTTACAAAATCTCTTTATATTTCTTTTAATTGGGTTGAGCCTCTTACAGCCTTTCAATTCTCTAAATACCACTTTTTGTGCCTTATACCATGTTTTTATACTTGCCTTCTTGTTTGCTCATTCTTTGCAATGTTTTGCAAGCATGTCTTCTAAATATGGTATTTTTGTGATACTCATTTCATGCTTTTGGGCCGAGGCTTCTTAGACCTCACTTATGTCCAAAAATACTACTTTTGCGTGTTGTGCCATGATTTTGGCAATCATCTCCTCATTTGGTCAATTATTTACATTATCTTTTCATGCTTAATTGAACCTTTTGGTGCTAATCTTGTGCTTAGGCCTGATTAGTCTCATTTGCACCTATCATCACTTTGGGCCGTGGTCATGTTTACGTGCGCCATCATTGTCATTTTTCAAAGTTTAGAGCATGATCTTTCTTTGAACCTGAGAACATCATTGCATTGTCTTAAAATTTTTCTCGTAAAATGTTGTGTAGGCCAAGACCGTTTAAGAACTTCCGTTTTCCTGTTTTTATCTAGTTCACACCAGACCTGTGGTCATTTCACATTTCACTATCATGGCTATTTGCTTTCTAATTACTTTATAATGAAACTTGACTTCATTCGTCTTTGTGCATCTTAGTGCTCAGAAAAATGTGCTCACATATGTATACTTTTCTTTTGCACGCACATTGCATCTTCTGATAGTATTTGATATGCGTGAGCAATATTATTTTGACCATTGATTGCATAAATACATGCTATGAATTTCTTGTGTGCATTTCACATCTCTCATATGCTATAAATTGTAACATATTTTGTCATTTTTAAACACGAAATGACCACACAAAGATCACAATAGATCCTATGGAAGTCTTGGGTCCCACTACCTATTTTCTTATTATTTTTGCACAACTATTTATTTTGTGTGTGCACTCGAGCTTCTCGGGTTCCCACATCACAAGTGGCCGAAATGGCTATTATTGTGCCTCATGCTCTTACTAAATTATCTTGAGCTCATTTTTGCTTGCTGTTCATTCTGTAAATAATTGAGCTATTTATATTTGTTGTCCTATAATTAGATTCAAGCTTACATTCTCGTGACAACAAAATTCTTAAGAGCTTGTATGCTTGCTTATCTTGACTAATTGCTATATTCAAGCTTGCTTATTATGCTCATTTTTCTTATGTAAAAATTCGAGCTTCTCCTCACGCATTTAACTGTTTACTTACTCATTTTCGGCCAAAGCATGATTATACTTGCTTATCCTTTACATACATGCATTTTCAATACTTAAATTATCAAAGTAAGCTTCTGTATATAACAAGAGCATACAAGGCTCAGGAAAGCATTTTGTTTCCTTTTACAGGATGCTTTTCCCATCGTTATATACAAAGATTCAACCTAGTGGTAAAATCTATAAAGACCGTATTCTCTCCAGCTCGAGTACCTTTAAGGACCTCGTTGACCTATGTAAAGTCAGACGTCATGAGTTTAAGCTTGCACCTCTATGTAAGACATCAGCATAACCGCAGGGACAACCGAGCTACGAAGGTCCTAGTTAGAAGAGACATATTTGGAGAAACCATCAGCAAGCTCCTTTAGTTGTCAGATTCAAGACAAATCAAGTTCGAGCTTGATGAGCTCTAGCGAATGATCAGATGGATCAAAACACTGAAAAATACATAATACAATATGAATTAAATCCAATTGAAAAATTTTCAGAATTAATACCAGAAAAATTTTTAATTTGGACTTAGTTTTATATAAAAGTTTATCTCAATTTTATAAATAATATTTAATTACAATAACAACTGACAACTAAATATTTTATAACTAATTAAAATATATATATATATACTAATAATATTAAAATAACTAAATTTAAATAAATAAAAAATTATTGCATAAGAATGATAAGAGTTCGAAAATAGAAATAATTAGACAAGAAAATAATGTATAATATAAAAAATAGACATGATTAGATAGGAGAATAATATAATACTGAAAATAGATATGATTATACATGAAAATAATATTGTATCCAAAATGATTATAATTGCACACAAAATAGCATAATATCGGAAATGGACATGATTAGATATAAAAATAATACAATATCGAAAAGGGACACGATTAGCCATAGAAATACCATTTTATCAGAAAAAGGTATAATTAGCTATGGAAATAGCATAATATCGAAAACATGAAAAATTAAACACGAAAACGAGCATGGGAACAACATAGACACAACGAGGGTATAAGCATCTTATGGGCTGGACATGACATAGCATGAGACACGAATGTGCCTGTGTTGGCCTAGTTAACATGAATATAATGCCAGCCCTAGACCAAATGTTCCATAAAACCCTCCAAATAATAATAGTAATAGTGGATGGCCACTTTAGGATGAATGTGGATGCCGCCATTAATGTCCAAAACACGTTCAGTGGGGATTAATAATGTAATTCGTAATACAAAAGGCGAAGTCATGGTAGTACTGACAAAAAAGGTGACTGGTATACTATCACCAAAGAATGCAAAAGAAAAAGCACCGGTGGCATCTCTCATATGGGCCATGAAAGATAACTTAAATCTCTAGTATCTGGAGTCGGTTCCATTGACAACAGTACATGTTCTTTCTCAATTTGCCAGTTTGGTGACCTGTTGTTGAATGTGTTTAGTTTATTTTCTTTTTTTTTTTTCCTAGTGTCATATTTAAGCATGTGTTTCATAAAGCTTATAAAGTTGCACATGGTTTAGTTAGGTTCACTTTAGGAATAAAAGATAAGCTTATCTGGTCAGATAAATCTTCTCTTCCAATTGAGTCTGTTATTCTACAAAAAGATTCTCTTAATTTATAATGATAGATTCGTTTAACATGAAAATAATAATAATAATAATAATAATAATAATAATAATAATTACAGATTCGTTTGTTTTGTAATGGAGCTTCCAGATTACGGAGCTTCCAGATTCTTCTTTCTTTTGCAATAGTGTTTTTAGCACCTGTAGTCCTTAACATTTTTAAAATATGACAATTTTGTCCTTGAACTAAAAAAAAGGTGACCAATTTATTCTTGAATTTACAATAATACTACAATTTGTCATCTTTTAAAAAGTTTAAGGACCACAGGCTCCGCAACCGAACAAACGTCTGTTTCTATTTTGGACCAAATTGTAGCATTATTATAAACTCAAGGACGAATGAGTCACCTTTTTTAGTTTAAGGACGAAATTATCACATTTTAAAAATTCAGGGATCACATGCGCTAAAAATCCTAATAACAATAACAATAACAATAATAATAATAATAATAATAATAATAGTAATATGTATATAAAACATACATGACATGTGAGATTCGAGCAAAAAAAATGTCCTCAAGATCGTAGCCTCCCTCCAACCTAAACCGGTCCTCATCTCCATGTGACAACGTCTCTCTCTCTCTCTCTCGTTATATATATTTTTTCTAAATCTTTATGAAACTAAAACTATCGATTCAATTTAATATAAAAAAACAAAAACAAAAACTATCGATTCAATTTTCCCTCAAAAGAGAATTATCAATTATTTCCATTTACAAAAAAAGAAATAAAGAAATATTAATTATAAATCAATTAATATTATAAAAAAATATATAAATTTATATATATATATATATAATTAGGAGGCACTTCGCCGCTTCCCCGTCCCAATCCATAAATTTCTCTGTTTTTCATTTTCTCGCAAAATGGCTCGACTTCTTCTCTCCAAAACCGTCTCCTCCTCCAGACGTCTCACCGCGCCTTCCATGGCTGCCATCCAGTTCCGGCGAGGTCGTTCCACGCTTTCCGGCCACGACGGCATCATCGAGCTCGATCTATCGTCGTCGTCGCCGTCGCCGTCGTCGGACGGTGAATCGGAGGTCTTGATGATCAAGAAGCTGGACGACATAGTCCAGAGGATCATCGTCCAGAGGGCCACTCCCGACTGGCTTCCTTTCCTCCCTGGCTCCTCCTTCTGGGTCCCGCCTCGCCGTAACTCCTTGAAGTTCACCGACTTGGTCGACAAGCTCCATGACCAGCTCGGTGACGAGGAGTCTCTCTCTCTCTCCTCCGATCGTGGCTGGCCTTGCGCTGAATTCTTGGTCGACCGTAAGGGTTTCTTTCTCAATTTTGTTTTGGATTTTTTTAATTATTTAGTTGATATTAATGATGTGTAATGCCGTAATGGTAATTTGGCTCCTTTATAGTCTCAAATTTTCTCAATTGTTTGGTTAATTGTATGATTTTTGTTCATTTGTGTGGGCGCTTTATTTTTTTACTTTTTTATTTTTTTTTTAAACTCCATTTGGTTGGTGAGAAAATTGGGGAAAAAGGAAGTTTTGAATTCATTATGATGTCATGATCTGATTCATGTATAGTGGACATGAAGGTGTTGTAATGGTGGCTATCAACATTATAGTCTCAATTTCTGTATTTAGCAAAAACAAAGTACGAAATTGCAAAGTGAAAAAGAAAGGGAGAACTTTATTTTCTCTTTTTTCATAGTCTTGTGAAATAAGAACTTTGTTTTTCACTCAAGTTATTTAGTGGGGAATGTCCTGGTTAGAGTTTTTGTGAGCTTTCTTGTAAGAGCAATTACTTTCCTGCGGAAAAGTTTAACACCAAAATTAAATGACAATCGCCAAGTATAACAAAAAAAAGTGAAGAAATGGTCACCATTATATTCAGTGATGAACTAGTGTGTCTTCTATAATTTAATGGGGTTCCTCAAATACAACTACATTTGTGATTATCGTTCTTTACTTGCCTGTTTGACATGGAGTCATTTATTCTTGTTTGCTATGATAATTAAATTATTGTAGCAATTTGTTAATCTGCATTGAACACTGAAAGATGTTTCTGTACCCTTGAGCACATAAGTGTTACCTTCTTGCGATATACTCTACCTGTGTCCAAGATGAATTTATCTCCTTTTTTTTGTTTAACGAATGGTCATTTTATAGACTATTTGCAGTTATTTTTAACTTTAACAAATCCTTTTCAACATGTATCTTGTGCTCCAGGCAGTGGACCTGGACATACAAATGAGGTTGATGCGGAGGGATCATCTGATGAAGTGGAGATGGAAGTAGAGGTTGTGGGTGATTCAGAGGACCTGCATCCATTTGCAGATAAAAAAGGATGATTCACACCTCTATTTAGCAAACAACTAGCTGGTATGAAACTATGAATTCTATTACCTTTGACTCTCATGAAAGCAATTACGAAAAGTTATGTACTTGGTTGGGTGTGTTTTGAAAGGAAAATTGGATAGTACTAAAAACTATTTGAAAATATTTTATTGACCTACTGATTTAAACTATAGGAATTAGAATTTTATTAGCTAAACCTGGGCTTGAAACATAAAACTAAGCACAATGGGAAACAACTAAAATTCCTAATTAAATTAAAAGATGATTCTAGACAAATAGGAAACTAATATTGTGGGTAATCAGCTCACACCCCACATCTAGAATCTAGTATGTACATCTATAGTCTAATATCCCTTGAAGGGAAATGCTCCAATTTTTTTATTAGAAAAATTAGTCGTTTTGCCCCTTCACAGTTACTTGTCATGTAAATTTGTCCCCCTACTTTTGACTCCATGCTCAATTGCCTTCTAAATGGCCAAATAGTTTCTCTTTTGCACCCTCACTTTTGATTTCGTACTCAACTGCCTCCTACATGGCATAATAGTTCCTTTTTCCTCTTTACTTTTGACTTTGTAATCAATTGCTCCCTAAATAGCAAAAATCTTCCTCTTTTGTCCCCTAACACTAGAAGACCGTATAGGTAAGGCCTGAATGGTCTTTTCACCATTAGAAGACTGTCAATAATTGGAAAGCTTAAATATTTTTTGTTGTTGTTTTTAACCTATGACTTGATATATGTGCTTGTTTTGGACATGAAATTATGCGCTTTTTTGGAAATTTACTTTCGAAAATATTTGCTGACCCACTAATGAATAAAAACAAAAATTATATTTCATGCTTTTTTTGTTTTCATTTTTTACTTTTTTTAAAAAAAATTTAACCATGTAAAAAAATTTGGTTTTACCTCTCATTCATTTAGTTAACCATTAAAATAGCAATTTGTAAATAACGAATAAAAAACAAAAAAACTAGTAATGGCATTTATTTATTTATTTAAAAGGCGAAAAGGCTATCTTGCCGCTACGCATTGACGGACTTTTAACAATGTCAGTGTTGTGGGGGCCATTTTGTCATTCAGAGGGCAATTGAGTACAAAGTCAAAAGTTGGCAAAAGAGACTATTTTGTCATTTAGAAGGCAGGCGAGTAAAAAATCAAACGTTGGGGGGACAAGCATGAACTTATTTGCCATTTAGGGGAAAATTGAATACAAAGTTAAAAGTGGGGGGTAAATTCATATCTAGAGCAAGTGTGAGGGGGCAAGATGACTAATTGTTCTTTTCTTTATGAAGTTGTAACTTAGCTTGTTTTTTTATTTATGGATGCTTGAGAATTATTTGTAGTTTCATCTTTTGGTATTGTTGGATATCTTCGTGCTGTGTATTCTAATAATTTTACAGAGCAACATATGAGATTTGAATTCTCCAATACAGACCAGCTACAAATGGATGTATATGCGTGTCTGTCATTGAGTTCACTCTTCTGCCAATGTGGGTTTAAATTTCTGCATGTCTGCTTGTCTTCTATTCTGCATGTTGTGAGTTTCCGTTACCTTTGACTGACATGAGAGCTGTTACTGTAGATTATGTAACTTAAAATAGCATTAAGATAAATGTTAAGAGTATTTTCCTCTTCTGGTAGCTTAGCTTGTTTTTCCCTGTAGGTGCTTTTCAATTATATGATATTTCTACTTTTGTGCCGTTGTATTGTAGCATGTCTACTGAAATATTTTTACCCAGCAACATTTGAGAATTGAAGTTGAACGGTAGCTATACTAGGCATTAACATGATCATTGCTTGATCTTCCCAAGTGAATTAGTTCTGTTCAGTTAGAGATTGATGCATAAATGTGTCTAATCTTGAGTTCAATCCTCTACAATTGTGTTTAAGTTTCTTCTGGTCTTCTAAGCCTGCGTAGTATGCCTTTGACTTTTAGCTCTTTTAATTGTTTTAAGGTTCGGATTTGCAGGCTCGCTTAGCTCGGGATCATGTGAATGATTGAAAGAACAGAAAATCGGTGTTCGAAGCAATGGCAAGTGAGCAAATGGAATATTGGACATCCATCGTGGTACTGGTACCTTCGGGGGGTGGTTATATGCTTTTATTAGCTTATTTTCAGTTGTAAATCCTCCCCATTCTATGAAATCTAACCTTACTGCATTTATTTATGCTTTTATGAATGATTGGTGACTCTCATCAATCAATGTATATATCCCAATTGTAAGCCTGATTGTTATTATTTTTCAATTAGCTATAAAACCTTACCTACTTGATATGAACTTGTTATCTGCTGTCTTAAAGGGATTAACCGTTAAAGATTCTTCTTCTGCTGAGTTACTTGCCTCTGTTTACTTGATGGTATCATCATTGTTACATGTTTTTTGGGCTACAAAGATTCTTTGTTCTTGTAATACTTTTCTAGGTTAAGTTGTTTGTTACATATTCATAATTTCTCTATGTTTATGATAGTGGTGTACCTTTTAAATTTAGAACCACATTTGGTAGATCAAGTTGTTTGTTAAATGGTCTTAATTTCTCCATCTTCATGATAATGGTTTACCTTTTACAAGTGCAAGTGTTCCACTCTACAATAGGTTTTACAAAGTTAGTCGTGCAAGGGTTTGTCTTGTCAGTCTAATTTTTCTATTTAGGTGGCTACAATTCTGAGAAATCGACTCTAATTTAGTTAAAGCAGTACAGACGATATCATGCGCGACCCTCATTTTATGAGCCGAACGTTTATTTTTATTTTATTTTGCATGGAATTACAATATGCCACGGGTATGTACTTGTTCGAGTTTACAATTACAATTTTGTTAAGAGTTTGTTCCTAGCTGTTTATATCGCCTAGTAATTGGGAATTCTTCTTCTTGATGTGAAAGGTTATAAAACTCTGTTTTCAAATAAATGACTGAGTAATTTGTTTTCCTAGAAAATTGCTTTTAGTGGAGACTCTTTTAAAATGAGAAATTCAAATTACAAACTGAAAATCAAATATGTGCCTAGAACGGGCTTGGCTCTAGGCAATTTGTTAAGGGTCGTCTATGATCTTCCAGCTCCTGTTATGTTGCGACGTGCTAGTTAGTAATGCCTAAGTTTGGTAGGAGGTAGAGAAGATAAGAAGGAATGAGATTAACATTATTTGGGGAAGAGAAATGAGAGAGGAGGGGCGTTCTTCTTTCATTGTGTTTGGTATGAGAGGAAGGAAAGAAGACTAACATCTTCTCTTTTGTTTGGTAAGAGGGAGAAATGGAAGGAAAAGGAAAGATTTTATGTAGAATAACTAGTATTAACCACTTTATTACTTGGGTATGTATCTCTCTGCTTAAATTTTTATAATTTTGGAGGGATTAAAATTTTGCTCAAATTGAGGATTTGAAATCTCGTCTAATTTCTTCTTTTCTAAAATCATTCTTATCAAACAATCATCATACCCTAAATCCATTCGATAATCACTCACCTAGATCCATCTAATAATCCTATCACCCATCTCTTTCAGTACAATTCTCCTTCCGATCAAACACTCGATGATTTTTTTTTAATTTTTTTTATGAATGATGGTTATGTGGCATCTTTTAGTGGTGAATTTTAAAATATGAGAAGTCACTTGTCACATAATATTAATACTTGAAAAAAAAAAAAAAGAAATCACTTGTCATATAACATAATATTAAAAAAGTGAGATAAAAGGTGAGAACGAGCATTATCATTTTTCATTTGTTTTTTTTTTTCCTTGAAAAATTTGGGAGGCTTTTATTGAACATTTGCTCAAAGATGAGAATATATATTAACATTTTATATGTTAAAAGAAGAAAGTGACGCTACAAAAGACTAGATGTTCTTTTGATTAAATAAGAAGTCGTCAAATATATATATATATTTTTTAAAACTTAGAATTTATTGAACGTTACCACGTAATACAAGAGTTGTGTGATCTCGACTATCGAGTATCGACCGAATTGTCCTATGTTCAGGCTAATTTTAGTTCCTAGGAAAAAGAAAAAAGGAAAAAAAAAAAAAAAAAGAGGAGGAGGAGGAGGGGGGGGGTTGGTTGGTGATATTATACTGTTTAAATGTGAAGTATATAATAAACATTGATTGAAGTAAATAATATACATTCTCTCAAACATTAGAGAATACCTTTACCTGTTATTTTAGTTTAAACATACAAAGCCAATACCAAAATAGTTACCAAACTAGCTGGTGAAGCAAAAAAAAACATACAAGTAATTTAACATTTTTTCCAATCTATTTGCCAATATCAATGTTGTATTTGTCATTATAAACATAACAAAATGAAAACTTTGTTATATTATTTATCAATTTTATAATACATAATACAATTCTCAACGTTATCTTTTAATTTTTTGTTATTTCAATAACTAAGTCGACCATAAACTACTAAGAATTACTAACCGTTCATTACTTTTATTATAAGTTATAGAAAAATTTGGAGGAATCAACTATTTGAAAGTGAATTTTAAACGTAGACTTAAGTTTTAAAACTCTTTGTAAAATAGTCTTTTTACATTATCGAGTATGGTGTTGACTGTTGGGCGAAGTCAAGTATGTAGTTGAATATAATCAAGCATTATCAAGAAATATTACTTTGAAAATAAATTAAAAACTTAGGCCTTTTTGCTTTGCGTTAGAGGTTTATTTTTATATTCCATGCTAAACATTGTGTTGACATATAAACCGTCAACAATAGAATTTAACAAAGAGAAAGTGCACCATGAAGGATAAGAAAGACGAGTGGTCGAGTTTATCATTTAATCCATGAGGTATGAGTGTTGGAACGAGTTTCCAATAGTCTATGTGTCCTTGTCACTTCTAGGTATCTTCCGTCTTATTTCGGAATTCTACAGTGGTCGTTGTTACCTGAAAGACTCTCTGATATTTAAGTCAATAAACGATTTTAGGTATAAAAAAATATAGAATGGATAATAAAAATTAATTACTCTAAACGTCTTATTTACACTCGAAAAAGTAAGGTAAAGTGGTCCTCAGATTTCCAGATGCTATCTCCTCGGTTATTGTTTTAGCAAATGCATTAGAGACAATCTTTAGTCCATGTAGTTTGGCTTAATTGCCACTATTTTTGGGGCCACTAATGCCTAATATCACTTTTGGAAATTGTTCCTCGCCTCGGATCCTCAAGACCACTGCCACGTGTCACCCTTAGGAATTTCTTTGAAAATCAAGCCTTGCATGTGCCGGACTCTCTTACAGGCTCGGTCCAATGTATGTACAATCTAAGGGAATCCTGACCCTGAAGTCCCCTCCGTACAATCACTAGGACTCAATGGTTTGGATACCCTTTTTAGGTTTGGAACGGTTTGTTACTTTGTCGCGTGCCCAATAACGTGGTTAGCTTTTAGCTATCTCGACCCAACGTATTGTTTCACCAAGTCTCTTATTAGGATAGAAATCGTCTGTCCCAAAAATCCTGTCCCATTTTCTGTCCCACCAGTTAAAATTGAACACCTCATCTCAACTTAATTCTTTGAACGTTAACAAAAAAGAGGTTGTATAACACTGTTAATATAAAACATAATGCCAAAAGCCATTAAACTCACTTCGATTTTTGAAGAAAAGAAGACCGACCAACCTCGACAATAATGAACGTCACTGTAACTCTTTTATACGAAATATAGAAATAGCGTTTGGACTCTTTATCCCGATTTATATAAAAAAAAAAAGGTCTAGCTTTTGGTTTTTAATTTGCAGGGAAGAAGAAAAACTTTCACACATATATATATATATTATTTCATATAATTAAAAAAAATTAGGAAAACAATTGAGAGGAATAAAGGATGAAGTGATATGTGGGTAATGGGACTTGGATTCTCTTCTCTATTCTTCTGGCTCTGGGTATGTGGTTTTGATCTGCTAGAAGTGAGGGTACTTTGAATTCCACATACTACTTGTAGTTGAGTATTTGAATCTTCAAAGAGATTGAGAACACAATAGATGTGATTGATTTTTCCTATATTCAGATAGAGTAGGAAAACTGGGAATTTGTGGGTGATTTGAGATCTTAGAGATTATTTGTTAGTATTAGGGCATTTGAAGTATAATTAGCAAAAAAATGATGAATTCAACAATGAGATTTAAATTGACTCTGAAATAATTAAGATTTCTTTGGGCACATTTTAGAATGATGCCGGATAACACGCCCCTCAAACCTCCAAAATCACTATACCATGACCCATTTTTCTTTTTTCCTTCTCTTCTCCATCCACAAATCGTTCCCTTCAAAAAAAAAAAAAGACCCCTTTAACAGAAAAAAGAAGGGGAGTGCCAACCATTGTTAGTTTTGAGCTGGCATTTTAAGTGATATGCCAGTTTTTGATTGGAGGGACAGGAATTGGGACAGAATTTAAGGACAGACGATTTCAATCCCTCTTATTAATCATGATAATAACGGTTAAATAAAAGTAACTAACTAATAATATAATTAAGCCACTACTAATTGTTTAATCTTTTTTTTCAAATATTCAAACAATCTCTGTGGCACCCATCTATTAGAAAGTTGGCAATAGGTCCCAAACTAAGAGCGGATTTTTCATAAGACCTACCTAGCATTCATATGCTTGAGTTTCTTGTCTCTCAAAAGTTGTAGGCTTCAGTGAGAAGATTCACTTCGAAACTCGATTTTTCAAAGTGAGTTTAAGAAATCCTTATGATAGTTAAAAAAAAATAAAAAATAAAAAATTATAGACAAGAATCTTGATTAGACGAACATTTTATAAAATAAAAATAATATTAAAGATACAAAAAATTTACATAATGATGTGGCATCCCTAGCATACTCTATAATGAAGGGCAAATTTTATTTTGTTTTATTTTTTTTTCTTTTAGAGCTTTCCATGGTAGAAGTTTTTTTTTATTTTTTAAATAGGGTTTAACTAATGACCTCCACTTATTACAAATTAAATCTATTACTACCTAATTTCTATAATAGGCTTTCACGCCTATTTTCAATATGACTCAAATCTAGAGCCGAGATTTTAGATAATGGGCACTCTTACTACTTGAACCAACCCACTTCGGCACTTTCCATAGTAGAGGTGGATATGCTTCAAGCAAGAACATAAAAGTCGGACATGCTTTAACGCGTACGTGGCATAAAACTATTGGGGAAGCCACGATGACGAAGACTGGAATGCAATATAACGCATAATAATTTGTTTAAAGAAGAAAATAGAGAGAGGAAAAGGAAAAAAAAAAAAAGAAACGAACGGAATTTCCAGCATTTTCATGTCATAGAGAATAAAGAGAAGAAATAAGAAGAAGCCATTGAAGACAAAGAATTCTGATCACCTTAATAATACCCAAAACCAGAGCTCTCTAATGGCGGAACAGCCCGAAACGGTGTCGTCCAGCTCACAACCTTCCTCTTCATCCTCCCAGAAATCGCCACCAGTCTCTCTCAAGCAACCCCAGGTTTTCCACATTCCTCACTCTGAACGAATTTCCCAATTTCGACTTCAGTTCATAGCCCTAGGGCGCTTTCTCTTTTTTATGATTTTTTTTTTCTTTTGCTGATTTTCTCTATTACTGCTATAATCCCATTTTTTTTTCGATATTTGGGTTTTAGGGTTTCATTTTCCTTTTTTTTTTCTTCTTTTCTTTTTTACGTGAATTATTATGCATACAAATTCATTATAAAGTATTATTCTCTCGGATGATCTATTAGTATTTTGGAGATCAAACTATTTGGGAAGCTCTAGAAAGAACATTGTTCTTGATATCATTTTTGTTTAGTATCTAACTATTATTTATTTATTTATTTTTTTTTGGGAGTCATTCCAATTTTTAATATTTTGTTATTTATATTGTTTCTATAGTTTATCTTTGTTGTGCCTGAGAAAAAAGCCCTGGGTTTGTTTCCCTCCATTATGAGCATAGAAACCATAGTTAGTCTTACATACACCAAAGCTAATCCTTGAAGTAATGGTAGGGTTCAGGAACATCTGCTCTTATACTGTTGTGTCCTAATGATGGGGGTTCTCCATTTTAGTATCAGTCTTCTCTTATTTCCGTAATGCTATGCTTGAGGAGGACGTTATGGATGCTAAGTGGATTATTTGAGTAATGTTCGGTAGAAAACGAGTAATGTATCATGTTCGGAAAGAAACGGAATGGTCTGTCAGTTGCTTTGCATTTCCCTACCTGGGTTTGGAAGGATTTGGCCTGAATTTATAGGGAGTTCTTGTTTCTCAATTCGAATGATCAAGGAATATGTAAATGAAGATTTCATTGTTATGTTACATGCAATTTTATTTTTATTTTTATTTTTGACATTGCATTATTTTGTTGGTTATTTCTGTGGTTCCTTCTTAATTAGTTTGTGATTCCGCTTTATCAGGTTCCAGTATTCTCTGGATTTCAACCTTTCCCAAATGGTGATTTTCAGATGTTTCCAATCATGTATCCTGCGCTTGTAACTCCGTCTCAAAATCAGGAAAATATGAGCCGTGGAGCTGGCGTCTATGCTGTTCCTGTTTACCCATTTATGGGGCCTGTTGTTGGAGTTCCATCTAATACTCTTATTCCTCTCACTTACAACATACCTACGTAAGTTGATTATCTATTTTAGTTTGTTATCATACAGTGATTCAACTTTTTGAGTTTCTGTCAACTGCTCAATGTTGATTTACAACATATTCTCCATTTATAGCTGGATAAGTTTACTTTTCTTAATTGGATCATAGCATTTTTCAAATGTTGAAAAAGACATTCGACTGCTTCCCCAAGCAGATAAGTTCGTGTGGTTAGGTCGGAACTGGAATGAAAAGTTGTCTATGTTTGTTTTCCTGATGGTCCAGGTTATGGGAAAGCCTGTTTCATTTGATGGATTGTTTAGATTCGTGGGAATTTTGTTTGGGTCTAGAAAATGACATACAAGTTTAAGGGTTTACAACTGTATGGAAGTTAGAGAAGAAATGAAATACCAGAATGCGCAAACAAGAAAGGAAAAAGAGGAAAGAGAATAAAGGATAAGTGAATTTGCACTGGAGGCAGCTGTTAACACATGTTTCTCTGTGTGTAATAGATCTATTTTACTAACTTACTGATCTTCGTAACTTTAACGAGTACAATGTCCCTAGTTTAAGCTCAAACCCAGAAGTTCATCAAGAATCGAATAAACTACTTGTTAGACATGTAAAAATAAAGGCTAATGGCGTTTGTGAATTAGCCAAAGTTTACAGTTTGTGCAGAATGCTCAGTCAGTGTTGACAAGTAGTATATGTTACATAAGTTTACTAATATAAACTTTCATTCATTTGGTTCATTCTAGAAATGATGATTCAATTCACGGGGCGCCAAATTATTTTAATCCCCAATAAGTACTCTCTTTGTCTGTGTGTGTCTAATTTGTTGAATATAGATTGTAATTGATGTTTGCCATCAACAGGCGATCAAGTACAGAGGCTGGTGCTGTAGGTGAGGAGCATGGGCAAGAGGGACAACAACAGCAACGTCAGCATCAACAGCCTCCACCTCAAAGACAAGTTGTTGTAAGGAGGTTTCAAATTGCATTTCAGCTGGATTTGTTGCTTATTTTGAAGCTGGCAGCTGTAATCTTTTTGTTCAACCAAGATGGATCAAGACACAGGCTTGTCGTACTTGTGTTTTTTGCTTCACTTATCTATCTGTAAGTGTTTAAATTTCTTTTCAGCAGACAATGTTAGGAACTTCCGACCGTTTTCAATTTTAGATTTGAATTTTGGGTAAAACTTCTGACCAAAGCAAATTATCACTCATCAAATGAGTCTATGAGATTTTATGTTGATCTGCAATATAAATTCTTTTTCTGAGTGTATTTTTTATTAACTTAATTTTACTAAAAACTGATAAAACCATATAGTCGAAGCTCAACTGTTTAAATGTGCAATGTTGTAGATATCAAACTGGAGCTCTTACACCATTGATACGATGGCTTTCACAAGGCATGCATAGGGCAGCTGTGCCTCCTCATCCACCGAGACCTGCAGTCAGGGCTGAGAATGTTCCTCCTCCTGCAAGGCAGGGAATTGAAAATGCTGCTTTGGCAGGTAGCCTGTTAATGGTGCTTTGATATGTTTTCATAGTTTCATTATGAAAAAGGTGCATAACACCGGGACTTTTGAGATCCAGGGAGTATTTGAGAAAACTTACACGGAAGAACACACACAAATATGGAAAAAAGAAAAAAACGAATATATATATATTTTATAACTGAACAGTCCTTTCTCCATATAGTTTTGGAGAACTTTGTAGAGACTGGTTTACCGGGTGCTTAAAAATTGCATAACAATTCAATCTCTGAAGTAGGATCACTTTGCTAGAGATGTACTTTTTTACTTGTGCAGTAGTCGTGGCCAATAAGTAAGTTTAGGTTTATCCCAGCCTGCTTTGAAACAAGTTATAGTCCTAAACCAAGTAATGTCCACTTCTTTTCTTCGTTAGTATTATGAAAATATTTACACAGAGAGATTTGTACAACAACTTCTTGCAGAGGGACAACCAGGAGCTGAGATTGAGAATCGGCCTGCAGACAATGTGGATCAGGCAGTGGAAAATGAGAATGTAGCAGAACGTGAGGGCGGTAATGGTGGTAACCAGTGGTGGGCAATTGTAAAGGAGATTCAGATGATTGTTTTTGGTTTCATTACATCACTTCTACCCGGTTTCCATAACATAGATTAGATGATACATGGTAGATTGGCAGGATTGTTACATGAACTGACTCAGAAGCTGGGAACTCTGGTTTTCTTTCAACTTTTGAAATAAATGTTACATAATGGTTATATAATTTTACTCATAGGTATAGCTTGATTTATGGCGTGTTAATGGGGCTCAATTAGTTTGTGGCTTTTTATCAATGAGGATGGGGTATACATTTTCTGTATGTCTTTGTAGAACTTGGCGATTTTATGAGTATTCAATCTCGTCTTTCTTCTTATTGTGCTTCGTTTTGTGTGTTAATGGAAGGTTCTTCATTGTCCGATTTCAGTTTTCTTTTTCTTTTTCCCCTTTTTTTTGGGGGTGCTAAGTTACTGTGGAAAATACTATATAGGAAAAATTAAATTGACACCTGCGGTATAGACACCTCCTATGTTATAAGAAGTTATATACAATAGTATAAAATTGATTTACTGACATCTAATCTGCCGTACATTTGACATTTTTAATTTATTAGTGTAAAAACTAATAAACTCAGACATTTTGATGGCAAAATGAAAGCATGGACGTTTTACTAAAATGGAGTGTAGTAACTGATCATTTGTCGTTTTATATATGTTTTCCGTGAATTTTGTAGAGTGTTATATGTCTTAATATAATCCAGAATTATTGAAAGTTTCAATTTTTCTGGCTTAAACTCTACACTTGTAATTATACGGAGAAAAAAAAGTGTCCTTTTTTCATATTTCAGTCCCAAATACTCAACTCGGTTTCGAAAGTTTGGATGGGCAAAGTTGAAACTCTAATAGATGTTGGTGTATAATTAATGAGACATTCTACAAAATTCGAGTACAGACATAATAAAAAAAAAATCTAAATTTTTATAAAACTTCCCCCCATACTTGCATTTTATTTTATTTTATTTTTTTATGCAAAATAGAATTCATTAAAGAGCACAAAAGGAAAACAGAGAAGCCCGAAGGAAACAGGCTTTAGATATGGTCACATTACACGATATAGCATACGGTACAATAGAAGAAGGACCTATAAGGCCTACAGTATTAATGGCTTCACAACAGTGAGCTAAATTAGGGACACTAGAATTTGCCTCCCTATAGGGACTAAAGAGAGTTCCCAAAACTAGACCCCTCTGGAGCATGCATTTGCAGTCACCAAGTATGTGACGGCGCGCAATCTCCTTCGAGAACCCATCCATGCTTGCATTCCTTAACAGAAATTGATTGAACAACCTAACTTGACATTCATTCTTGCTGACCATTCGGCACATCATGTTTGTAACCCAAGAGGCTTTTACTTGGTCATTCAAGGTAAAGCTTTGGTACCCTCTTCGATTCCAATGCTTAGACCACAAACCATCACATGGCTTTTGCATCGTTGCTCCATTGTTAAGGCACTACGACCTGGCCTTTCTCTCCATGCTGCTGTCTTCAAGACGGGCATGGAGTCTGATGTCTACGTATCCAACCATGTTCTTAATATGTATGCGAAATGCGGTGATATTGCACCTGCGCGCAAAATGTTCGACGAAATGTCTGGAAGAAACATTGTTTCTTGGTCAGCTTTGATATCTGGCTATGAGCAAGCTGGGGAGTATTCAATTGCACTTGACCTGTTTTCTGAGTTGTGGGTTGTTACTAATGAGTACATATATTCTAGTGCCGTCAGCGCGTGTGCCAACCTCATGGCATTGCCACAGGGTCAACAGATTCATGCTCAAGCGCTTAAGGTTGGCTATGCATCCATTTCGTTCGTTTCTAACTCGCTTGTCTCGATGTATATGAAATGTGGTAATTGTAGCGATGCATTGTCTGTGCATGAATGTATGCCGGAGCCGAATTTAGTGTCTTATAATGCTCTGATTAAAGGATTTCTAGAAAATAAGCAACCTGAAAAAGGGTTTGCAGTGTTTAAACTTATGCAACAGCGAGGTCTTGTCCCAGATCGTTTTTCTTTTGCCGGAGCATTGGCAATTTGTGCTGATTTAGATAATTTACTAGCAGGAATGGTGTTTCATTGCCAAGCAATTAAGCATAATCTTGACTCCAACGATTTTGTTGGGAACGTGATTGTTGCAATTTACTCCAGGTTCAATCTGGTTGAAGAAGCTGAGAAAGGCTTTAGAGTAATAGAAGAGAGAGACTTGGTTTCGTGGAATACCCTTATCACTGCTTGTTCTCATTGTGCTGATTATGCTAAAGGTTTAAGAGTTTTCAAACAGATGACAAGCGAGTATGGTTTAAGACCAGATGACTTCACTTTTGCAAGTGTCCTCGCGGCCTGTGCTGGGCTTGCTTCTATTCAACATGGGAAGCAAACTCATGCTCACTTAACTAGAACAAGGCCGTGTCAAGATGTTGAAGTTGGTAATGCCCTAGTGAGTATGTATGCAAAATGCGGCTCTATCAAGTATGCATACAACATATTCAACAAAATGGCCCGTCACAATCTTGTTTCGTGGAATACTATAATTGCTGGATTTGCAACTCATGGGCTGGGAGAGAGAGCCGTAGAAATTTTCGAGCAAATGAGGGAAATTGGTGTAAAACCAGATTCCATTACATTCGTAGGACTTTTAATGGCTTGCAGTCATGGAGGGCTGGTGGACTGGGGAATATCAATCTTTAATTCTATGAAGAAGACTTACGGAATCACACCTGATGTAGAACATTTCTCATGCCTAATTGATATGTTGGGACGGGCAGGGAGATTATCCGAGGCAGAAGAGTACATGAGAAAATCTCCTTTCGAGCATGATCCCATTGTTCTAGGGAGCTTACTTTCAGCATGCCGGCTACACGGAGATATTACTATTGGGGAATATGTGGCCAGACATCTCCTAAAACTCGAGTCTGTTAGTACATCGTGTTATGTTTTATTGTCAAGCTTGTATGCTTCAGATGAGATGTGGGGTGATGCTGCAAAGGCAAGGAAGATGTTGAATGGTAGTGGATTGAAGAAGGAACCTGGCCATAGTCTGGTAGAAGTGAATGGAAGTTTTGAAAAATTTACAGTAGGGAATTTTTCTCATTCAAGGATCGAAGAGATAAAGTACACACTCAGAACTTTATGTTGTCCAGTAGGTGAAGTTTTTTTAGATATCACGTAAGCATGGTTGCACATTTATATTGTTAAATAGATATCACTTTAAAATGGTTAATATTTGGTAGTCGAGCATATTATTTCTCTGGTTCGAGAAGGGGGTGGTGGTTCTTGCTACAATGTTTTTAGACTTGGAAACAAAGTAGCCCATACATTTATCAGATCATGTTTTACTTACAGAACTAATGTTCCTCGTTTTGAGGAAATTCATAATTGTATAGCAGACCATTTGGTTGAATAATGAATTTTTGCTGTTCCCATCCTTATAAAAGTAGAAAAGAGAATATGGAAATTAGCAAAAGACGTCTTACTACTGTTTCATGTAGTTAGCAAAAGACGTCTTTCCTTCATTGGTAAGCCAATATGGAAATTCAGATTTCTCATATATTTTGCAGAGGAAAACAAGTTGTGGATCAAACAAAATCCTCTGTCCCAAATTGATGTTCCATTTCGTGTCCCCTTGCTATTAATCAGCCGCATGTCGTCTGAGCTAGAATCACTGGCATTACTAAGTCTCCAGAACCGATCCGAGATCAACATAATTGGCATAAAACTCAACCAGTCTAACTCCAAGGTGTTTCTTCACACGTTGTCCAAGTTTAAGAAAAGTCACATTTGTTCCCTGCCTTGTAGGGGAAGTTTACAAGGTTCTAAACCTACAAAAGTTCATTGGACCCTCCTCATGAGTGCTATACTTAGGAAACAATATGTTTTTGCGATAAGTGTATTTAGACATTATTTGTTGTTTCTATCGTGTATTAACAAGGCTGTGAAAGTAAAAAAAAGTGATAAATGAGCCAAGTTTTATTCAAGTTCAACTATGAATCTGGCTTAGTTAAAAGAAAGTTCTAAGAAACTCCAAGGTGTTTATTCACAAGGCATTGCTGCTCTTCTGATTATGACTCAGAAGATATGATTTTCCATTTCTTGGCTTTTTGAAATAAGAAGACATTCTTTAATGAGATAATCCCCACAACAACCCCCTCTATTTTGGCTAAATATTACGTTTAACCCTCTATTATCATAAACCCAAAAAATCTTATCTATTTTCTGATACAGAAAAAAGCAACCCTCCTCTTTTTGGTCAAATTTTTGACCAATTTTTTTATTAAATAATAATAATATCCTAGGGATAATGATATCCAAATAACTCTTTTTTTTTTTTAAAAAAATCTTTTTTATTACAAAAAACATCTTAAAAATCACTGCTAAAAATAGAATTATCCACATTTTCCTATAATCTAAAAAAAATTGATTTTCTTTTCTTATTTGTTTTTTTTAAAAAAAAAAAGCTAATTTAGAAATATATCCAAGGGTATTTTAGATATTTTACATCTTAGATATGACCAGAATGGTAGATATGGTATATTTTTTTTCAGTTTTGAAAAACAGATGAATGCTTTTAGGTTTTATAAGAATAGAGGGTTAATTATGGTATTATTAAGGATTAGTCCACTTTTGACGAAAGATATTATTTTCTTTTCTTTATTAAAATTACTTAAAAAGTCAATCCAATGTATCATCTCAGGTATTATTTTGCAAAGACCAAATATCAAGATTTAAATTATAGAAAACTCAAATTTCAGAATTTTTTTTTTCTTTTACAATTTACACTAGTAATAAATGAGAGATTCTGTAGAAGTTGGGGAAAGGATGTGAGTAGGACTAATTTGGGTAAAATTACTTTTTTAATGATTTTTTTTTAAAATGACATTTTTGGGGTGAAAAGCTTTGACTTCTAATTAAAAGTTTTTTTTACTATTATTTATGACATTTTTAGAAATTTTTTATGGTAAAAAAACTTTTTGACTATAAGTCAAATTTTTTTTGACACTCCTAAAAATATTATTTTAAAAGAATTCATAAAAAAAGTCATTTAGGTCTCCTACTCGTGTCCTTTCCCTGTTGAAGTTCAACCATGAATTTTCCCGTTGGTGCTTGCTTGGGATTATTTTGGGGGTGCTTTAACTTTTAAATGCGGATAGATACTTTAAAAAAAAAAATGCGGATAGAGAAAAGCATAGGTGAGTAAGACGTTTGATAATTTTTTACTTAATTTGCTGCGTAACAGCTACTTTTAGCATAATTTGAGAGGTAAGATAAGGGTTGCTTATATAAATCTGATTCTATTATATAAATTTTCTAAAATATCATTCTATAATACACAAAATATGTAGTTTAACCAAACACTTATACTCTTTTTTTTTTCCTTCTTTCCTCAGAGATGTATCTTACTTAATCAATGATGGAAAAATTGACAAAATGGCCAATATTGCAAGGTTCCGATGTAGATTTCAATTGTAAGAAAAATCTGTCAAAATTTCAGAAAAATATCGATATCGATATAACACTTATACTCTATTTTTTTTCCCCTTCTTTCCTCACAGCTGCTTCCTACTTAATCAATGATGGAAAAATTGACAAAATCGCCAATATTGCAAGGTTCTGATGTAGATTTCAGTTGTAAGAAAAATCGGCAGAATTTCAGAAAAACATCGGTATCGATATCGATATCAATATCGGAAATTTTGTTCATAAAAGTTTGGAAAATCATAAAAATTTCGGTCAAATTATGGAAATTTCAAGAATATATCAATAACTTCATCAGCTTTGTATATTTTGGAAAAAAAAAAATCGTTCACGACAAATACACTTTAGAAAAAGGGGAAAAAATGTAAAATACTGTTAAATATTTCTCTGTCAAATGTAGTCGTGAAGATTTTTTTTTTTTTAAAGAAAAATTGAAAAGGTTTTGGTCAAATAGAGCATTAAGAAAAGAATGAAAATAACATTTTGGGCTTACTTGTTTATTACAGATTTCCCAAACGTGGCTTCATGGGGGCATTGGGTCAGATGACATTTAGTTGATTGATAACAATGTAACAGGAAATGCGGCACCAATGTCAGACAAACATTTCAGTCTAGCCTCTTTCAGTTTTAAGGTTTCTCACGAGCAGTAGTGGCATATCTTTTATCCCTCCTTGGTGTCCCATTTGCTGTTACATTGTTATCAATCAATGTATAATCTACTGTCCCTTTCTTCTGGCTTGAATTGATTGCCTTTGTCCTGTATATCCTTAGAAATCTAGAATAGTTGTCAATGGTATTAAACATAGCATGGAAAAAACCAACTTCTAAAGTACCCATGCAGAAAAACTCAGCTCTCAAACAAACTTTGGCTTTTACTCGGGCATTAAATTCATAAGATCATTACATAACCTCATATCTATACATTTGATCTCTCTACCACAATACACCACTGCCAAAATTTGAATTTTATCAGAACAAGACAAGGCAATCGAACTCACTTATTTTGGCACTAAAAAAATAGTAATTACAAAATGTATATACAAGTAGATTAAAAAAGAAAAAATTGTTCACCTCACATCTCGGATAAAATATTGCTGATTTTTCGAAGCTCCTTGAGAGCTGCCATTGCTGTTACTTGTCCTTTGCCCACTAGAATGTTTTTTGAGAAGTTCTCCAATGACCCCACTTGAGCCCCCCGATCTTGCTGGAAGACGGACTCGATTACCTATTGGACAAATCATCAGTGGAAGTATTGCTTGAAGCAAAAGTTTGAGTTGTTATTTTCATTTTAGTGATCAGAAGACCAGAACCAACTAGAGGCAAATGGTTCTACAGCTAGTGGAAAACTCGAGAGCTATCATCTGCCCCATCCTGGAAATGCATTAACACGCCAGAATATTTTCTCTTTAACATTTTATAGTTGTTTGGCACCGATGGGGATCATTTTCCATTCCTTTAATAGATAAAGTTCTATATTGTAATTAAAACTTAGGCCATAGAAAACTGAAATTATCAAGTTTCTAAATGTTCTGAAGCAGCAGCACCCTATGAATAATTCCTAAAGATGCATGAAGGATGAAGAATGCTAAATGTAAGGGACTCGAATACCCAAAATTAACCTAAAATTGATCAGGTTAAATCTTTTGGAACTTGTTGACCGCACTATTGACACCAACAAAATAAGATTGTTACCTGAATATGCTCCAGCATAGAGTGCCCAAGATTCTTCAGAGTACCCATCACATTCTGATCAATTGCATCTCCTTTGGAGCAAACGGAAGAATTAGCAGAACTTTCAGCTGCAGAAAGAGCTGAAGTTTTCTGGTTTCTTTCTTCATTGGCAGACTTTGTAGCCTCAGCATTGCCTCCTTTTTCAGATGTCCCCTCAGTAGCAGCATTCCTCCCAAACTTCCAAAACCACTGGAATTTACCTGAAAGAGGCCTTTTCTCCTTTATCTCCGTAACTGAATTTCCAATAGGATCATTTTTGCATTCAGATTTTTGATCGACATCGACATCCTCGGGGGGATGAGAAATTGGAAGAGGTGAATCTTCTGAAGTACTGTGGGGAAGAGATGACTCTTCTGAAATACTTTGGGCATGATCATCATTCTCATCAAGGGATAGATTAGATGCAACGCTACTTTTCTCTGAGTCATGATCATGATCATTGGTCCCACTATGAGGACTTGTAGGATCTGAGAAAATAGATGAGTTTTCTTCACTTCCAGCATTTCCACTCAAACATCTATCCTCAGTAGGGCAGGTAATGTCCTGACAAAAACTATCTTCTCTATTGTCTTCAACTTCTACAGAAACAATTTCCTTGTCATCTGAAACTTCATGACTGCCTACTTTGTCAATATCTTCCTCAAAACCAAGTTCCCGAGAAAGATCTTCCAGCAATCTTCGCCTAACAGATGATTTAGGGTTCTTTTTGCTATTAACAAGCTTCCCTGGGGATGGATCTGATTCCGTTCTAGATAGGGTCAATTTTACTTTCTCTGTCCATCCTTTTTTCTGTGTTGGAACTTGTTTCTTTGTGCTACCTTGTCTTAGCTCTTCTTCCCTGTGGTGAACTCTCCACTTCTCTTCCCAATAACTTACAGATACCTGATTTAATGGAGTTTTTGGAGAAATAGAATCAAATGAATCACTGCGACCTCTCACAACCATAGATTTGGAGCGGTCATAAGTCCCACTATACTGGGATGACAATGAGATATTGCTGTTCAGTGCAAGAGTCTGCAGAGACTTGGCCTTCTGTAACAATTTTTTTAAATCTACACTCTCAGGAAAATTCAACAATCTCTGAAGACATGAAGTAGCATGCTCGGTGGCAAGTAGGGAAGATCTCAAATAAAGTAACATGGAAACTGCCATGGCTGAGATAAATGCTCCTCGAGGAGAGCAAAGGACTGCATAGCTGGAGCCACCATCATCTTCACCACTTTTGTCTAATTTACTATTTTCTGATGCAAAAATCTCATCCCAAATTATCAAGAGATCTCCAAGCGAAAATTCACGTCCAAATAAGACTCGCAACCAGCGGAGGGCAAAATACTGTGGCTCAACACCAAGCTCCACTAGGTGGCTGTGCAGAGATGGATCAACAAATGACAACAGATGATACAATGCAGCAGAAGCTTCAATCACTGGGGGTAAGCCAGATTGAGATTCAACAGCAGGGGATGGAGAGAAGAACTCTGCCATGGCAACTGAACCATTGGCCCCACTCATCAAAGCATCAAACATGCAGTAAGCATCATGTTCCATAAATTTTTCTGATATAACAATACCCAATTCACCTTCAGCTCCATAAGCATCACTCAGTAATATTATTGTTTGTATCTCAGGATCAAGCTCATTGAGACTCCTTGCTTTTGACACATTTTCATGTGAGCCAATCCCATCTTCTGTAAAATCAGAAGATCTTTTGAAATCAAAATTATATGTAAGATCATTGTCATGAAATGATAGACCATCAAATTTGTCCGTGAAGTGGTCTTCATAGAGTGTTCGCACATGCGAAAGACGCTCCACATCAACATGAAGAACATAAAGAAGCGGAGCCAAGAGTTCATGCATTCCTATGAAGAGAATACAGAGAAAATGTGTCGTTAAAAATTCCAGAAAATAACTATTATTAACCATGACCTGGAAACAAGTTGGAAATTACTCAATAATTAAGGTTAATTTACATGCACTTCAGGAAGCTTTATAACAAATTCCATTTTGTTGGAGGATGAAATTATCAATTGACCCTATTTGGTCACATGAAAGTAAAACTCAACACAAGTTTTTACCCGAAAAATACCTTAACTAACAAATGCATATCAAGATTGTGTGCCAATCAAAATTTTCTTGAATCAAGACGGAAAAAAAGTATCCAGTGTCAAATTTTAAAAACATTTCTCCACTTTTGCAATAATTTCCGCAATCTAGTATCTTGATATTTGCAATAAATGTTCTTTTCCCCCGTTCTTTTCCCTTCCTTTCTTGAAGTTATTGATGTAGGCCTATGCACAAAGACACTAGATATAACAGAACTGACGTTATTGCATCAAGTTCCTAAATCATAAGCAGCTATTTAAGCAGAGAAAAAAACTACAATTCATATGTCCAAATACATTGAATGACTAAAGAACTCAACCAAACAGTGTAAGAAAAATAATTAATGCAATTACTTTCCTTTGTGCAATGTAATTTACCTTGTCTGTAACCAAACTCGGAATGTCTAAGGCACCACAGTAATAAGATTCGCCTTAACATGCCTTGGCATCCTGGTGTCTGGAAATAGCTCCCATGTTCTGGATATAACCGGGATAAATCCTGATCAACCATTTTCTCAAGCTCCGCATTCCTAAAGAAGCGACCCCATGTGCTATCTGCATTTAGCATTTACATATTCAACATCAATTAGTATTTATGCATTACAGTGGTGTTCCAATGGTTTTATCACACACTTCTATTGGTCTTCCAGTAGTTTTGAAACCCTAATACCACATAATGCTTTTAATTGGGAAGTATGAAACAGAGTTATAAGTATTACCTGGGTTTTGTGACAGTGGATTGTCCATGACAACATCAGAAGAGCTGTTTCCTTGCTTTAGGATATGTGGATCAACAAGAAGGCGCCTTCTTAATCCAGCATATCTGAAATAAGTACATATTACCGGGGAGCAAATGTATCATACATATCATCATCCTTCTCTGAGATTAGAGATTACAATTTGAGGTACATACAAAAGTCAATAGCTGAAGGACCTAAACTCAATTGGACATCCAGAATTTTTCTCATGTCCATTTTAAGAGTTCCATATAAGCTCATAATCAAAGCAAAAATACCATTTTGTTTCTGTGCTCAAATTTGTAAGCAGTATTAAAATATAGATCAACCGACGCAATTACATTTAACCAAATGTACTAAAATCTCCAACTTGATAGTATTTGCATTCTTAAACACGTCTGCCTCCATTAGGCTATAAGAAACCACTAACAGGATGACCATTTACTCCCCAGTTTCCAGGTAAAATTTCAGAGTCAGTAAACTAAAAATCAAAATATGCAAATAATAACACTAACACATCCATTGTACAAATTGACCAAAAGCTGTACTGTACTTAAGACTTCCGCTGGAAAAAGTGCCAAGATTTCCAACAGGACCAAGAATCACCTTTTTGGCTCGGACACCCTATATCTAACATAACTAAATAGAGCCTCTAAAATCAACAGATGCTCAATATTTAGGACTATAAAGCTTCAAGGCCTAGAAAAAGAAAGGAAAAGAAAAAGAAAAACAATCAAATAGAGCGTATAAAAGAATTAAAGACTGCTAAATACAACAAAAGCAAGCTATTCATGTTGGGAGAAGAGATAAGATTAAAAAGGTAAAGTATCAGTCTATCAGTCAAATAGAAAAACCAAGCAAAGCCCTTTTCAGAAAATTACAAACTTAGATCAAAGCTTCAGCCAAAATCGAATAAACAGCTCAAATTGAGATACCCAGTTAAGAAATTGTCAAACCCCAGAAATATTTTTATTCAAAATATACATAACCAAAAGTTGCCTCTAGGTATAAACAGCTCTAGAATCATCCGAGGGAGACTACTCAGCAAAATTTGAGCTAGAATTACCTCCTACGAGAATCAGCCGTGACGCGACGAAGATGATCAATGGAAGAAGACGAAGAGGAAGACGAAGGCAAAATCCCAAGATTTATACGCCACTTTACACTTCTAAGTCCATTGAAACAACGATTCTCATCCACAGATCCCCGAGAAGAAGAATTCGAGTCCGATGACGATGACGCCGCCACCGCCGCCGCCGACGATTCAGCCAATGTCGGCTCAATTGCGGCTGGAATCATGGTCTCCAAATACCCAATTGCCCCAAACACAAACAAGCCCAAAACGACTTGAGCAGAAAAAAAAAAAAAACACAGAAATTAACGAAATTTACGAGAATCAGAGAAATTGGGAGGAAATAAATTGAAGAGAATTTTCTAGAGAGGGAGGGACAGAATGAAATTGGGGGGGGGGGCAGAAGACTTGTGGTCGAAATAAGAGAGAGAAAGAGTTGCGTCTGGTTATGGAAGATGAGAGAGAGAGAGAGAGAGAGAGAGGATCAACAAACTCCTCTCCTCCTAAGCTCCTTCTAAAACAGAGAGAAGAGAAGAAAATAAAAAGAAAAGGGATATCCCTAATTATGAATAATTCTCTTCTTTTATTTATAAAATTATTTATTTATTTTTTTTTTCATTTTTCTCTCACCGAGGCCGAGCTTTCCATTATTCACCAACTTTTTCTTTTTTTTCTTTAATTTTTTTATTTTATAAGTAAAGAGAGGGAAAGAGAATAACAAGTTTGTTTGTTTAGAATTAGAGAGTAAGAGAGAGAGAGAAATAGAAAAGAAAAAGCGCAATTGGGGATTGATGATGATGATGATGATGATGATGAGGAAGGAAGGAAGGAAGGAAGGAAGGAAGGAGAGGATTTGACATGTTGGAAGCTGCGGTGAGCTGTCGTCTTCTGTTTCGCTACCTTACGCCTCTCTCCGCTCCACTCCCTAAACACAGGACGCTTTTCTAATTATTCAAGAATGTCGTGTCTTTTCTGTTAATTTTCATATTTTCTGCCCATCTTTTTCTTATAATTATTTTTTTTTGGGCCAATAATTCTCATAATTTTGGTCCAAAAAAAAAATAAAGAAAAAAAATTTGGTTACCATATGAATAGAATAACATAAATACATATTACTTATTTAAATCAACTTTTTTGGCTTGTAAATCTATGATTTTTAAAATTAACTTTAAAAAAAATGTAAGGCAGATGTTTATCACCATTTTTTTCCATATCTGACGTGTAGATTTTATTAAAAATATTTCACATTTTAATAGTATAACAATGATTGTTCCAGTCGCACATCAAGTAATAATAGGGGTGTCAATTCGTGTCGACGGGTCGGGTTTGTGTCGGGTTGAAGTCTAATATATACATAAATTATGTTAATCTGAACCCGACCCGTGACCCGTCGTGTCAGAAAACCATCAACACTAACCCGACCCGCACCTAAAACGGGTTGACCCGAACCCGACCCGCATAACCCGCTTTGGTGAATAACATCCAACCCACAACCCGTTTTTGACCCGCCAACCCGTTATGACTCATATTTTTTTACTTATATTTTCTTTTTCTAAGGCTATTATTGTCTCATTTTAAAATAAATAAATTAGGGATAATTTATAAATATAATTAATAACTTATAATCCCAAACACTTACATTGTACAAATTAAATATATCTATAATAATAGTCATAAACAAATTAAATAAAAAATATTTTTATAATTTAATTATATATATATTTGTTGGCGGGTCAAGTGGGTCAAGTTCGTGTCAAGCGGGTTGACCCGAACCCGACCCGTTTTTTTATTCGTGTCAGGCTGGTCGACCCGAACCCGACCCGTACCCTTTTTCTTCAACCCTTACCCGCAAAAAATCGTGTCGTGTTCGTGTCGTGTCGTCGTGTCGTAACCCGAATTGCCACCCCTAAGTAATAAGAATAAGAAAAATAGTTAATGACCGAGAAAAAAAAAAAAAGGTAAGTCATACAGATCTCTTGTTTATTTATGTCCAAGCCAAGAGCATGTCGTGCGACAATTCTCACAATTAATTTTCTTTGACATGTGATAATTAAGAATGATGATGTTAAAAATAATTGAGTAAATGATTGAGCGTGAGTGGGACTGCAATTGCTTGAAAACTAAGTTTGGAAACATTAGCCGAAAAAAAAATGTCAGAAAAATTACAAAAAAAAAAAAAAAAAGAGCAGCTCTTAATGAAAACAACACAAATTTTATGAGATAACTTGGGGAATGTAATAAAAATAAAATCAAAATACTGAATATGGTGTGGCTCAATGTCGTCTTCGAAGACTGCCTAATAACTTGAAAATGAAAGAAAGCTATGTTTTAGAATGTAAACATTTTTTCCCCATTTTCCAGAGTGAAAAAGTCAGCAATATTGTGAAGAATGAAAAACTCGTTAGATTAAGTAATCAAAGGGCATAAGGTGAGTCAACTTTATTAGGCGAAAAAAATATTGGACACGAAAAATTAGAATAAAAAGTTTAAGATAATTTTTTTATTAAAAATAAGTAAATATATAGCAAAACCAAATGGTCTGGTCTTTTTGGTTGGATGGAAAGGTTTGGCTAGAGTATTGAAGAACTAGGTCTTTTCTAATTACTTCAGTCTTATCTAATATTATGTAACTTGTTGGGTATGAGAGTTCCAACTTCATGTAAATCATGAAAATTCACACAAAAATAAATAAATAAACAAACAATATTTACACTTCAAGCAAGCCTTTATTATTATTTTTTATTTTTGTTAACCAAGATAAATAAATAAAAACAACAAATTTAAATCTCTAAAGTACATTACTATTTGCTTAGGTCTTAAAAATTATTATTGTTTTAGGTACAATCTTAGATCTGGTGGTATATGTACCCCTCATTCAGAAAATGAAAAGAAGTTTCAACTTTCAAAAGCAAACGAATATAAGGACAAGTGAAGTGGGCTCACGTTCTCTACAGTCAAGAGTAGGAAATACATCCCAGTGAGCTTTCTGTATATTTTGTCTCTGACTGGAGAATGGAGATTATAATACTTATATAAATAATGTTAGAGTCATTTTTATAATGCCACCTGACGTAATATTAATTTGTACACATATGATATTTCTTTTCTAAAAATAAGAATGGATTGATATCACATGCAATGACTAGTCTCTACCATATAAATTTTCCTTATATTTTGTTTTGTACTTTTGGTAGATTTGAAAAGGGAAATATCTATGGTGATGGACATATAAATTATTTTTCATATTTATAATACTGCACTATTTTTATTTAGTTTTAACCTTTAAAAAAATTGCACTCTGATTTTCTTTTTCTTCAAATTGCTATGAGTATTGTGCTTGGAAAATAACTTAGGGACAATTTCATTAGCGTCAAATAGAAAATTTCTCTTGGTGAAATAATGTATACATATATATATATTTATATTTTGATAAAAGATAAAATGTATTTTAGTCATTATGATGTGCGCACTTAACCATCAATTTTTTTTATTATTATTATTATTTTGCTACTACTTTAAGGATAACACTTGGACATAATTACTATATTAATTTGTTGGGAGCGTATGTAATCAACTCACATAGAGAGAGAGAGAGAGAGAGAGAGAGAGAGTAATGATGAACTAAAAAAGAAATGAAATGTTCATGAATAACCAATGTTGGGGTATATTTATAAAAA
The DNA here is from genome assembly GCA_002914845.1 of Trema orientale. Classification (NCBI taxonomy): domain Eukaryota; kingdom Viridiplantae; phylum Streptophyta; class Magnoliopsida; order Rosales; family Cannabaceae; genus Trema; species Trema orientale. Next base: position 275,974 of record JXTC01000127.1, read on the forward strand.
AAAAGGATATATTGTGGAGCAATATTGGGATGTATAGGAAAGGAGGGATACAATTGAAAGTTTGAAAACATGTTGATAATAATATTCTTGGCATATTCAAAGCTGACGTGGTTGAGACGTGCCTATCCCTTCCAATCACAATTACCATATATCTTAAGCTGTGAAAGTGACATGTCATTGATCCACATTACTGCTCCACGTTTTACAAACTCCACTTAGAGAACAGAATGATACACCCGTTAAAATACGTTACCTAAAATTTGCATCCAAAAACAAGAAATTAGTAATTACACCAAAAAGACACATATATTGGCCAAAGAGGGAAAAGAGGATTATGCCTTGTGCTTCTAAATTCTAATGTCCTACACTAATATATCAACCCTTGTATTATATTATATCAAATATATTGTATTATATTATATTGTATTATGTAACATAATACACAACAATATTTGATTTTGTAGATAAAAAATAATAAGATATAAAATTAAAATAGAAAAAAACCAAGAAAATGATTAAAGAGAAACAAGAAAGTGAAGTGATAAGAGAGTAAATCATGAGAGAGTATTAAATTTGAGATTAAGTCAGAGTGGGAACACACCATACAATCTAGTCTAATCAAATATAATATTATACAATCTTTTATGGGTTTATTAGCTAACACATCAATTAACATATTGTTTTAGAATGTATTAATCTATACAATACAAGATTACCGCAAAACATAATATTTGCATTTAAATAATATAAATGATGTATAATACAGTGTACAAACATGCCAAAATCATCAAAGTACCCTTATATATATATATCATATATTAATTATCTTGTACCCTGGTTAACGTAATCGATGAAAGTATCGTCTCAACCCTAATTCAACACGTTTTGATAAGCATCAAGTGGTTTTTTTCAACCTTAAAAACTCAACTTAGGTTCATACATTCAATTTATATTAAATTTCGTTGTTTCTATAGGGAAAAAAAAATGGAAATTATATCTTCGGTATCCACACTTCCAGTTTACTATGATCAAAACTCAAAGTTACAATAAATCGTAAGTGAAAATAAGAAATATTTCATTTAATATATTGATGGTTTTATTTTGTTTTTAGCGAAATTGATTGATCCAATTGAATGCTAAAAAAAGAAAAAGTCATATATAATAGGAGTACTTTTTATATTTTAAATACTCTCATTGAAAGGATATTAAACTTTTTGAAAAGGAATTAATTTTTGTTATACGTTAGGAACTAGGAAATTCAAACATTAAATCTCAATATTGGAGTTTAGATGTTAGTACCATATGATACAATATTGATTTACTAGAATAAATTTTTTTTATTAAGGAAAAAAAATCAATTGCTTATATGAATATATGTTACTAGCTGACGCTTTTCTAAAATTTTTGGTACATATAAACCTTCTGTTTAATTAAAATTTGGCTGGTCTTTTGTGTATTTATTATTTGTGTTTTTATTTATTATCTTTTTTTCAAGTAGTGTAATATTGTTTTTTTTTTTTCTTTTGAAAAGGAAAACTACTTTGATTGATAGAAAGATAGTATAATATCCATCAGAGGTGGCTTTCGAATCACTTTTTTTGAAAAGGAAAACTACTTTGATTAATAGAAAGATAGTATAATACCCATGTAACCCATCAGAGGTGGCTTTCTAATCACCGTTATTGTGTACTTCAATAAAGCTCTCCACCTATATTAACTCATTATGACTCTCTACTCAATCTCTGTTGCTGATGTCTCTCACTTCAAATCTATAAACCATTGTCTCCTGGCTTTGTTGCTTCTCAAAATTCTACTCTAATATGCGAACTGCATAAGACCATATAAGGTTTGAAACAAGCTCTACGAGCGTGGTTTGAAAAGTTAACTTATGCCTTAACCAAGCTTGGCATTATTTCCACAAAATCTAATCAATCCTTATTTATTCGAATTTACAGCTAGTCATGTCACTTTTTTACTTGTCTATATAGATGACATACTGGTTATTGGTAACTATTCTCATCAAATTTCTTCACTTGTTCACCAACTAGATCAAGCTTTTGCTCTTAAGGATCTTAGTGAAGTAGACTACTTTCTTGTTACTCAAGTTACACATAGTAGTGATGGCATTTATTTATCTTGAAAGAAATATATTACTGATCCTTGTACAAAGCCAGAATGCAAAAATGTTAACAGTCTACCTACTGCTATGACCATTGGAGAAAGGTTATCTAGTTTTGGCAATGATCCTACTCGAGATGTTCCATTATGCAGAAGCTTAGTCGGTGCTCTGCAGTATGCAACTATTACTAGGCCTAATATCACTTATAGTGTTAATAGTGTCTGTAAATTTATGAAAAATCCATGGAAGGGTATTAGATAGCAAACTGTAAAAAAAATTCTCAAATATCTTTGAGGGACTTTGAATCATGGTTTATATATACAAAAGTCCTGTATTCTGGATCTAGTAGGCTATTATGATACTGATTGCGTATCAGATCCTGATGATCGAAGATCCACAATTATTTTTTGCATTTATCTTGGTCCTAATCTCATCTCTTAGCAATCTAAAAAGCAACACACAATATCTTGTTCTTCCGCAGAAGCTAAGTATCGCAGCTTAGCTCATTTAGTTGCTGAAATGACTTGGATACAGTCATTTCTCATTGAATTCAAATTGCCACAACCTAGAATACCTATTGTTAGTTTGATGTGATAATCTCAACACAATCATGCTAGCTGCTAACCTTATTCAGCATGTGAGGACTAAACACATTGAGTTAGACCTATACTTCGTTCGAGAGAAAGTAGTTCAAAAGAAGCTTGAAGTGAGACATATACCATCCTATGATCAGATGGCTAATATTCTAAGCAAAGCTATTACCAGCTCAAGGTTTATCACTATAAGAGATAAACTCAAGGTTGAAGATCTTTCTGCCTTGAGTTTGCGGGGAGATGTTAAGACTAGTTAGATTTGTATTGATTAATTAAGGATCTATTAGGATGATTATTGAGTTAGTTAGGATTCTATGTAGCTCTAAGCTAAGCTAGTATTGTACAATGAGCTGAGCTAGACTTAGATATAATTAGCTTGTAATCACATTACACTTAATAAAATTAGAATATTCAATATTAAAATAGTCTTTCTAACCTATGTTGTTGATGTCTCTCACTTCATATCTATAAACTATTAGAGGATAAGTATCAGGATAAAAACTATTCAGATCTGAGTTAAAAATGATACATGAATGATAACCATGCTAAAATGATTAAAACTACAAGATCCATCCAAACCATCACAGATATTGCTTTAGGCGGAGTTATAGCTTCCCAAATGCATGAATTATTTAAAGAAAAACCAAAATATAAAACAAAGAAAATAAAATTCCCCATGGGAGAGAGATCTCCTTCTCTGATAGGTTAGATCGAAGAAGAAGAATAAAGTCTCCCGAGCAAGTTAGAAGAAGAAGAAAATAAAGGAGAAAGAGGAGATTGATGGTAAGTGACACTTCTTTTTTTGGCATTAAGTGGTGTAACTTTTCTAATATTTTTGATAATAGGAAATTACTGTAAAAATATATGAACAGATAAATAAAGAAGTGTGAGCGCAATTTTCCAGTTTAATTTTTTAAATCTAAAATTTTATTAATTGCACCAATTGGTGAGATCTACAAATTTCTAACTAGACAAGGTGTACCCCACTTTTTCACGTACAAATTTGTATGTTATGCGAAGAGATTAATATTAATTCTTCACCAGCATCTATATAATTATTGGCCTCTCGGATGTATCGAGTGGTAGACCGACAAGTAGGGTAGACAGACACATTACACATGATTTAATTTGGTAGACTAAGGCTTATATATATACTTCCCATTTATAACCATAAATTTTGATTTGGCTTTTCTGTTTACAACTGTCTTTCTCAAATCCCAGGCAATAATATTATACCTTACAATATCCTAGCTAACAATGTTTTTCACAGGCTTTTTGTGTTGATATATGTGGAATTGTTTCACACATATTAAGTTGCTATATATACAGGGCCATAATTCAGTAGCTATTTTTTTTAGCTTTTTAAATGATTATTTTGATTTGAGTAGTTAAAAAAAAATAATAATAATAAACATATATTATATAATACTCTTTTTTTTTTTTCTATAGTTAACACGTGTATGATTAATTTTAATGGGACAAAATAATACCTATAAATAAAGGGAAAAAAAACATACCTACCGGATGGATGTCTATATATATTATATATACACGCAACTTCTTTAGTGTATATTATAATATTTATCAATAGATAGAAATTCATTCAAGATCATTTTATTGTTATCGATGACTAGAATGTGTTGAGTGTACCAAAAAATCTATTGTATTTAATATATATATATATATATATATATATAAAAGTATAGAAAGTATTCATTGTTTTTTGTGTTGGGAACCTTTTGTTACTTTCTAAGTTATAACTTTTTTTAAATTAAAAAGAATCACATTCCATTAATTGTTCCCTAATTATACTCTCATTCCATATCTCTTTCCTTTTAATTCATTGTTAGATAATTATATTAAAAAGTAAAAATTTTGTTCATAATAAAGCTAACTATTTTTTTCCCGTTAAAGTAACACAATCACATCCTACACTCTAACACCAATGAAAACTTTATTTGTAATTCAATTTTAAATAAAAATACTTAATTTATATTAAAAATATCAATAAAAAGAGTAAGAAAATTTTATAAACAAATTCAATAGAATAATTAAATTTATATTATAGGTTAAAAAAATAACATAATAAATTGTAAAAAAGATATAGATACTTATTAAATTAAAGAAACTAATTAAATTTAAAAAACATAATAAATAAAAAGCAGAAAAAAAAGATGGAATTAGGTGTAAAATAAAATTTGATCTTTTTATTCTATTCCACAATTTTTAAGATGAAAAAGAAATTGATTCCTAAAAGCCATTCTGGATGGAATGGAATCAAAACAAAAATAATAAGTTTCCTTATTTGAATTGGAATTGGAATAGAAGAATATGGAATTAGCCTGTTATTGTAGGTTATTTTTAACTTAACTAATGTGCCTATCGATGAAGAAAAAAATAAAAATACCTATTAAAAACTCACTCTTATATATATATAATTTTCTTAGTTGTAAAGGAGGGTCTGATTTTTGACAATAACGACAAAATTAAGGGATTGAGAGTGAGATCACTTTCTACTCTTATTATTTATTATAGTGAAAAACCTACAATAACAAACTATATATATTTCTCATATTGAAAGTGAACTATTAAGAATTGTGTATGGAAATTAGGTGAAATACACCACCTCTATAGTCAGTTTTAGAAAAATACATCCCTTTCAATAGTTTTTAAGTAATTACAATCTTTTTAAAAAAAAAAAATTGTAAAAGAAGTTATGGTACCCTTAAGTCGTAAGTGCTAGACATGGTGTTATGAGTGTTAGACACGAGTGTCAAGCAATGCTAGATAAGGTTTTAGCAATTCGACCCCCTTGTTTAGTTAGATATGGACTCTTGATGGGATAAATATTAAGAGCATTTTTTTGTCTTTAAATTAAAATTAAAACTTAAAAAGTGTATCTAACAAAAAATTATTAAAAATGGTATAAATCCTTAAACACACTTTAGAAAAGGTGTATTTTGCCAAGAACCCGAATAATAAAAAAAAAACAAGCAAAGCACAGTACACATGCAGTTTCTAAAATTTAGCACTCGACACTATGTTAATTACTTTTGACTTAAGGTATAAGTCCTTTTACATTTTTTTTAAGGGGTGTAATTACTTAAAAACTATTAGCAAAAGTGTATTTTTTAAAACTGACCATAGGAGAGGTGTACTCGCCTAATTTCCCTTTTATTATTCACCTATATTATTGCCCTCATAATAATAAGGGATTCGGGTTTCATTCATAACAGTCTGCCTCTCTATATACATATCTTCAATTGATTCCATTTCCTTGGCTTTTTTCCTTGTCTTTCTGTTTCATGACTTCAACTTAAGTTTCTGGTTCTTTCTTATCCATTTTCCTATGCATGTGTTGTTGATTTTGTTTTTATTGGCTTCTTAATTTTGTATTGTTCATATTTTCCGTGGGTTTTCTACATACCTAGCTTGGTGTAATATTTTTATTTGATATGGATTAATTATATTACATGATTCCTGAACTATATATTATAAAAATCTCATTTTATAGTCCCCTAGCTTTAGAACTAAGCGTTGTCCTTTAGTTTACTAAAAACGTTTCACGCTGCTCATTTTTAACATTTTGAATATTTTAACGGAAAGGGTACTAAATTAAAAGAGTTTTTATTTTTGGCCAAGTTCAGGGCCAACACGAAAAATAATTATTGTTTATGCCCTTGATTTCTTAAATTTAGTGAAATAATGTCCAAAAACTAAAAGAGAATAGTTTTAAAAGTTAAATGTAAATGAGATATTTCAAAGTTTGAAATCAAAACAAAAATTTCTCAATAGTTTAGGGACCAGTGAAATAATTAACCACAATCTATGTATAGCTTGTTAACTGTTTCTTTTTTCTTTTTCGTTTTTTCCCCACAATTTTTTGTTCTTCCCTCTATAATAGGAGGAAGTGCCACATAATTTTTTGAGGTATATATGTATAATTTCGAACTTTACCCGATTAAATTCTTAGTATATATTTCTTATAGCTCATACACATATACATAGAACTCATAACCAACGAAGCATATACTAAATGAGTTATAATTTCGTCATATTTATTAACAATTTGTTTGGTACAAAAAACTGACTATATAGGGTTGTGCTGATGTTATGGAGTGGGATCCTTAAATTGGTGTGGTTGTGTATATTTTATGTCTCTTCATATGTATGTCTATATATATTGCCAAAAGAATATTGTAGCTGTTGATATTATGATAAACTTTGCAAGGTTTGGACTCCAAACAAACATATCCCCGAATGATTGATTGGAAAGTGGTCAAAAAGAGAAGCTTTTAGGGCCTCCATAAGTGGATGTGTATTACAATAGTCAGTAGAAGATAAATATCGCTTATATATACATACTGTTTATTTAATTCCACTTTTGTGTTTGTGGATGCTCCACGCAATGTGTGGTAGACTAATAGAAGATCAGCATTTAGGCTATGTTTGGTAGGAGGGAAGGAGAGTAGGAAGGATGGAGAGCGTAGGAAGGAAGGAGAATATAAAGGAGGGAGAAGAGAGTAATAATCATTTGAATTGTTTGGTCAAAAGGATGTAGAGTAGGAAGGATGGAGAGTATTTATTTATAAAATTACTATATTATCTGTTTAATCTTTTTAAAATTAATTGACTTGATAGGTAAATTTATAAATTCACATTTTTTCTTTTCAATTTTCTCCAATCCTTCCAATTTGGGAGGATGAATTTTTGTGGGCCCGAAAGAAGACCCTCTCCCTCTATTTCTCCTCTCCCTCCTACCAAACACAGGATTGTAGCTCTCCCTTCTTCCCTCTCCCTCCACCCCTCTCCATTCCTTCAAAAATCCCCTCTACCAAACATAGCCTTAAAGTTGTGAAAAGTTATTTGGGCCCCTTGGAATTTATAATTATAATAATATTCTGGAATTTTAATAATTTGTTGGCTTTGATTGTGATTTTGGTAGGAGACGGTGCCGCCTTGAGTTTAACCACCACATATAATGGAACGTGAACGACAAATTAGAGCTGACACTCACAGTAATGTAACATATATATATATATTAAGGTTTGCATAAAACGTACGTACGTGTAAGAATATCGACTAAATCTACCCATCTATAAATAAAAGCATACTATATTATTAAAGAGGAGATGATCCCCCAATTGGTATAGGCATCATTTTGTTGTTATTTTATTCTTAAATCAATGTGAAACGCATAAGCTTTGATTAAGTAGTTGATCATTTATATGTAGTAGATGTACTAAAGATTTGGAATCGAATATCACGTCCTTTGGTCAGAGTAAGATTTATGAAAGAGAGAGATTGAAATGTACGCAAGTGTTACTCTAGAAACTTGGTTAAAAAAAAAATATTTGTAATTAATTAAGTGAAATATATTAAATACCAGTACATGATTGGAAATTAACTGTGGATATATAACATGACAAGGAGATTAATTAATAGAGTCCTACCTCTATAGAGTACCATGCATATATAGATGGTGATCAAGAGTCAAGCTTTTTCGAGCCAATTAGAGAAAAATGAATTTAAAGGAGGAAAGTCTTTTTCAATATAAAAGTTGGAGGACCATGTTTTATATTTACTAATCAATTAAAAAAATTAAAAAAGCGAGAGAAAAAGAATTTAAAATTAATTAGGTTTCCAGAATATAATATATTACGTGTTAGTTTTATGATTTATCCTAATATTACAGAGCCACAATATTAGGAGAGACGATCAAACTTCAGATGACAACATATGATAAGGACTTTTCTATTAAAAAATTAAAAAATAATGCGCTTTAACGAAACATCTAAACCTAATTAGACGTATACAAAGATACAACAAACCTAATTATCAGGGCTGAGAGAATATCAATAACTCATTGGAAACCATAGATAACAAAATCTTATTCTTTTTTATTTCTTTTTTTTTTATTTACAATAATTAATGGCAATGGACGCTGTCATGTGCTCCTTTATTATGATTGTTCTCCATTTTATTGAGAAAAAAAAAAAGAAATCGTTATAGATTAATATTAGAAGTCATGGTCATGGAGTGGTCAATTTAATCAACTTAAAATTTAATTAAAATTTTATTGGACACAATTAATTAATGGAGACGCGCGCGTGTGCAACTAGGAGTCTTCTGTAATTTGACAAAGTCTCTCTTCTATTAATTTTTGCAAGTCCGCAACTATTTCTACCTCGAATATCCTTTTCTAAAACGACATATTCCTACAATATTGTTGGTCCAGATCAGAAATGGTAAGGAAAAAAAACCCTGTTTGTTGCGTGAATCGCAAATACAAATTAAATACGTCCCCTAAAAAACATACATATCAAATATGCCTTTTTAATTAATTTGTCTAGTTTTTCAAGTTTAACTTGTCATATTAATTAAAGTTATAAGAGAATAACTCGAGTCAAATTTTCTAGAATAAATTAATTGTGGAAGAGAGAGACACATATTGAGGCGGCTGGAAATTAATGCTTATCCATTTTCAACCTTTCTCCAGAAGTCTCAATCTAGAAATATACAATATAGTATGAAAATTTTTAATTCCTATCGATACCTCTACTTATAAAACAAATGTCATCATTTTAAATGAATTAAATGAATTCGTTACAACGCATTTAATTATAACCATTGATTAAATCTAATTATTAATATTAATTAGATTTAATTAATATTAATTTTTTTTATCGATAAGAATTAAAAAAATACCTATGATTTCACGTCACGTATATAACCTTTAACTCATCAACTTAAGTATTTCAACAAAAAAAAAAAAAAAACTCATCGACTTAAAAATTTCAAGCAAATGATCATCACCAGATAATTATGAGAGAACAAATATTTATAACGCGACAGTAATACAATATTATTGTTGGTGTAGATTTTGGTCAATGAACCAACGCGCGCCATGCGCCCTTGAGTGGTTCTTTCTCAAGAGAAGCCAAAACCCAGATTTGATGTAGGTGTGGTCCGTACAACCTTGAAAAAGGTTATACCTGGACCTTTCACCAACTAGTGATGGGTGGTATCGGTGTGGTACCTGCCAAATCTCCTCAATAGAAAGGTTGTCAGTGACGCATTCAATAAAGTATTCTAAGGAATAGTGAGCCAGCAATAAATGAACGATAAGAGGAGAAAAGGCTAAAGGGATAAATAGAGTTTTAGGGATTTGTGGCGGCTTACCCCTTTTAGGTGATTATGAGGCTATTTATAGTGGCTTTGTGGTCCCCCAAAAGTTAGGGTTGATATCCACGTGTCCCTAAAAAGATAGAAGGGAATCTCGCCTACCCGCTTATACGGACGCGAGTATGTGATTTGGCCAGGTGTCGGCCTCTCTTGGGTCCGTGCCCTCTTTATTCTTCCTCTCGGTCAGGGCTATGTCGTTATATTGATGGTCGGCTATTTCTTAATTCGCTGTCCTTTCGCTGAGTACCTGATCGGCTTGCGGCATGGAATCCGACCTAGGTGATTTTCTTTCTTGGTGAGCTTGGTCGCGTCACGGCCGGTCAGTTTCTTCTTTAGACTTGCTCGGCTATTTTTAATGGCAGGGCGTAGTCTCAATCTCTAGTCAGCTCGGTCGATTTGTAGGACACAATATCGTTTTTGGTCAATATTGTCATGTCGTTTGCAACATGACACATGTGTCGTTTTCTAATTCGCTCGGAGAAATTATCCTCAACAATTATATTGGTCTTTTTTAATTTGATCAGCTACGAATAGCTTTGTTCTAATATTATGTTCATAGCAAATACGATATTTTGTACAAATAAATTAGACTTCTGGAATTGGACCTAATTTGACTTGAACTCAGTTTACATATCTAAGTATTTAAATATTCTTAACTTAATTGTATATACCAATTTGTAATTAATTAATGTAGTGTAACCCGTAAGGTTTAACTTGTTTTCAATAAAAAAATTTGTGTTTAATCAATTCTGATTGAAAACCATGTATATTTGAAAATATCATAACATAAGAAGTCTGTTCTTTTTTTTTTTTTTTTTCAATTATTATGTTTAACCTACTATTCAAATTTGATCCTCAATGTTTTTTGATTTGAAAGAAAAAAAATACAAGAAAAGACAAAAGCGCGTTTAATGAGCAATAAATAATGAGATATTATTAATTTTAATCCCGAACAAACTATAAATCATTTTCAAAATTAAAACTTTCATCTAACGAAAATTCAAAATTTCAAAAATACTTCGACTCTGGTAGTATTTTTGACCATATTGAAAACAACAAAATGAAAGAGAAGCAGCCGAGAAAGGCGAGCTATCGTGTTTGACTATGGTTGAAATTTTTCGACCATCGATTGAAATTTTTTCGATTAGTAATCATAAAGTTTCACCTAGTCGAAGCGATCGGGATCAGTTTGACCACAGAATAGAGGTACGGTTGAGATTGGGATCGAGATTGGAGATGGTAGGGGGGTGTTTTAGGTGGCGGCAGTGAAATAATTTAGGGCTTATTGTGGAAAAAGATATTTTAGGGTTTGTTAAGAAATGAGATTAGATGTGTGATATAACAATGGCGTGGGTTAGTTTCGATAGTTTTAATAATATTCTAGACTTTCTAGGTGTAAATACCTCCATAAATAATCCCTTATCAACATGAAAACAACATCATCCTAATATCAAATATAAGATTTAAAAGTTTGAACTTGAAAGGTCTTAATTAAATTTAGCAAAAGGGTATATCAAATGTTTAGGAATTTCTTTTAATCCCCAAAATTTTTGAAAATTTTAATGATATTTTAATGTGGTTTAAGACAATTTCTATTTGTTTGTCTTTTTTCTTTTTTCAATTTTATTAGCATATTCTGAATTTAAATTCTAAAATTTGCTTTCATATTCCACATTGTTTTGACATTAATAATAATAAATTAGTACTGTTCTTGATATATTTTATTGAGGAGTCAAATGATCCCAGTTTAATAAGTATATATATATATTTTTTTTTAAAAGTGGAGCTTAACTAATAACTTCTCTTTACTACAAATAAAAGAAAATAACTCACGCATCTTGGGAGTTGAACTCCCGACCTAATACCCAATTTCCACCACATCTCACCCAGTGAGCTAACTTCAGTAGGCAGTTTAATAAGTATGTTACCTCGTGATACTTATGAGAAAAAGAAAAAAAAAAAAAAGTAATTACAAGAATTTTCGCTATGTATACATGGGAGAATTTTAGGTTTTGTATGTTATAAGAAAAATTTTTAATCCAAAGAATGTCACTATAGTATAGATATAACAAAAATGAGGGAGCCTGCTGGGGCTAATACAATGGATGGGATGTGATTTGCGTGAGTTATTTTCATTTCTTTATAATAAGTGGATGTTAAATTAAGATATATAAGTAGTATTATAGTACTTTATCTTCCAAATTTTGTTATTAACTAAATGAGATTTAAAATGATACCAGAATTTAAATTTAGTTAACCGATATGTGACAAAATTTAAATTTTAAATTGCTATAAAAAATAATGTTAGCTTAATTTTCTTTTTTCAAGAAATCTTTTGTTTGGCTAGAAGATGAGAAATAATTAACATAGCTCGTCATGTACGAAGCCAAACACTTGTTTTGTACACACATGATCGATCAATGCTACACAATGGCTATGGGAACGGGAACCAAATAATTATAGGCCATGCGCACATTATAGATTTCCCATGTATGCATCCATCTTAAGGTTTTTTCCTTTGGGAGAAAATACATGTATATATATTATTTTCTTTTTGGCTTTACGGATAAAATATATGGTTCGTGGGAAAAGGATGTACGTGTATCATTCTCTCTTTTTTTTTTCTTTTTTTTTTTCAAATACTTGGTTATAAATTAGTGGGGAGGGGGAGGGGGAGGGGGAGGAACGTAGGGATCAAACCACATACTTCTTGCTCTCAAGAGAGAGCCTTTGTCACACGAGCTATTGCTCCTGGGTCTGTATCATTCTTCGCTTATCATTTTCTTTCTTTTTTATTTAATATTTATATATTCTCTCCAATATTGTGTGAGAGACCTATATCTTTCCATTCTATATCCCATCTTTAATTTCTTTTGCATATTTATGTTTGGACACCAATCCAATAGGTATTTTTTTTTAGGTATTATTTTGGGCAATAAAAATTTATTACAGACATTTTTTTATAGTAAAAAATAAGAAAGAGAAATAGCATTAATGATGCATGTCTTTTCATGCATTTCATTATAGCTATTGGATCACCAACGACTAAAAAAAAAAAATTCTACATAGGTAAAAAAAAATACCTATTGGATCGACAACCTTTATGTTTATATATATATACTTTATTATATTTGATCAGTCTCTTTCTCTAATTCTCTGCACTACTAGTGTTGATCAATATTGCAATATAATTAGGACAAAAACGGCTTAAAAAAAAACACACACACACACGCAAACTTAAACAACGGATGAGCATATATTATATGTCAAGTAAAATATCTAAATGGACCTCTTTGTAACTTTATCCCATCACCCTTCAAAATAGTGATGGTCAATTAACAATGTACTGGTGAAACATTAATGGGATTGTTGGAATTTCAAACCAATATTAATAAGTTCCTTTGACTAATGGATCAAATGAAAAATGTAACAATCTAGAGAGGCAAAAACTTAAGTTAACAAATGATCACAATTTGAGGTATTGTATATGGTAGTTTACAACAAAGATGAAGTCCACCTTTTTGTCATTTAATTTATACAAAGTGATCATAATCATGAATACCTTTTTTTTTTGGACTGGAAACATTTTCCGGACCAAGATCATAATCATATGTTTTGAAAAACAATAATAGATCGCAAAAGTCCATTTTTCATGTGTCTTCTTGACCAAAAACAAAAATTGTAGCCTTTGCCTAATCTGTCCCACACCGACCACAACTCCAGCTTGATTGTGTTTTTTATCAATCATAAATATAAAAGTGGCCGGCATAATCTTCACCCGTGAGAAACATGTATATTTTTCTTTGCTTCCTTTCTTGTCTTTCTTTTTGCTATTTGCCTGAAAGCTACTAGTTTTGAAATTAATAAATTCCAGTAATCCGTGGTTTTGGAAGTTTTGATTCTTTTGATCGTGAATAATAATTGGACATATTTGTCAAGGATTAATATACATAATCTTTTACTACCAAGAGAGATAAAACAGAAAACAAATGAATAGCAAACATGCCTGAGTTTATAGTGGTTCACTATCAACGTGAGAGCTACGTCCACTTTCAGCCGCTACAGCATTTCACTATAATTATAAAGAAAGATTGCAAGAAGCCTCACACCTCTCTTATACTCTGCGAATTCTCTCTAATCTCACTTTCTCAAACTTGGCACCTTGATACACTTTATATAGATGAAACAAAATTTACACTTTATATAGATGAAACAAAATTAAGGTAACCGATATACATGTGTAGAATTCCAGAAAACCTTAACCCTAATACCCATTTTTATTTCGTGCGATATTCATTGGTATAATTATGCTCCACATATCTAACAATCTCCTACTTGGAGACTAATCTATTATCAATGTCTTCCTACATCAGTAACAACGCCTCAATCCTCAAAAGAGAAGTCCACTGAAGTTGTTGCGCACAACTCTAGTTTCTCAAGCGTCACAGTCTTTGTCAATGTGTCAGTCATATTCTGACTCCATTAGATCTTCTCAAGTGCTAGCACTTTATCTTCCAAAGGCAATCTAATTAAGTGATATCGAACTTGTATATGATTTATCCTAACATGATAAATGAGATTTTTTGCTAAGTGAATAGTACTCTGATGTGTCGTTAAGGAACCAAATTAATTTTTTTTCTCATCTCTATTTAGCAAAGCTTAGGAAATCCTAATATTACCTAGTATAGTAACAAGTAGGGTTGATCCCACGAGGAATTGATCTAATTAAGCTGCTACTGATCCTAAGGTTGAGAGAAAGATTCTAAATAAAAACTAAAATTAATAAAACTAGAAAATAAATTAAATGCATGCAAATAAAATAAATAGATTAAGATTCATTCGTCGCCATTAAATGATTATATTAATTTAATTACGTAATTCTATATTCAATTATCTACTAAGACTACTAACCGTAGACAAACTATAAACTTTCCTTAATTTGTATATTAGATAGACGAACGCGATATCTAACCTCTTCTAATTAAATAACCTATGCAAACACTCTAGAATTAATTAATAAAAGCATTACTGTAGAAAAAAAACATTAGATTGATCAAGGCAATTATCACACAAATGCGGATTCTTGACCTAGGTTATATTCTCTACTATAGCCAGTACATCAAACGATTATATCAACTATAACTTTACTACTTATGGTATAGATACAACAAATACCAATGTCTAGTCCTAGCAATATATTTTATCACCTATCATCTAAGTGGCCATCCCAAATAATTACAGAAGAACATAAACAACCTCAAAATAAATAATTTATATGTATATATATAGAATCTGTAAAACTAAATAACAAGCATGTTTAGGACTTTGAAATCACCCGTAACCTAACCTATGGCTTAATTTAGCATGTATATAAGAATAAATACAATTAACATCATACTAGAATATTAAAATAAATAAAAATTGAACAGGAAAAGAAGAAGGAAGAAGAACGCTATAGTAGCTCGAAAGCTCACTTCCTCCTCCCCTCTCTCTCTCTTCTATGCTTTTAGTGTGTTTTTGTGTCTCCTAGAAATGTATGATCTCCTCCAATCTGATGTAGAAGATCATCTTTATAGAGAAATAGGCCTCTAAGGTGAGTGGTCAAGTCCTACAAAAATAAAGAATTCTAAATCGTCAAAATACTCAAAGTCGGTGATTGTATAACACTCCAACACTGCGGCACTCAGGCTCCAATGCCGCGACGTGCATACCATGATTTTTTTTTTGGCAAAACTTAATCGTCGTGGCATGCACAAAGCAAGCTGAACTCTTGTTTTGCTACAGTCTTTCAACTTTCAACAACTTGTGTCATTTTCGCCCGTTTCAACTCCTTTTCATCTTTTCATCTCCAAAACACTTAGAAACACAAAAAGAACATAATTAGCCTTAGATAAACATAAAAACTAGTAAAGTGATATGGAAAAGTTACTATCATATATGTATAAATTATCACCTCACCTATCACACTCTAACTGTCACAATCTAACACACTTTTCCCATACTTGTGATCCAATTATTTTTAAGAAAAATTCCAACCATACCATCCTTTTATGAGCTTCAGTCCATATAATATACTCTGTCTCAGTATTTGAAAGTGCAACTAAAGACACAACTAATTGTTACACCACCTAAAGTGTACATATATTCAGTACTACTTTCTTGCTGTCCATATCATCAACCATATCAGCATTAATAAAGCCTTGTAGACCCAAGTTTGATTTTTAATTATACATAGCTGAGTCTACAGTACCTCTCAAACACCTGAGAATCCATTCCCTGGTTCCCAATGCTTCTTATTCGGATTGCTCCTATATCTGCTTATAAATCCTGCTGCATACGCTATATATCTGGTCTAATACATACCATGGTATGTATAAGGTTACCAATAGTAGATGCACAGGGCCCCTTGGCCATGTAGGACTATTCTTGCTCTATCGATGGTAACTACTCCATAGATAGTTTGAAGTGACTATCCTGTGCTCCATCCATGTTGAAATTTGCTAATCAAGGTGCCAGGTTTAGGTAAGTGCGAATAGAGAGATTTTGCAGAGTCTGAGAGAGATGTAAGATGTGAGAATTTCTTGTAATCTTTCTTCTTTATCATAGTGAAAACATGCAATGGCTAGAAGAAGACATAGTTCTCATATTGAGAATGAACCACTATAAATTCATGTGTGTTTTCTTGCTTTTATTTTCTATTTTGTTACTCTTGGTATAAAAGATTAGGCACATCAGTCCTATCATCTATGAAACCAACTACATGCTTCCATCAAAGGTACTAAATCTAGAATTTATGTAATCTTTAGGATATGGTTTGGACAAGATATGGGATGGATAAGGTGAATGAAAATCAATCTTCTTCAGCTATTTGCTGGTTGACCCAGACTTAAACATGTCGAAGATTCTAACTTGCGAAACTGAAACTAGAAATTCTAAGAAACATTTATGCAAATGATTTTAAGAAAAGATGAAAATTGAACTCTATAAACATTGACAAAATTAATTTTCCTTGGCCATCACGAGTGGAATTGCCTTTTTATTATATTCTTGATAACTTTTGATCCACAAATTTTAATAATAACTTGTATCTTTCTCAAAAGATTAAGACAACATAATAGTTAGGATAGATTAGATATAAATATATTATGGGATAATATCACAGAAAACCCATAATCTTTAACCTTTTAGCAAGCAAAAAAAAAAAACTACTCTTTTTCATTAATATCAAATAAACCTTCTATTTATGTTTTTCTATAAAATCTTATCAGATTCACATATACCGTCAAAATTGGGGTAAGATTATTGTAAAAATATCTTTATTCTTTAAAATAATCTATTTGTATCTTATTAGATTCACATATACCGTCAAAATTGGATTAAAATTGTTGCAGAAATGTCTTTATTTTTTAAAATAATCTACTTGTATTCATAGAATCAATCAGAAGGCTACTATACAGACCCAAAAATGATATGTAATCTCTTAAGAATCCAATAGTAACGACTTTAAAACATACAAAAATTCTTTATTTTTTTTTTGAATTCTTTTATCTGATTTCAAAAGTTAAAAGCTTTTGCTTTGAACAATTTTAACTCCAATTTTTATTATATAAGTGGATTCAATGAGATTTGACAGAAAAACATAAATAGAAAGTTTTATTTATTTGATATTAGTGAAAGTGCGTGAGTTGTTTTGATAAAAGGCTAAAAATTATATTTTTATAAATATTATCCCGATATATTATATAAGTAATTAAGTTAGGTATATATATCTTAATACCTAACTTAATTACTTTTACTGTATGTATGTATAAATATATATATAGTAAAACTCTATAAATTAATACTCTTTAGATTAGGAGAAATTATTATTTTATAAAGATAATTTATTTATCAATAAATAAAAATTCATTTTTTTGCCTCCTATTTTCTTCTCTTACGTATCTTTTTATTTTTGATTTAAAAAAGGGGAGGAAGAGGCGACCAGCGCTGGCTACCCTTCCTGGGCATGACCATAGGAGCTCCAACCCCGTCCAAGAATGTTCCTCAAGACCTTAGAAGGCGGGTTGCCTCCACCGGACGGTAGAGTAAGTCACCTGAACCCCAACCGGACAACTAGCGAGAACGGCACCCTGAAGGTAGAAGAAGGGGCTAGCAGGTAACTACCCTCACATTTAAGACTCCCAAAGGAGTCAACCAAGTTTGAACCCGCGACCTCCAGCCTCTAAAGTATACACGTTGCCGCTAGGCCACCCGTTTGGTGGTCTTCTCTTACGTATCTTGGTACTTCTTTATTTTCCTCTCTTACATAACTTCCTAGCTCCCTTTTATCCCCCTCTCTCCCATTTCCATTATCTATTCTCTTTTTCCCCTTCTTCATCCTCTCTTACTCCTACTTTCCAATGTCCTTTATTCTTGGTCTTTGTCCCTTCCCATTGAAAGTGTCAGTTTGGCCCGGCCTGTATTTGAATGGCTAAGGATAGGACCAAATTAGGCCTATATATCTAGACCCACCAATCTAACCCGCATAGGCCAGCCCGCCAAAAATATTTTTTTTAATTTTTTTTAAAAGTTTTTAAATAAATTTAAATACAAAACTTTTTCTAGTACTTATAAATACACATTCATTCACTCTTTTTTTCACACATTCAAATTTTTATCTAATTCTAAATAATTTTCTTAAAGTTTTTGTTTTAAACTTTTTTTTATCAATTATTTAACTTATAAATAGTTAAATAAATTTAAATACAAAATTTTTTCCAATACTTATAAATACACATTCATTCACTCTTTTTTTCACACATTCACATTTTTATCTAATTCTAAATAATTTTCTTAAAGTTTTTGTTTAAATTGTTTTTATCAACTATTTAACTTATATACTTTTAGCTTATTTAATTATTTTAAAACTTTTATCAATAGGAAAAAAATATATATTATTTATTTTTTCATAAATTTTATTTTTAAATTTTTAATATTTTTAACTAATTATACAAATAATAATTTTATTTTTTTAGATTTTTTTAAATTAGGCCAAAAACAGCTATTTCTAAAATTTGGGATGGGCCGGCCCGACCCGTTCCCGTTCATTTTGATACCTTTACTTCCCACCTTGTCACTTTTACCTTGCTCTTTTTTTTTTTTTTTTTTTTTAGTTAAAAAAAAAGTGGATGAAATCCGAGTGGTTGATCACTTTCCAGAGCTACTCCCATTCGATTGGACTCCCAAGGGCGACGTTGGAGTATGAACTCTTAACCTTACCCTCCCTAAATGAGAAAAGGCTTGAAGGTAAAACGCTTTGCCATTTCGACCACCTCTTTGGGAGTCTCCTCCCTTTCTCTTTTGTTTTCACTCACTATATCCCTTTCAAACTCTACAACTCCTTCACTCACTACCTTTCATATTTCTCTCCCTTATTCCACCACCTCTTTACTCAGATCCTTAATTCTATCTACTTTCTTCTTCTTTTTTTTTTTTTTCCTTCTCTCACTACCTTTCGTATTTCTCTCCCTTATTCCACCACCTCTTTACTCGTGTACTTAATTCTATCTACTTTCTTCCCTTTTTTTTTTTTTTTCTTCCCTTCTTCTTTAAGTCATCCGTTGGGTTATTTACCATACATCGCATAACCTATTGACAAACTGACAAATAGTTATTATAGACCATGAAATAAAGTGGGTTGTTCATAACCCATTAATGTACAAAAACATATTAAACAAATAATATCAAACTAAAACTGGAATAACCTCCAAGGCCTCACCTACAAATAATTTCTTTCTACGCTAACCACTTCCTGTGGATGAAAAAAAGGAGTAACGAACTCATGAGTAGCTCAATGTGGTACAAAGAAAATGTGAAATACTCAGTAAAAAAAAGTACAAAAAAATAATCGTAGAAAAAGAGACTAGTAAGTTCGGTTTTCATTAGATGAAATCATTTAGCATTATAATTAATTTAAACACAAAATTCCCTATCAGTTACCTAGAAGAAAGCAAAAAGATACATAATTTAGCTATTCTACCTCAAATAGCAATCTCAATCAAGCTATTCTACCTCAAATAGCAATCTCAATCACTTACCACTCTTTGTCCTATTACATACCGATGATTCTCCAATTTCCATAGACATATACATTGGTCCCATTTCCTTCAGTTTATGAAATAATTAATAATCATTAGTTACATTTCCTTTGTGACATCAAGAAGAAAATGATCTCAATTCTAATAAATTAAAGGAAAGATAAGACAAAAATTACTCAATAGCAAATTCATACAAAAAAATTAGCAGTCCAAAGTGGAATACCTACTTCCTCAATCAATATGTCAAAAGGAACATAGCAAACAGAAGTCAATTTACTTGAAGATGCTCCAAATAGAAAGTCAGCTGCATATAAAAGACATTTAGTTTTTTTCTTAGATAAAAATAGCATGATAAGAGTAGCTTCAACATAAATTTGAAAAATAAAGAAGAAGAAATTCTACCGTGCTTCATTCTCTTTGTTTTGCAATTACCTTCATATTCTCACCCCTCATGTACATCTTTCTCTTCCTTTAATATGTCTATCATCTCTTAATCATTCTCTGCCTTGTACATCTTTATGCCTGTTCCCTTCCCTTCTCTTTTTTCCTATTTCTTCAACGTGTTATTCATGTTATTCAAGATCCCAATGTCATCAAAAGTGACTCCGATGTCACTCAGCAAAATAACATCAAAAGTCACTTTGATGTTCCTCAGTCTCGAATGAAAATCATAGCAGACTGTAACCACTGTTTGTAGTTATTACCTTTTAATTTGTGAACAATAATGTTCAATAATGCCGCATCAAAACCACCTAGGGATGTCATAGTGGGTTCCGTAGACTCTGAGGATTCGGATGAACCCGGCTAAATCCTCGATAGCTCCGCCTCCAGTCATGGCCGTCTTTGTCATCTTATAAATTTTAGGTATTTAGAATCTGCATTGATAGATAAAATATGAGAAAGTTCTGTTTTTCTTTGAATTGAAACGTTACATTAATTAGGAACTTATAGATCAGATTCCCAACCAACCAGATAAGGATAACATCAATATGAAAAACAAAAATAGCAACAAAATCTTAAAAAAAAAAAAAAAATCCTAAGCTTGTCCTAATCCTAGATTTCTGAAATTAATCAGGCTATATTAGTTAAATTTATTCATAAAGCAATCTAAACTGAAAAAATCTGAAGTTAAACTAGAATTCTCCACATAACTCAACAATGCATTATCAGTAAAAGACTGGACTTATCCTAAAACCTATCCTGCTGATATAAAACCACCACCTCTGCTAAAATCCGAACATTAACAGATTAGAACCAATTGAGAAGAAAAAGTAGCAACCTGTTCGTGGTAAATTTTGATTTATGAAAATATATAATTACTTGTTTGTTACTCAAAAATTAAGATAACATGATATAGCATAACTGAGCATAAAACTCTAGGATATATGATTTAGATAAATTTTTAAAACAACTAAATAAACAATTTAATAACCAAAAGAGCTAACAAACTTGAAAATTAGATATAGCAGCAAACAAAGAGTAAAAATAATACTTTTAGAAATACTCAAAAGAAAACTTCTACGAACATAGTGAATGGAGCTTTTGGATGGCTCAATCTTCACAAAGCCCTTCAAATGCAATGAAAATTTGAAAATCGGATGCTCATGAATAGATGGTTATTTCAAAAGTGAAAATGTTGCTCTTAATCAGTAGTGACCAAAAACTTGATCAACTATTGAGATGAGCCTAATTGGATTCATCAGACATGAAGCTTTAGTAACTGTACTAAAGATGTGTGCCTTAGTATAATATGATCAGCTATTTATTTAAAAAGCATGTAATATGTATATGTATTATATATAAACATAATGAAAAGAGGAAAAGAAGAGAGAACTTAGCTTAAGGATACTTAGCCCGAGGGATAGATTGAACTTGTAGTCATTGCATGCATGAAAATAAGTTGACCATATGATGCAACATGAAAAGACAGTACTTGATGCTGGCTGGTGTAATATTAAAATGATGATGTGAGTTTGCTGTTATGAAATTAGGCACCAGAATTGGTATATAAGTTGTTCAGAAAATGTATTTTGGCTATCAGATGAGGGATTTTTGAGTGTATAAGTGACTATCAATTTCTGGGGAATATCAGCACTAGAAAATCGGTAACTAGAGAGAAGAATATATAATAGAAGATAGGTTGAAAGGATAGGATCATGTCCTCCCTACAGAGGGAATTTCAGTTCCTTTTATAGCATTAAAGAGCAATCATTGCAATAGGGAGATAGGGGAATATTCTGCAATGATTAAAGTGAGACAGCCTTACCAAATGGCAAGCTGTATCTGTTTAGTTTATTAAAAACCAGGTACTGCAGCCGGTATTTCACAAAACCAGCTGCAGAATCCTACCTCTATTTGCTAAAATTCACTCAGCTATTCACACCTAAACGGTTTCATCCTAAAACTGTGTCCCAAAACAATAAAACTAGCTAGTTTTACTCTAGCTTAGTCTGCATGAAACAGTAACTCAAGAACTCCCTCAGTTTTGCATATAAGACCTCACTTTAACACTCTTAGAAAATATCCCTATAATAGGATAATGTTACTTCAAGTCTGAATAAATAAAAGCTCATGAAACATCATTATGTAGCCATATCAATTTATCTTAGCATCTAACAAAACTAATCCATTTTTGAATATGAATTAGGACTTTATCTGGGAACATTAAGTCCCCTGAGTTATGAGGAATGTGACCATTCCTCGGAACTCATTTGGTTCTTCTATAAATAGCCTCATAGTCTAGCTTTCTATTATCATACAATGCATCTTCAATTCATTAATGTAAAATTCGTGCCAATTTCTTCTTCTCATCCTTTTTCCGATCCATTCTCTCCTTTCTCTATGAATTATTCTCATACAGGAAGCTTTCCAAATTCTCCTTATGCTTCTACTACAGCTAAAATTATTGATCTTGATAATTCTGAAAATCAATCCATGGCTGGATTTCCTACTCTATTAGAAATTAGGCGAAATCCTAATTTAGCTTCCGAGTTGTATGATCATATCACTTCCTTAAATGAGCAGCTTATCAGCCTTCAACACAAGACTACAGAAGAGATAACCTTTTACAAGAACCACATTACCTCTTTAGAGTCTAAGTCTGCTTTTACCTCTCAGTATATTGCTGACACTGAAACTCATGTTGGTGACAAGATAGCTAACTTGGAAGTCAATTTAGTTAGCGTACAAAATAATTGGCAAGCGGCTCATGAAGAGATTTCCTGCTAGAAATCTATGTACTTCAACTTAAGAGAGAGCATTGTCACCATTCCAGTGTTTACTCACTCTGCTGGTTCTTCTTCTTCTTCAAATCCATTCCCTACTCGTGGGAACCGTAGAAGGGGTTCACCCATGTATCCTCCAAGAGATGATTTTTCCTCAAGGTTCACTCTTAACTGAGGTGAAGCTATTATCAGCAATTAAGAGCTTAGTCTCCTATTGTTGATAGCTTGTGTTAGGATTTGGTGTGTGTTTTTATGTTGTTTCTGAATGTTTGATGTGTTTGTAAGTGGCCTTGTGAAGTGCACATATAATGTACTCTATGTAAGTGTACTTGAAAGAAGTTTAATCAAACGAACAACTATAGTTCCGGGTTTCGTAACTTAAAATTTCTAATAAATAAAGCAAGGCAATTTCTCTTTCTTTCTTTAGTCCTAACTTTGTCATCTTTTAAAAGAATACATCTCTTAACAAAAATGTGAAATTTCACATTCTTTCACTAGGAAATCCGAGCCACAAGAGAAGCGTGTAAAATCTCATCTTAACAATTCTATGACAGCTACACCATAAATTGTACAACATAGTCTATACGTGCATTACTAATGTAGCAGGATGAGTTTAGCTTTTCACATAAGGTCTGCATTTTTGCACATCTCATGTATTTAGTGATAGTGATCATACACTCAAATTTGTCAAAGATTCATTCGATTCATATACATTCTTCATGAAATATCACTACATCTAAAATATGTCTATTTACTCTTAAGGACTCTGGTTAGAGTAAGAAAAGTCCCTAAAAATAAGACAACTATAACTTAAACCTGCAGAGTTTTGTAGTTGTTTACTACATCATATATCATATAATCCAGATCATACACATTATTTAACATCTAGAAAACATGTGAAGTGCAGCAGCATGCTAATATTTGCAGCACATTATTCTCTAATCATAATTATAAGGCCAGGCTAAAAGATCGTGTATTTGTTCTATAGATACTAGCAATCAATGTACACATATATTTTGGCTTTAGATAATAGAGGTTAATTTTATACTAACTAGTAGGTAATGATAGATCATGGAAAAGTAATTATGCAGATAATAGAGGTTAATTTTATACTAACTAGTAGGTAATGATAGATCGTGGAAAAGTAATTATGCAGATAATAGAGGTTAATTTTATACTAACTAGTAGGTAATGATAGATCGTGGAAAAGTAATTATGCACATATCATTTTCATTATTTTTTTTAGTAAACATGAAAATAGCTGAAAGATGCATATCCTTTATTAAACATATGTAATATGCATGCTGTATAAGTATTGTCTTGATTTACTATGCTTGTGCAAGTGCATTTTATGCATGCTAAATTTACACAGCTCATATTTTTACTCCAACTTTTATAAAGTGTAAACAGTATGGCAGAGTATGCTTCTATATATATGTAATTTTATAGGCTAGCATTTGCATCACTCTTTCATGAATAGTTTTTACTAAAGTATGATGCAGTAAAATCTGTAAAATTATAGCATTTAACACTTAATCATAGTTCACATTTCATCCATTTCATAAGAAAATTCGAATGTCACTATGCATATCATATGTCTATTAAACAAAGCATAATAACATCACTAAATAAAATACCATGAATAAAAACTCCTCTCTCTCTTTTTTTTTTTTCTTTTTTTTTTTTTTTTTTTTATAGGTAATAGAACAACCTTTGTATTTACCGATTTTGGTTATACAAAATTGTTCTCTTTTCAGACGTCGACAGGAAAATTTATTCCCCTTTTGATTGGAAAGTACTAAAATAATCCAAAATTGCTTGTGAAGCAACAGTTCCCCTTGGGAATAGCTGCTGCTCTGCTGCACTTTCAGGCCAGAATGGCCATGTAGAGACTCGGGCAGGCGTAAAACAGACTTGACCATTTACCATTGCCTTACTTTTGACCGTGCATTAAACTTAATGCAGATAAAAGTTTAATAAACCGAAATAAAATAAGTTTACTCATAAGACTTGTCACATATATTAAACTTGCACGAATTTTTTAGAGAAAGGAAATTAATTTTTCCCAAAAAGAAAAATGTATTTATTTTGCACATTGTCCCTTTTGACAGCTCATGTCAGACCATAAAGAAATTGATTAATATAGGCTGAAAAATAGGTAAGACAAAAACAAATATATTTAATCACATTTAAAGAGATAAGATTTTGGGTAATGCTTGATTTTTTCCAAGGAAATCTGCCAATTGTTGCAGATAAAACCTATTCATACGTTGGCCTTAAGTGTCCTAACCGTTTCTTAAGTCCTTAAAGGCTGAAGAAAAATATACTCTTTAACTATTATTCATTTTTCTCAGGTGTAGACTCTCTCTTAACCTTCCAAGCCTATCTATTCATCTTCTCAAGACACTCTTAAGTCTATAAGTACTCTGAAAAAGGCAAAGCCTTAGTACCCCAAATTTCTCATATGAAAATTTCATAAACCTAGCCTACTTTCAAGTATCCGAGGCCAATTGCTCATGGCCTTTGTGCCTTCTGATTCTAAATTTCTCCTATTACTAAAAATAATTTTTTATGATCCTTGGATATCGCTTGAAGCCGCAAATGGTTTCTCTTTCAAGCAAAGCACTCTCATCTCCTTGGCAAGGGCCTATCATTGGCTGCTAAAGGATCTATTATGCGGACCTGTTCTCATACATAAATTTCTAACATCCACTCCCCATATATACCCTGGATTCCTTGGAATCCTGGTATCGGGGGCTCCAATAGAGGGAGCTCCTTTTTTCAACTTGGGGACTTCTCCTTATGAATGTGCCATAAGGGCACATTCGTGATCGCTGCTTCCCCTCCCCCCTCCTAGGGACTTCTCCTTATGAATGTGCCATAAGGGCACATTCGTGATCGCTGCTTCCCCTCCCCCCTCCTAGGGATAGGAAAGTTGCTAACCGGTCCTCCTTTGGACTTGGTTCTGATTGGCAACTTTTATGTCTATTCTTTTTTCATTCTTTTTTTTTTTTAATAATCTTCTTGCCCCCTCCATCTGCTTTCAAGTCCATAAATCATCTCGATGTAATCCTCTATAGATTATCTTGATGTAATCCTCTATATTATCAATAAAAATCGCACCTTATGAACTTTTATACTTTCTGTTTTACTTATATGCTTGGTGCAATTTTTTTGTTGTTCTTAGTACTAAAGAAATCCATCAATAAATCGAGTTTAAAGCCCTTGAGAGATGATTGACTTGTTCTTAAAAAAAAACTTGGTAAAAGATTATTGCCTAAGTAGAATCCGAGGCACTAATAAATTAAGACGGGGATTTAAGTATAATCAGAATTTGAATCTCTCAAAAATCTGACATAAATAGCAATCTGACTCAATAGTGGTCTGAACATTATCAACAGGTATATTTCAAAACTGCTTAATCCTCTAAAGAATAGAATTTGAGTTCTCGATCAAACATTCTTTAATAAAAGTCTCAAACTACTTATGCTGAATAAAACTCATATAAAATTATTCACAGATAGTCTCATATATTTCACAGATTCAGAAAGTAACACTAGATGAAAAAATCTAATAAGAAAAGTATTCCCGGGTAAAGTCCTAATTCATACTCAAAAATGGATTAATTTTATTAGATGCTAAGATAAATTGATATGGCTGAATAATGACGTTTCAGGAGCTTTTATTTGTTCAGATTTGAGAAATTATTATCCTATTATGAGAATATCTTCTAAGTGTGTTAAAATGAGGTCTTACATGCAAAGTTGAGGAAAATTTTAAATTATTGTTTCATGCAAACTTAGCTAGAGTGAAACTAGCTGGTTTCATTGCTTTGGGACATGGTTTTAGAATGAAACCGTTTAGGTGTCAATGGCTGAGTGAATCCCAAGAGAATTTACAAAGTTCAAGATATTTTTTAGCAAATAGAGGTAGGATTCTGCAACTGGTTTTGTGAATTACCGGCTACAGTACCTGGTTTTTAACAAACTAAACGAAAACAGCTTGCCATTTGGCAAGGCTGTCTCACTCTAATCATTGCAGAATATTCCCTGCCCCCCTGCTACAATGATTGCTCTTTAATGCTATAAAAAGAACTGAAATTCCCTCTGCATGGGGGGATACATTTCGTCTATCCTTTCAGCCTATCTTTTGCTCTAAATCTGTGCATTCTTCTCTCTAGTTTCTGATTCCCAATGCTGACATTTCCTAGAGTTTGACAGCCACTTGTACACTCAAGAATTCTTTCATCTGATAATCTAAACACATTTCCTAAACATCCCACGTACCAAATCTGGTGCCTAATTTCATCACTGCACCCTCGTATTACTATTTTAATATCATACAAGCTATCAACAAGCACCAACTTTCTCATATTGCATCATATGATCAGCTTATTTTTATGCATGCAATGACTACAAGATCAATCTACCTCTCGGGCTAAGTGTCCTAAAGCTAAGTTCTCTCTTCTTTCCCTCTTCTCCTTCTATTTATATATGTATATACATACACATATTACATGCTTTTAAAACAAATAATTGATCATGTTATACTAAGGCATACATCTTTAGTACAATTACTAAAGCTTCATGCCTAATATATCCAATCAAGCTCATCTCAGTAGTTGATCAATTTTCTGGTCACTACTGATTAAGAGCAACATTTTCACTTTTGAAATAATTATCCATTCATGAGCATCCGAGTTTCAAACATTTGAAGAACTTTGTGAAGATTGAGCCATCCAGAGGCCCAGTTCACTATGTTCGTGGAAATTTCCTTTTGAGTATTTTTAAAAGTATTATCACTCTTCATTAGGTAAAGGTGCAGTCATTACCTGTAGAATGGTCAAGACTCTTTTAACCTCTTCAAATACTTGCTGATGTTCAAGTCTCTACTTATATTCCACATTCTTCTTAGTGAGCTGATGTAGTGGTTCAATAATACTGGCTAGGGCAGGAATGAATATCCTGAGATAGGAAATTTTACCTATGAATTCCCTTATTTGTTTAAGGTTTTGTGGTGGCTTCAGCTCCAATATAGCTTTAGTTTTATCTTTATCAATTCTAATTCCACCCTTATGCACAACAAATCCCAAAAACTTTTCTTCTGTCACCCCAAATGTACACTTTAGAGGGTTCATCTTCAACTCATATTTTCCACATCTGTTGAAAACCTTCTTGAGATGATCTAGTTGTTGCCCTTTCTTCCTTGATTTGACTACCCGAGTCATTCACATAATCCTATACATAGTCATGGATGATATCATGAAAAATGACCGTCATGGCTCTTTAATAGGTGGCCTCTGCATTTTTCAAACCAAATGGCATTACTGTGTAGTAGAAATTGCCAAATGGAGTTCTAAATGCAGTTTTCTCAGCATCCTCTGGATTCATTTTAATTTGATTGTACCCACTAAAGCCATCCATGAATGAAAACATCTTATGATTTGCTGTAGCATCAATAAGCATGTCCAGATTAGGTAAAGTAATATCATCCTTTGGACAAGCTTTATTGAGATATCTAAAATCTATACAGATCCGTATCTGTCCATTCTTCTTCCTTACCGACACAATGTTAGCAAGCCACACAGGGTGCTTACAGGGTTTAATGAACCCTGCCACTATCAACCTTTCCAATTCCTTCTTAATCTGAGCTTGAATGTGGTTGCTGAAATTTCTAGCCGTCTGCTTTACAAGCTTTAGAGTGGGGTTAACAGCCAGCTTATGAGTAATCAACTTGGTATTGAGTCCTGGCATATCTTCATATGTCCAAGCAAATACATCCCTGTATTCTTTTAGTAAGTTGATTAAGGCTGCCTCAAACTCTGCTTCTAATCCTTCAACAATGAATGTCACCTTCTCTGGGGTTAATGGGATTGCTGACCTCGGCGCCCCTTCATAACTTGTAGCCAATTCTTCCATCTGGGATTCTAATTCTCTTGACAACAGGTTTCTCTTCCTCTACTAGGTTTGTCTCTATTTGAGGACTGGTAGAAAAGCTTCTTTCTTCGTCATCTTGTGGAGTTAAAGGAACTCCTTGTGGTCTTGTTTCATCAACATTGTCAGCTACCTAATCAAAGAAAACAGCTTCAACCCAGTGTACTTCTTCTTGTGAAAATGGAGCTTTAGTAGCAGGAATGAGAATTTCTTTCTTTCCTTATATGGCTTTAAAGCACTAGTGCAATGTAGATGGTACCACATAATTATGATGAATTCAGGGCCTTCCTAGCAATAAGTGATAAGACACATCAACTTTAATCACATAAAACTTTGTTGGTGCTCTGATGGGTCCAACTTGCAAGTCAACACTAACATGCCCCTTTGTAACATAGACATTCGAGGCAAAGGTAACCAAAGGGGTTGCTTGGGTTACAAGCCTATTCTCAAGAATTTCAGCTGCCTCAAAAGTCTGCCAAGGCATTATGTTGATTGATGATCCATTATCCATGATTGCCCTTTTAAACTTCTGCTCATTTACCATAGCTTCCATATACAAAGGTCTGTTGTGATTGAAGTTCAGGACCTGAGAATCCTTTCTTGAAAAATTTATAGCATCCTCTTGTTGCCTCGACATCTTCCTCAAAGCTTTTCCAACCATACAGCATTGGGGTCCATACTCATTTGATACCTCTAGAATAGCCTGAGCAGCTTTATTTCTTGCTTCATCACTGAACTCCAATGTATCAAATAAAGTTTTAAATACTTTTTGACTTTATTAGGAATTCTATGTTGGCATCACTCTCTTCAGGTTCATTGATCTTTGCTTTTCCTTGTTCTGCTGGTTCAATTTCTTCTACAGCAGTGCATGTCATGACTTGCCCTTTCTCATCATATTTTGGGAATAGATTAGTATCAGCCTCGCCTTTCTCATCATGTTTTGGGAATGGATTAGTATCAGCCTCTTGAGTCTTCACAATTTCCCCTTTGTTAACTTTGGAATGATAAACTCTCCTGACAATATAACAATCGGCTATTGAGTATATCACTTTCTTATGATACAGACTATTTTGGGTTCCTCTTTTCTTCTTGTATTGGAGGTTTGTCCATCGGAAAATCCCCCAATGCTCCATCTTCAAGCCAAGCATTTACTAAAGCTTTTATCTTTTTTTTTTCAAGGGGTATTTCTGGTGGTACTTGTGAATTCTTTCTAGCTTTTTCAACTACAGATACTTCTCTCTTCCTTTTATTAGGAAAAGGCTTACTCCAAGTACTACTGGTTGATGTAGAACTATTCTTTGCTTTGTGCTTTCTCTCAACTTTTGCCATCGTAATTTCAGTATCCTTAGCTCTTTCCATTAACTCAACAAAATTAATGATCACATGGTTCATGATATGAAGCCTACATTCAGGATCCATCTTCTTGATACACATGTCTATCATCTGTTGTTCAGTAACTGAGTCTCTACAATCCAATACTTTCTCCTTGAACCTGTTGACAAAGGCTACCAAAGATTCTCTCTCTTTCTGAAATTCCGCAGATAGATCTGCAAATGTGCATTTTGATTCTGCTACAAAGAACTTAGTGCAGAAGGTTGACATTAAATCTTGCCAACTTTTAATGCTGTTGGCAGAGAGATCAACAATCTAGTCATATGCTCTTCTAGTGAGGGATTTAGAAAATTCTCTCATTCTGAATTCTTTATCACTAGCATAAGCTCTAAGGTCATCAATAAAACCAACTACGTGCTTTTTAGCATTTCTTGTCCTGCCATCAAAAGTCCTAAACCTAGGATTAACATAATCCTTGGGGTATGGCTTTGACAAAATATGAGATGGATATGGCGGTTGGAAATCAATCTTTTTTATATTTTTGTCTGTCGAGCCAGTTCTCATCATCTCTAAAATTTCATCTTTAGTAAAATACTCACGGCTCGTGCCTGGAGTAGTCACAATTATGACATTCGAGGGGGCAGGCAGTGCAGCAAGAGCAGCTGGTGCAGCATGAGCAGCTGGAGGTGCTGCCACTACATCTGGGGTTCCAGTTTGGATCACCCTGTGGCCTGCTTCATTGTGAATAGATGGAGTAGCTTGAGAACTGGAGCTACCATTCCCAGTGTGCACTGCCTCCCTACTTTTCAAAGCTATCACATCTTGTTGCAAAGATCTTAACATAGCTAATACTTGGCTCATTTGATCACTCTGCTGATCAGATGTTATAGGAGTCGTAGGTGGTAAAAGTGGTGGTGGAAAACAAGGAGGTGGAAGTAGATTTGGAGGATTCACCATTCTTCTCTCTTGAATAAAGAAAAGAAGATTGACACTAGGAAAAGAAACTGAGGTTCTTGAAATACCTATATGATGACAATAATAATAATGCAAACAGAACTTTATGAAAACTGAAAAGAATTAATCTTCTTTGGCCATCCCCAGCGGAGTCATCCTTTTATGTATGTTTGTGGTAAATTTTGATTTCTGAAAATATGTAATTACTTGTTTGTTACTCAAAACTTAAGATAACATGATATAGCATAATTGAGCATAAAACTATAGGATATATGATTTAGATAGATTTTTAGAACAACTAAATAAATAATTTAATAATCAAAAGAGTTAACAGACTTGAAAATTAGATATAGTAGCAAACAAAGAGTAAAAATAATACTTTTAGAAATATTCAAAAGAAAACCTCCACGAACATAGTAAATAGGGCCTTTGGATGGCTCAATCTTCACAAAGCCCTTCAAATGTAATGAAAGTTCGAAAATCGGATGCTCTTGAATGGATGGTTATTTCAAAAGTAAAAATGTTGCTCTTAATCAGTAGTGACCAGAAACTTGATCAACTATTGAGATAAGCCTGATTGGATATATTAGGCATGAAGCTTTAGTAACTGTACTAAAGATGTGTGCCTTAGTATAATATGATCAGCTGTTTGTTTAAAAAACATGTAATATGTATATGTATATATATATACACAAATAGAATGAAAAGAGGAAAAGAAGAGAGAACTTAGCCTAAGGACACTTAGCCTGAGGGGTAGATTGAACTTGTAGCCATTGCATGCATGAAAATAAGCTGACCATATGATGCAACATGAAAAGGCAATACTTGATGCTGGCTGGTGTAATATTAAAATGACGATGTGAGTCTGCTGTTATGAAATTAGGCACCAGAACTAGTATATGAGATGTTCATGAAATGTATTTTGGCTATCGAATGAGGGATTTTTGAGTGTATAAGTGACTATCAATTTCTGGGGAATATCAGCACTAGAAAATCGCTAACTAGAGAGAAGAATATGTAGATTTAAAACAGAAGATAGGCTGAAAGGATAGGTTCACGTCCTCCCTACAGAGGGAATTTTAGTCCCTTTCATAGCATTAAAGAGCAATCATTGCAGCAGGGAGACAGGGGAATATTCTGCAATGATTAGAGTGAGACAGCCTTGCTAAATGGCAAGCTGTTTCTGTTTAGTTTATTAAAAACCAAGTACTGCAGCCGGCATTTCAAAAAACTAGCTACAAAATCCTACCTCCATTTGCTAAAAAATCCCTTGAACTTTGTACATTCTCTTGGGATTTACTCAGGCATTGATACCTAAACGGTTTCATCCTAAAACCGTGTCCCAAAACAATGAAACTAGCTAGTTTTACTCTAGCTTAGTCTATACGAAACAATAACTCAAGAACTCTCTCAGTTTTGCATATAAGACCTCACTTTCACACCCTTAGAAAATATCCCTATAATAGGATAATGGTACCTCAAGTCTGAAGAAATAAAAGCTCCTAAAACATCATTATACAGCCATATCCATTTACCTTAGCATCTAACAAAACCAATCCTTATTTCAATATGAATTAGGACTTTACCCAGGAACACAACCTTAAAACTATTGATGGTCCTTCCATTTCCTTTCATTTTTTAGATATTAAACCAATAAGTTTTTCCTCAGAGGAAGAATTCCGAAACCACCTAGCATCCTATACCGAATTAGCATAAATGCGTCCCAGTACCCTTTCGACCAAAACACAAAAAGAAGATATCAAAATCCAAATCAAATCCCTAAAACCCCTTTTGATTAAGTCCGAAGACCGGATCATTAACCAAGCTCATCTACACACATTTATAAAAATAAATAAATAAAAGTTACAAAAAAAAATAAGTAGTAGAAACAATTAAACCAACTGCGGAGAGAGAGAGAGAGAGAGGTGTAATGAAAACAACGAAAAGCAACCTGGTTGAGAGGGAGAGAGACGGTTAGATTTGAATCTCCAAATTCATCAGAATCAGAGAGGAATAATGAGCAAAAGAAAATAGAACAACATTTTTCATTTTACCTTTTTCTGTTTCAGGGGAAAATGAAACCATTATTTATTTATCACATAACAGTTTAGTTAGTCACGACACAACCTCTAGATTCACAATGCTTGGCGAAATGGTGAGAAAGGCAGGTTCCCCTAGCACATAAATGGTTCTCACATTAACAGACTTCGGCAAGCTATAGAAGTTATAACTATAATATATCGCCAAATAAATGTCGTTGACCATTTGCTGACATAGAGGACTTATATCTTTGCATTCAATACTTATATTATACCTACTTTCTTTTAATACTTAATCTAAAAATTATACCTTATGTTATACATAACAAGAAAGAAATTTCCTAAATGCGTCCAATGAAAGAAAAAGGAAAAAAAAAAGGGAAAAGAAAAAACTTCATATTGATTCAACAACAGAACAACTAATGCAACAATAATAGTGTTGTAACAATAACTAATGCAACAATAACAGTGTTAAAACAACAACAATAACTAATTCAACAATAAATACGTTTTTTTTTTTGCCAAGAAGACTACAAAAACCTGTCTTCATGTCTGGTATACATGTCATTTATTAGCTAGACATATGACATGTCTTTTATTTTTTTTATTTTTTATTTTATTTTCCTATTTCGAAGGGAATATGGCATGACTAATAGAACTGAACTTACTATTGTGTTCTTTTTTGTTTTGACTTTTTTAATATTTTTTTTAAATTTCCAGCTATTATTATTATTATTATTATTATTAACCCAAATGGTTTTTCCTATTAAAAAATTCTAATTGCTTAAGGAGAATTATAAGAAGTGAAAAAATTTACCAAATGTGACTTGCAAACTGATATGGATTTTGCAGTAATTTGACCCATTCCAGAATTATCGGCAGCAGGGCTGATCGGATCGCTGCATTTTAGACCAACTAACAATATCTTTGCAACATAGTAATGAAAAAAATCAATAATAAAACATCGTTAGACCAAGTATTTGTTAATATACACTCTTTAAAAATAAATAAAGACCATATGGAATACGCAAAGCTGTGACATTCAAATATCTGTGATAGCAGAGCATCTTCGAAACTAGAAAGACATAAGATGATAAGTTAACACAAGAAAAGATAAGCAA
The DNA here is from genome assembly GCA_002914845.1 of Trema orientale. Classification (NCBI taxonomy): domain Eukaryota; kingdom Viridiplantae; phylum Streptophyta; class Magnoliopsida; order Rosales; family Cannabaceae; genus Trema; species Trema orientale. The sequence continues at coordinate 310,550 of JXTC01000127.1, forward strand.
ATGCACAACATAACAAACAATGAAATGGGAATATTTTTCAATCGAACTTGGTAGTATACTGAAGATTAGCAAAAGCATATCTAACCTAACGAGAAAAATATGTTGTTCCCTTGTGTTTTAACCTGCTTAATTCTTCCTTTACTGCAAGCATTTTCATAGAGTTATCTGGTGTGTTTTTAGTCTTAGAATGGTTGTTTTTCTAAAAATAAAGTATCTAGTCTAGGTATCTTTGCTTACTTTATTTTAGCTTTTTTTATTTTTAGTGTTTAAGGTCTAACTTAGTTAATATCTATTTTATTTCTCTAATTTTCTAGTAAAATTGCTGAATTCTGGGTGTGAACTCTGCAGAATTTTTAGTGACAGCCCTTTAGGAGAAAAGCTGAATTTGAGTCGAAAGTTGAAATCAGTTTTGCTGCAACAACGCCGGAGCATAACTGAGTTGCCAGATTCTCTCTACCTCGCATCTTTTGCGCACAGCTAGCGATAACAGCTGATATTAAATGCCAGCTAAGGGGAGATGATGCTAAAGTGGTCCTCATTCCCTTATTTGGTTGACACGTGTGCCAGAGTACCTCACCTACTCTAATATAAAAGGAAAAGGAAGTACTGTAAGAAAGAGAATGGCGGCTCAGCTGATAGAAAAATGGAAAAAGTAAGAGAAAAGAGGAGAGAGAGAATAGTACAAAGAAGGACAGGACGAAGGAGGAAAGAATACTAGCAAAGAAGAGCTCACATATTCATCATCTAGTTAGAGTTTTTCCTACTTTTTCTTTTATTCTTCTTTGCGTTAATTTCTTCTTCATTTTCTTATACTTTTCTGTAATCAATAGGTTATTGTGATTTGCTGATTTTTGAATCCCAGAACATGAGCTAATTTTTCCTTTGCTGGGATTATGATGAATCTAAGGTTGTAATGACTGCTTGAATGTTGTTTGATGTTTATGGAAATTTTCATTTGTTCACTCAAGTGAGCTTAATTATTAATTCTAGTTATTATTTGGCCACCAATATCTAGGATAAATAAATTAGGATTAATTCTGAAAAAGGTTAATCTTAGTTAAATCTAGTTTGAATGATTTTCAGTAGATGTTTGAAATCGTAACGGTATAGGAATATATTGTTACCGTGCATAACCCATAAAACTGATGCTATAAATGGTGTTTTGAAAACTGGTTCGACATAGCAATATGTTAAATCTAGTTTGAAAAACTTTAAACATAATAAATTCGTAAGACCTTTATATGCATATTGAATTTTCAGTTAACATGAGTAATTTTGCCATAGCATTGCTACAGCATTTATAGCTAAAATTATAACCGAGGAGGATTTATTATACTAGCTTAATCCCACCACTGATTTACAATCAATTGATTAGATCGTGTTATTTTTTGCTTAGTATTTACGATTTTGTCTGCACCCGTTAGTTTTTACTATTTTATTGCAAATTTTTATTGCTCATTTCTTAAACTAAGTTGCTTGACATTTAGCATTTACAATCAACTTGGTAATCAATCCATGTGGAGACGATACTCTACTCACTATTATATTACTTATTCGGCACGTACACTTGCGTAGCAACTAAATCTATAATAAGTTTTTGGCGCCGTTGCCGGGGGTTGAAATCACTAAAGTACTTGTAGAAGCTATTTTGTTTTTCTTGCCTTTGCTTTTTCTTTATTTGTTTGATAGGAACTTACACTCTTTATATGAATATTCAACGAGACCAAGAGTTGGTGCGCTTAGATCCCAAGATTGAAAGAACATTCCAAGCAAGGAGAAGTGAGCAACAACAAGGTTTAGCTGGTGTAGAGAGAATGGCTGAAGAAACAATGGCAGATGATAAGGATAGAGCAATCAGAGAGTATGTTATCCCTGTACTCAATGGGCTGAATCCTAGCATTGTTAGGCCTGAAATTTAAGCACCTCGCTTTGAATTGAAGCCGATGATGTTTCAAATGCTCTAAACTATGGGGCAATTCAGTGGGCTACCAATGGAAAATCTCCATCTCCACCTTTGGTTATTCATAGAATATTATGATTCATTCAAGTTGCAAGGAGTCACGGACGATGCTCTAAGGCTGAAATTATTTCTATACTCTTTAAGATATAGAGCAAGAGCATGGTTGAACTCAATGCCTCCAGATTCAATGGCCACATGGAATAACTTGACAGAGAAATTTTGATGAAGTATTTCCCACCAACGAAAAATGCTAAACTTCGAAATAATATTATTTCTTTTCAGCAATTAGATAGGGAATCCTTATATAAAGCATGAGAGCGCTTTAAAGAGTTGCTAAGAAAGTGCCCACACCACGGAATCCCTCATTGGATCCAAATAGAGACATCTTAAAATGGCCTCAACGCGCATACTCGAACAATGGTGGATGCTTCGACCAATGGTGCTCTTCTTGCAAAGTCCTACAATGATGCATATGAGATTTTGGAGCGGATGCCCAACAACAATTATCAATGGCCGATTGAAAGAGTTGCTACAAGAAGGCACGTGGCTAGAATCCATGATGTAGATGCAGTCCCGACCTTGACAGCTCAAGTTTCATCGCTCTCCAACATTCTACAATCTATGAATATGGCTGCTGGAGCAAATGAAGGGCAATCTGTTGGAGTTTCTTGCGTTTACCGCGGTGAGGGACATTCATTTGATATCTGTCCATCTAACCCCGCTTCAATGTGCTATGTGGGAAACTACAACAAGGACGACAATCCATTTTTGAATACTTACAACTAGGGACGGAGGCAGCGCCCTAATTTCTCATGGAGCAATTAATGAGCTCTAGTTCATATACAACTCCAAATAGACCAACCCAACCACCTGGTTTTCAACAGCATCAACCGCAGCAATAACAATTTCAAAAACAGCAACCTCTAGAGCAATCTAGCTCTATTGAAGTCCTATTGCAGGAGTATATGGCAAAAAATGATACTATAATTCAGAATCAGTCAACAATGATCCAAAGCCAAGCAGCTTCACTCAGAAACTTGGAGAATCAAATGGGGCGGTTAGCTAATGCCTTGAACAGCAGACCCCAAGGTTCTTTGCCAAGTGATACAGAAAATCTGAGGCGTGACGGTAAAAAATATTGCAAATCACATAAAGGCCAGAAGTAAAGTGGAAAAGAGCTGGAAAGGCCTCATGTAAAGCCTAAACAACAAAGAGAGCCCTCTTCAATCCAAGGAGAAGAGGAGAAAGAAGATAGAGTAGAAAATGTAACTTTTCAGTGATGCATGATGTCTATTTTCACGGAAAAATGTGAAGTTTTTATGAATGATTTTTCAATATTTGGGGAGTCTTATGAAGACTGCTTGCTGAACTTAAAAAAAGCTTTGGAGCATTATGAAGAAACTAACTTGGTCTTAAATTAGGAAAAATGTCATTTTATGGTGCAAGAGGGCATTGTTTTGGGTCAGAGTTTCCAAACACAGCATTGAAGTTGACAAGGCAAAAATTAAGGTTATTAAGAAGCTACCACCACCGACATTAGTCAAGGGAATCAGAAGTTTTTTCTAACATGCAGGCTTTTACAGGAGATTCATAAAAGATTTTTCAAAAATTTCCAAACTACTGTGTACATTGCTGGAGCAAAATAGATCCTTTGAGTTCAATGAGGAGTGTATGCAGGTATTTTTGGAGCTGAAGAAACGGCTTGTTTCTGCCCCAATTATAGCAGCTCCGGACTGGTCTTTAGAATTTGAGTTGATGTTGATGTGTGATGCGAGTGATCATGCAGTTGAGACTACATTGGGACAAAGAAAGGGAAAATATTTCATTCCATTTATTACAGCAGCAGTACTTTGTCTGATAACTGAACTACACCACTACTGAGAAGGAGCTCCTAGTTGTTGTTTTCACTTTCGACAAATTCAGAGCTTATCTTGTGGGAACAGAGGTCACTATTTACACTAATCATTCAGGAAACAATCTCATTGCAAAGACGGATGCCAAACCGAAGTTGATCAAATGGATACTGATGTTGCAAGAGTTTGATTTAGAGATAAGAGATAGGAAGGGCTCCGAAAATCAAGTGGCTGATCATCTGTCAAGATTCCAATGGGGCTACCGCCTAGCTGTAACAGGGAGTTCTCACCCCTTTTGTCTTTTTTTATTTCTCTGTTTTTCAGTTTGTGTCATAGTGGGGACACTGCTTGTTTTAAGACTGCCTCACCCCGTATTTTGCTAAGAGATTTTCAAACTGCTTGTTGCCAAAGTGTGCTTCTTCATCATTTATGATGGCTCTCGGAGTGCCATAGCATGTGAAAATATTTTTGTGCAAGAACTTTACCACCACCTTAGAATCATTTGTGGTGGAACGCCGAAGCTTCCACCCATTTAGACACATAGTCCACAGCTGCCAAGATATAAAGATTCCCAAAAGACGGAAGAAATGGTCCCATGAAATCTATGCCCCACACATCAAATAACTTAACTTCCAAAATATTGTTTAAGGGCATTTCATGTCTTTGTGAGATATTTTCAACTCTTTGGCATCTATCACAAGTCTTGGCAAATTCATGAGCATCTTTGAAGATGGTTGGCCAATAATAGCTCGATCGCAAGACCTTGGCAGCCGTTCTAAAACCTCCAAAATATCCTCCATACGGAGATGAATGGCAGTGGTGTAAGATACCATGAATTTCCTGGTTGGGGACGCACGTCCTCAAAATCAAATCTGAATATTACTTATATAGGAAAGGCTCATCCCAGCAATAAGTTTTCACAGCATGAAAGAACTTCTTCAGCTGCTGGTTATTTATATTCAGTAGGAGTAGTCCATTAACCAAATAATTAGCAAAGTTTGCATACCATGGAACAACCACCTGTTGCACAATTAGAAGTTGTTCATCCGAGAATGTCTCTCGATTGGGCTCTTTAATATCTTTTTCACCCCCCACTTCCAATCTTGTCAAATGATCTGCAATTTGATTTTTAGAGCCCTTCCTATCTCTTATCTCCAAATCAAACTCTTGCAACATCAGTATTCATCTGATCAACCTCGGTTTGGCATCCATATTTGCAATGAGATACTCGATTGCTGAATGATCAGTGTAAACAGTGACCTCTGTTCCCATAAGATAAGCTCTGAATTTGTCGAAAGCGAAAACAGCAGCTAGAGCTCTTTCTCAGTAGTGGTATAGTTCAACTGGGCATCAGACAAGGTCCTGCTGCTATAGTAAATGGAATGAAATATCTTCCCTTTTTTTTGTCCCAATACAGCCCCAACTGCATGATCACTTGCATAACACATCAACTCAAAGAGTAAAGACCAATCCCGAGCTACTATAATTGGTGTAGAAATAAGGCGTCTCTTCAGCTCCAAAAATGACCGCATACACTCCTCATTGAACTCAAAGGATCTGTTTTGCTCCAGTAATGTACACAGTGGTTTGGAAATTTCTGAAAAATCTTTTCTGAATCTCCTATAAAGCCAGCATGTCCCAAAAAACTCCTTATTTTCTTGACTGATATCGGTGGTGGTAGCTTCTTAGTAACCTCAATTTTTTCCTTGTCCACTTCAATATCGTGTTTAGAAACTCTATGACCCAAAACAATGTCCTCTTGCACCATAAAATGGCATTTTTCCCAATTTAAGACGGAGTTACTTTCTTTACAGCACTCCAAAACTTTTTCTAAGTTCAGCAAGCAGTCTTCATAAGACCTCCCCAAATACTAAAAAATCATTGATAAAAACTTCAAGAGTCTTCTCTACCATATCCGTGAAAATAGAAATCATGCATCGCTGAAAAGTTGCTGAAGCATTGCAGAGTCCGAATGGCATTCCTGAAAGCAAATGTTCCATAGGGGCAGGTGAAGGTTGTCTTTTTCTGATCTTCTGGTACTGTGGCAATCTGGTTGTAGCCTGAGTATCCACCCAAGAAACAGTAATACCCCTTACCAACTAATCTATCGAGCATTTGGTCAATGAACTGTAATGGGGAGTGGTCTTTTCTTGTGGCTTTGTTGAGCTTTCTTTAGTCCATACACACCCTCCAACCAGATACTGTTCTTATGGGTATTAACTCATTATTATCATTAGCCACCACTGTAACACCTCCCTTTTTCGGCACACATTGAACTGGGCTGACCCAAGATCTGTCTGAAATAGAGTAGATTATCCCTGCATCTAGCCACTTGATCACCTCTTTCTTCACAATTTCCTTCATAGTTGGGTTTAGTCTTCGCTGTTGTTCCATAGGATTACTGTAGCAATCCTCCAGTAAAATCTTATGCATGCAGATTGTAGGGTTGATTCCTTTGATATCTGCAATTGTCCACCCTATTGCCTTCTTGAACTTTCTAAGTGCTGCAAGTAATTGCTGCTCTTGCCCCAAACTCAAAGCCGAAGAAATAATCGTCGGTAACGTATTTGAGTCACCCAAATATGAATACTTCAAGTGAGAGGGCAATGGTTTCAACTCCAAAGCTGAGGGTTCTTCAATAGATAGTTTAGAAGGCTTGAAATTCCTCTCTAATAATTCAAGAGATTCAAATTATTTTCCCAGTCTAGCAAGTGACTGCTTTGTCTCCACCCGTGGGACATAGCCGTCTTCTACGATTTCTTCCTCAAAATCGGCCTTTGTGGACACCGAGAACAGCTTGTTGTCACAAGCTTTCTGAAATTCGTTAATCACAAGCGAATCTAGGACATTAATGGCTGAACATTCTTCTATCTCATCTGGAAATTGCAAAGCTTTGAATACGTTGAAAGTGGCCTACTCATCATCAACTCGCATCGTGAACTCTCCTTTTTGCACATCAGTCAACGTCCTTCCAATAGCGAGAAACGGCCTACCTAAGATTATAGGCACCTCCTTGTCAGCCTGATAGTCTAACATAATAAAATCCACATGGATTATGAACTTATCCATCCGAACTAAAATATCTTCTATTTTTCCTTTGGGATGAGCAAAAGATCTATCTGCAAGGACTGCAAAAAATCTATCTTCTATTTTTATCCCCGGCAACGGCGCTGAAAGTTAAAATCACTAAAGCACTTGTAATTTCTAGTGGATTGAAATCACTAAATCACAGAGTATAGTGGATTGATACTTGGTCTAACGAGTATCTATTAATATACGCTTTTTAAAAATAAATAAAGGCCATATGGAATACACAAAGCTGTGACATTCGAATATCTATGATAGCAGAATATCTTTGAAACTAGAAAGACATAAGATGATAAGTTAACCCATGAAAAGATAAGCAAATGCACAACATAACAAACAATGAAAAGAGAATATTTTTCAATCTAACTTGGTAGTATACTGAAGATTAGCAAACACATATCTAACGTAAAGACGAGAAAAATATGTTGTTCCTTTGTGTTTTATCCTGCTTAATTCTTCTTTCATTGCAGGCTACTAATGCAACTGACAATATAAACACTGAAGCAGCAAGAAGACTCTAATGCCAGGCAAAACAAATGTAAAGAACTAGACATGAAATCTTCACTTGATATAGCACTTTCCAAGATACTCGATTCGAACACTCGTATGAAAGAAACGAATAAATTTACCGAACTCAAATTTTTGTCGACGGTGAGACTAATCAAAGTTGCTCTATTTTTGGGCGAATTTATGAAACCAATCAAGACCTCAACTCTGCTCTGAAGAAGAAATGAGTCCCACTCAACAAATATTCTTATCTTAGTTTTAATGGCTGCATCATTAGAGATGATTTTATCTTTTTGATGAACAAAGTCAATTTCAAGTCTCAACTACGGTTTTTAGTCTACAAAATGTGGAGCACCTCTCCACTGGCAAAGAGGGCTACCTGGTTTTCAAGGTCTGTAAATGCTCAATCCAGCATAGTTTGCTGATACTGAGTCCCGATCTATCTTCTCCAACCATCGCTTTTTACTTTTGACTTTTCGTATAAGTGATCAGTACCGTATATGTGAATAGTAATATACGTATGAACAATACTCAATCTGGCGCTCTGATACCAGTTAGGAAAAAAAACCTTTTTAGTAAACATGCAAAATTGCGAAAGCGATAAATAAAGCGAAATAAGACACAATTTACGTGATTCACTAATTTAGCTACGTCCACGGGATTACTGCAGATCTTTCACTATAGGGAGAAAAATTTACAGTATTTATAAACACTCATAATTCACAACCCTAACCCCAATCACACCGAAGAATTTTTCTAATAAATTCTCTCAAGAACTTCTTAACTGAAACTCTTTCTTTATCTCTCTATATTGAGATTTTTTTTCTTTTGCTGGGATACAAAATAGAGTTGTGAAGGGGTCTATTTATAGGCTAAAACATTTCCCCTTCACATGGTTGGTAGCCTACAATGGCTGCCCATTTTTAACAAAATTAGGCTTGGATGGTAGGAGCAAAAAAAATATGCTCTTATATTTCATTGTCAAAAAATGCGACTGGCCACCGTTTTTGACTGCCCACATTCTTCGACAATTTGACTACCAACATTCTTTGACAAATCTTTCCCAAATTTGTGTCTTTTTCAAGATTTGAATTTGGAGAAGATGATTGACGATGTTGAAATGTGTTCGGGACTCTATTCTCAAAATCACAGATCATCTTGAAAGGCAACCTCAATCAACAGTTGGTGAAAAACTGTCTCTCTTCTTCTATCTCCAATAACGATGGTGAAATTATGTTGTAGCACTATCGTTTAGGTCACCCAAATTTTATGTATCTGAAAAAATGTTTCCCAAAACTGTTCAATAAAAGTTTTTCCAGTGTGAGATATGTCAGCTCTCAAAGCATGTTCATAATTCATACCCTATTCAACCTTATATATCAACTCACCCTTTTTCATTGATACATAGTAATATATGGGGCCCACCTCAGGTAAGAAATATAAACAGGTTCTATATGGTTTGTTTCTTTTGTAGATGATCACACTAGAATTACTTGGATTTTTTGATGAAAGAGAAATCTGAATTAAGTCAAATTTTCAAAAACTTTCATAACATGGTTCAAACTCAATTCAAGGCTTTGAATACAAGTGCTGAAAATATATAAAGGATTATTTCAACTCTACTCCTAGTGAATTCCTAAACAAAGAGGGTATTGTCCATCAAAGTTCATGTATCGATACCCCTCAGGAAAATGGGATAGCTGAGAGGAAAAACAGACATTTGTTAGAAGTTGCAAGATCTCTACTGTTTTCAACAAATGTTCCATACACATTTTAGGGAGAAGTCGTACTCAGTGTAGCCTATCTCATCAATAGAATGCCCTCTCGTGTGTTGAGTTTTCAAACACCATGCCAGCTTCTCAAAGCCTTTCCTAATACTCGGTTCATTACCACCCTTCCACCCAAAATATTTGGATATATGTAGCCTTTATTCACAATGACCATCAAAACCGTTCCAAGCTTGACCCACGGACAATAAAGTGTTTATTCCTAGGTTACTCATAAAAACAAAAAGGTATAAGTGTTATTCTCCCAATACTAGGAAGTTCTACAATACCATGGATGTCACATTCTTTGAAACACAGCCCTATTACCCCAAAACAGATATTCAGGAGGAGAATAGAATTCAAGAATGTCAGTTTTGGGAAACAGCGATACCCATAGCTGAAACACTTACACCACCTATAACCGAGACCTCCCAAATTAATAGTCCAACGAACATCCAACAATTCGACATCAACACTACTACTAAGCCAAGTACCCCTGTTCAAAATACTCAATCTCAGACTGTTAACAACAGTGAGTTCATTGTCTATTCAAGGAAAAAGAAGAATTTAGAGAATATAGAGAATCAAACAAAAGACGAGCCAAGCCACAAAGAAGAACCAAATCCAAATCTGGCATGACAAAAACACAGTCAGTTCTAAGAATGATACTTTTTCTTATCAGCAATCAGATAATGATCTGGATATTCCAATTGCTACAAGAAAAGGCACTAGATCCTGCACAAATCATCCAATCTACAACTTTGTGTCATATCAAAAACTGTCTTCATTTTTCGTGCTTTTTCTATTAATACAGATTCCTAACAATGTTCATGAAGCCTTAAAAGTACCTGAGTGGAAAGCAGCCATTCATGAAGTTAGAGCTCTAGAAAAGAATAGCACATGGGACATCACTGATCTTCCAGAAGGAAAAAATCCAGTGGGGTGTAAGTGGATTTTCATACCCAAATACAAGGCAGATAGAAGCACTGATAGGTTCAAAGCACGGCTAGTTGCTAAGGGCTTCATTCAGTCTTATGGAATCGACTATCAAGAGACCTTTGCACCAGTTGCCAAATTGAACACAATCAGAGTTCTGTTCTCTGGCGGTAAACCAAGACTGGTGTCTCCATCAAATGGATATCAAAAACGCATTTCTTAATGGAGATCTAGAGGAAGAAGTGTACATGTAAGTTCCCTCAAGATTGGAAACCCAAAGCAATCGAGGCAAAGTGTGTAGGCTTAGAAAGTCATTATATGGACTCAAGCAGTCTCCTCGGGCTTGGTTCAATCAATTTACAAAGGCAATAAAAAGGGTTGTCTATTCTCAATGTCAAGCTGATCACACCTTGTTTGTTAAAAAATCTGATAAGATAAAATTGGCTATGATCATTGTTTATGCAGATTATAAAATTCTAACAAGAGACGATGAAGAAGAAATAAGTAAACTCCAGAAGTTTCTGGCATATGAATTTGAAATCAAAGACTTGGGGAATCTAAGATACTTCCTTGGAATGGAATTTGCTCAGTCAAAAAAGGGACTCATGGTCTCTCAACGCAAGTATGTTCTTGATCTTCTAAGAGAAACTGGTATGCTTGGTTGTAAACCTGCTAATACTCCTATGTATTACACCACTAAGCTGGGTAGTATAAAGGATAGCTCTCCAATTGATAAAGAACGATATCATAGATTAGTTGGGAAACTTATCTATTTTCCCACACAAGACCTGATATAAGTTTTTCAATCAGTGCTGCAGGTCAATTTATGAACAATCCAACAGAGAAGCACATGGAAGTCGTGTATCATATTCTAAGATATTTGAAAATGACTCCTGAAAGGGGATTGTATTTTAAGAAAACTCAAAAAAGGAATATTGAGATATTTTTAGATGCTGATTGGAAAAGTTCTATAACTGATCGACGATCAACCTCTGGCTATGGTACATACGTCTGGGGAAACTTGGTTACCTGGTGAAGCAAGAAACAATCAGTTGTTGCAAAGAGTAGTACCGAAGCTGAGTTCAGAGCTATGGCTCTTGGAATTTGTGAAGGAATGTGGTTAAAAATTCTGCTTCAAGAACTTCAAGTTACTCTAAATGGCTCTATGGAAATGTTTTTGATAATTAAGCTGCTATAAGTATTGCAAGGAATCCAGTTTACCATGATCGAACCAAACATGTAGAAATAGCAAGGAATCCAGTTTATCATGATCGAACCAAACATGAAGAAATTGATCGACATTTTATCAAGGAGAAGATAGAAGGAATAATCAATTTGAAGTACACTCCAACTGCTCAACAAATAGCCGGCATTCTCACGAAAGCTCTTCCAAGAACAAGCTTTGAAGATTCAAGATCCAAGCTGGGTATGACTGATATTTACAACCCAGTTTGAGGGGGAGTGTGAAAAACCATGCCTGTGTGTGGCTATTTACAGCTGTGTAACAACAGCCATAATCAACTGTGTAACTAGCCTCTTTTTCTGACTTCTTTCATATTTAATTAGTTGCTTTTCTTGACTTTTCTGAGAGTTTTTTTTTTCTCTCTAAAAAGTCAGAGATTTGGTGTCATTTTCTTCTTGTTTCTAACGTCTATTTTCTATATTTATGTAGCTGAATTCTCAGCAGTTTGAAATCAGGAAAATAAAGTTCGTTTTCACTCAAAAACTTCAAAAAAGAAGAAGAATAAGAAGATGAATCCCACCTGCTTCACTCTCTCAATCTTGCAGTCACCTTCATTCTCACCCTTCATGTAAATCTCTTTCTTCCTTCAATGTGTACATCATCTCTTAATCATTGTTTGTCTTGTACATCTTCATGCCTCTTCCTTTCCCATTCCTATTTCTTCAATGCGTCCTTTATGTTGTTCAAGACCTCGAAATCATCAAATGACTCCAATGTCACTCAGCAGAATAACACTAAAGGTCACTTTGATGTCCCCCGGTCTCAGAGATAATACACGGGAAAGGTTTTTTTTTCGATGAAATGAAATGGTAGATTAATTAGGAATTCGTAGATTAGATTCCTAATCAACTAGATAAGTATAACATAAATATGAAAAACAAAAATAGCAAAAGAACTTTAAAAAAAAAATCCTAATCTTATCCTAATCCTAGATTGTTCACAAAACAATTTAAACTAAAATCCGAAATTCTAAATTTAAAATTGAATTCTCCACATAATTCACCAATGCATCATCAAGAAAAGACTAGACTTATCCAAAAACATATCCCACTGATATAAAACCAGCAACCCTGCTAGAGAAGTCCAAACATTCACAGTTAGAAGCAAATGGGAAGAGAAAGTACAAACCTAAAATCTGTTGATGTGTCCTTCATTGTTCAGATATTAAACCAAGAAGTTTTTCCTCAGCGTAGGCAGAATTCTGACACCACATAGCATCCTAGACCATATTAGGACAAATCAATTCATCTCAGTATCCTTTCAATCAAACCACAATAAGAAGAAATCAAAATCCAAATCAAATCCCTAAAACCCCCTTTGATTAAAACCAAAGACTCGATCATTAACCAAACTCATCTACAAACATTCTTACGAGAAAAAAAATTAATAAAAACAAAAAATTAATTTTTTATTGTTATAAATTTCCAACCCGAGAGAGAGAGAGAGAGAGAGATGGTCGGATTTGGTCCCTTGAACCCAAAAGAAAATTCCAGATCCATCAAAATCAAAGAGGGTTCTAAAAAGTTTTTTTTTATAAAAAAAATCATATTACTTTTTTCTGTTTCAAGGGGGGAAAAAACCATTATTTATTTATTTACTTATCACACAACAGTTTTGTTAGTCATGACATGGCTTCTATATTCACAATACTTGCGAAGTGGTGGGAAAGACAGGTTCCCCTAGCACAAAAATGGTTCTCATATTAACAAAGTTCAGCAAGCCGTAAAAAAAGTTTAGCTATACTTAACTTTAATGCACAAAATTCTTATCAAGCCTCACATAAATGGTTCTCATATTAAGAAATTTACAAAATTGTTATCAAACCTCCAAATCCTAAATAACAATTACCATGGTTTATATGAGATAACTCTAACTGGAGGTTTGAATCTGGGAATCAAAGGAGTTATACCATTGCTTTTCTTCTTCAACTTCCTCATCTGTTCTTACCTATATTCCAACACAGTAAACAAGTGAAGGAGAAGGAATTTAAAAAATAAATAAATAAATAAATAAACAAAAAACCTCATATTGCACCCAGTTAGAATTGCTAGCAACTGTAACATTGCCTCGCCTAGTTACAATTGTTAGCAACTGTAACATGCCCATGAATTGAAAACCAAACAAACTTTTAAACTCCTTAAATAAGCAAGGGTACAACATAAAAGTCATGTCCTGGCAATCTTTAAGGACCCATAAAAAGCTAAGCCAAGGAAAGTTCTATTGTGAGTCGTGGTTTAGACTACCTATATGCGAGATGATGGGATAATAGTTTCCCAGTTGAGACATCAACTAGAGCTTATAAGATCTGAAGTTCATATTTCGAGTTATATACATTAGTATGTCCCTAACTAAATTTTATTATTTGATTTAGTCGATTGTTATTTTTCCACTGAATTTTAATTTTCCTACAGAAATAAGTAATTAGTTGTCCAAGAGTCATATTTAGGATTTCTTTTTTAGTATATTGGTTTTAAATTGTGGGTATTCTTGTAACTTTAAGCTTTAAATTAGTAAAGCATAATTAACAACAAGACTTCTATCAAAATTAAAGAAAATACTATAAATTTATAATTTAAAAGATAAACATTCTTGGACTACAATAGCTAAAAAACGAATATACTAAAAAACTTGGAACATATGCACCTCCCAGATTTTTTGGCACACTCAATTCAATAGCTAAACAATACTTTCTCTTGTATATAAAGCAAATTATAAGCTATCATGGCCAAACACCTCTATCCATTTTCTCTTCAAGTTTAGACTATTACTATACATTTGCGAATTTATATTTTGGACAAAAACTCCTATCTAATTTTCTTGTATGTTTCTTGGTCAAATGTTTATCCTGTACAAATTAGTCTGACATGTTCGATGGGATCTAGGTGTCAGAATGTCATTAACAGCCTACAAGAAAGGGAACAGTGTTCCTCCAGGATATGTGCTAGACTAAAGATTGGCAGCCTAACAAAGATAACAAACTTTCACTATACATCACAAATTCATGCCACAAAAATAAATCAAACAAGGACCAACATAAAAAGATTTAGGCGAAGTACCGAAAGTGACAAAATGACTAAAATATTAACTGCCCGTCATTCAATCAAGAACAAAACCTAAAAATCTAAAAAAATCAATGCGAACAAGGACTAAATATGAAATTTAGGCAAATTATCAAAGAATTTCAAAAACAGCTCAAGTACTATTAACTTCCAGTATTCAACGCACAACAAAAATAATTCCAGGTCTCAAAGAAAGCAACTGAGACAACAACTATATTTATTTGCAAAGATAAAATAAAAATACAATAAAGAGAGTAGAAACTTTGCCGGTGACAACTTCTTTGTGGGAATTGAATTTGGTAATTTGTCCCAATCTTCATCCCATTCAGCAGCTCCTTCTTGGATGCAAGGTTGCCAGCCTCATTTTCAAAATCAAGAGAGTGTATAAGACAGAGAGAAAAAGAGACACGTAACGATAAATTATCAGCTGAGTTAAAAAGCACTAAGAAAGTTTTAGGAGAATGACAATTGTAAAAACTCCTAGAGTTATAATGTTGCTCATGCCATGCTCCCTTTTTTTTGGCATTTGCATTTGCAGACTATGAAGAACAAAAACTCCTACAAACCAACATCTATAGATTATACTAAATGAACCCCCGACAATAATTTAGGATTGTGATGACAAAAGAAATCCCGATGGAGTGGGTTTTCCCCCACTAAACAGGAGCAAAATGGGTGAAACCAGCCTTCTTTTTTTCTTTTCCCCCTTTTGCATGGGCATATGCTGATTTGTTTTCTAGGGCAAAAGGGAATTATTTTTCTCAAAGTGCATGTTTATGTAATAACTGAATCCCTTATCTTAACATAGTTATCAAGCAATTAGGAATTAACCTCCAAAGAGTCAACCTTTAATTGAAAAAGGGGCCTCTAGGAATTATTTGAAATCCAATAGGATGTTTATGCAATAATGTAGAGCAGAAAAGCGGATCGATTAAAACTTAATATAGAGGGTAGCTTTTTATAACCTAAAGTGGAAATAAGAAATCTGTGTAGTCTGTATGCATAACACTATAAGAGAGGTGTTCTACCTCATGCCTTCACTCAGTTATCGTATCAAGAAAAGAAAGTAAAAAAAAAAAAGAGGATACTGAGTTAGATTTTTCATTTCCACAACAGATAAAACAAACTACTCTTACTAACACGGATAGAATTCAATCATTACAAATGAAAATAACAATAGGAATTATGATTGGCACCAATTTCAAATTAAGAGGCAACAGATAACTAACGACATATGGCACATTCTTGGAGTTAGAACTGAATATAGACAAATCGACCACAAAATATATAGACGTATCCAAGTACACAATCCATACTTCCTCACCAATCGTCACAACCAAGAAAAACGATAAATGAAACACAATCAGTAAAGACCAGGAAAAACATTTCCATGTGATTCTGACTCCTTTAGCAAAAGCCAAAATCCCTTTCCTCAACTGAGACTATTAACTTAACCCATATAGTGTCCAGTTCTCAAAATCCACGTTGTAGCGTAGATACACAAAATAAGTGGTAGAAACATCATAACACTGGTACCCTCCTTTTTGGCAATACAAATGGCTATATACATCAAAAAGGTGACAGCATTACTATTCATTGCTCTTAGTCCAATTATTACAGAAACATAATAATTTAGCAAAGTCGTCAGTCACATAACCACACATTTTTGGAATCCCAAAGCCAATAAAACATGCGTACTAAACATGATTTCCCATAAATCTCTCTTATCATGCACAGACGCCAAATATTAAAAAGAATGCCAGAACATAACTTGGATTTTAACCCGTCAATAATCAAATCAAACAAAAACTAAATTAATCAAAAACCCCAATTTCAGCCCAATGACAGGAAAAAAATAATAATAATTACTTATAATAAAATAACGGGAGAGATTTAAAACTGAAGGCTAGGTCTTGAAAATTGCACAAAATCACAACCGTAATCAGAGACCCAATCACACAAAGATTCAGAAGAAAGGTAGCACTAAATCACAAACAATTTTGGAAAAATTGGATACAGAAAAACTGATACTGAAGAAGAAGAAGAAGAAGAAGAAGATTGGCTAACCGTGAATCAACGTTGGGTGTCGCTGGTTCTCGCACTTCCATGGGTCTCTATAGGGCATTGGAACCCTCGGCTCCACCATCTCCTCTTCTTCGATGTTCCATGGCCGCCGATTGCGATGGATTTCGTTAGGCGCCCGTGAGAGAAAATTCCAAGGTGAGAGAGAGAGAGAGAGAGAGAGGGAGAGAGAGAAATGGTCAGATTTGGTATCAGTAAGAGAGAGAGTTCACCAAAGTTTCTAGAGAGAAAGAAAGAAACGGTCGGATTTGAAAGAGAGGGAAAGAAACTAAAAGCAGAGAAGCCTTTTGCCAAGTTTCTAGTGAGAGAGAGAGACGGTCGGATTTGAAAAAGAGGAGAGAAACTGAAAGCAGAGAGCCTTTTGCTAAGTTTCTAGAGAGAGAGAAACGGTCGGATTTGAAAAAAGAGGGAAAGAAACTGAAATCAAAGCTAGGACGCTATTTTAAAATATTTAGAAAAATATATAAATCAATAAAAAGGGTAAATTGTAAAGGGATAACTCCAAAAAAATATCTGAAATTTGAGTGTTCTGTAATTTAAATTCTGAAGTTTGGACTCTACAAAATAATATTCTGAGATTAAGAATTTTTGAAAATCAATACCTGGACAGATTTTTTGACTAATTTTAGGAACGAAAAAATAATAATATCCTCCATTAAAACTATATTAATCTATATTATTCATCTTAATTTTGAGAATATCATTGTATTTTATCAGTTAAAAATCAACACATGGTATTAATTTTCAGAAATTCGCAATCTCGGTATTATTTTATAAAATTCAAACTTCATGGTTTAAATTGCAGAACATCCAAATATAAGGGTTTTTTTTGCAATTATCCTAATAATAAAATGAGGTTTTGGTGCTATGCAATTGAAATCCTAAAATTTGGACTCTACAAAATAATACGCTGAGATTAAGAATTTCTGAAAACTAATATTTTGAGTTGACTTTTTGAATAACTTTAACTAGTGAAAGACAATAATATTCTCAAAATTAAGTAGAATAATAAAGATTAATATAGTTTTAATGAAGGATATTGTGATTTTTTCGTTACTAAAATTGGTCAAAAAGCCAGTCCAGGATATTAATTTTCAAAAATTCTTAATCTCAGTATATTATTTTGCGGAGTCCAAACTTTAGGATTTAAATTGCAGAATACTCAAATTTTAGGGTATTTGTTTATAGTTCACCCTTAAAAAAATTAAAGATTATTATTTTAGGTTTTGGACACCTATACCTATCTTTTTAAAAATTATACCAAAAATACGACCATCAAAAATTAATTAAAATTCTATACGACTTTTGTTCGCATTTTTCTAAATACTTTATCTAAAAAACGCGGATGTATTTTTGTAATTTTTACTAATTTTTTCAAACATAGTCTTTAATGGGCTAGAATAATTGTGACATCTTCATGGACCAGTGGCTAGGCCACAAATGATTGGGTCACTAACATTGGCTGATGGGGTTCGAGCCCCAATATTGATATTTTAAGTTTTTTTATTATTTTAATTATTTTTCTTTTCTTTAAAATTTTATTCTTTTTTAATATCAGTTACAGATAAAAACCAATTTAGCCAGTAATTTTTATTAACAAAATTACCCAAATTCGTCATTAGTTTCTTCCATTTTTTTCATTTTTTTATTTTTTTTCTTTTTAATATTATCTATATGTAGAAACCAAATTAATTACTAATTTCTACTAATAAAATTAAACAAATTGATCATTAATAACAATTCCCTCTTTTTTTTTCTCAATTATATTTTTCTTTTTTTTTTCATTTCAAATTATTCTTTTCCTATTTTTTTAATTATTTTTCCCTTTTAACTTTTTCTTCATTTTTTGAAGAAACACCAGTTCTTTTTTTTCTTATCCTTATGTAAGTAAATCACATAAAATTACCAAAGTTTTTCAGAAACTAGTGTGGAATCTTTTTAGTAGAATGCTCTGTAGTTAAACAAATCACAGGAAATCACAAAGGTTTCTTGGAAACCTAGTGTCCTTTTAGCGGAATACCCTATAGGTAAATAAATCACAGGAAACTAATTCGGTTTTCTTTTAGCGGACTGCCCTATATGTAAGTAAATCACATGAAACTATAAATATTTCCTAGAAATCAGTTTGATTTCCTTTTGGCGGAATGCGAAACTACAAAAATTTCCTAGAAGCTAGTTTGGCTTTCTTCTAGCGGAATGCCCTGTACGTAAATAAATCACAGAAAACTACAAAAGTTTCCTGGAAACTAATTTAGTTTTCTTTTAGCGGAATGCCATATACGTAAGTAAATCACAAAAAACCACAAAAGTTTCTTAAAAACCAGTTTGATTTTCTTTTAGTAGAATGCCATGTATGTAAGTAAATCAAAAGTAAATCAAAAGAAACCGTAAAAGCATATCAAATTTTATGTGGGTAAACCCTTGCCAACTAAGTCAAATATATTGTAGCTAATTATCTACAAAACCAATTAGCAATTGTTGAGAAGCTCATAATACATATCCTCTGTTAAGTAACCGTGACATGACAATAACAAAATTTAGATGATAATACCAAATCCAAATCACTTGATTCTATCCATAGACCGCAAAGTTGATATCCGTAAACTTCAAGTCAAAGACCTATTTTAATTTTTGCTTATCCACTACTTAATTCTTCAACTCGATGTAATATGTCATAATTAGAAGTCTAGTTACCATTTTCTAGAAAACAAAGCAAATCACTATGGTTGTACTCTTATTATAAAAGATCGCCTACAATTAATTAAAAGAGGCAGCCTCATTTAACCAACTATAGAACACATCAAATGTGCTAGAAAATGGATTTTAACCCGTCAATAATCAAATCAAACAAAAACTAAATTAATAAAAAACCCCAATTTTAGAGAAGAAGATTTATACTGAAGAATAAGGAGAAGAAGAGGAAGAAGATTGACTAACCGTGAATCAATGTTGGGTGTCACTGATTCTCGTACTTCCATGGATCTCTATAGGGCATCGGAACCCTAGGCTCCACCATCTCCTCTTCTTTGATGTTCCATGACCCCCGATTGCAATGGATTTGGTTAGGCGCCCATGAAAGAAAGTTCCAAGGGGAGAGAGAGAGAGAGAGGAGAGAGAGAGAGAGAGAGATGGTCGGATTTGGTCTCAGACGGAGAGAATTTACCAAAGTTTCTAGAGAGAGAGAGAGAAACGGTCGGATTTGAAAGAGAGGGAAAGAAACTAAATGACAGACCTAAAGTAAATTATTTTCCTACTCCAAAAAGACATACCTAGATTTAAACCCTTATTGGGTTTGGGATAAAGGGTTTTTCTGAAACTAGTTCCATTGTTTGATAAAATAATAAAATAATAATATTCAGAAAGTTTAGTAATTTGATATGGTAAAATTTTTCAAAAATAATATTTTTTATATTCTATTTTTTTTAGGAGAAATAATTTTTTTTAAGTTGAAGAAATATCCTATTTTCTTTATTTCAAAACAAAATTTTTAAAATTTTGAAAACAAAAATTTCTTATTTTCAAAATTTTTTTGATTAATCTTCTAAAAAGGCTAGTATCAAAATTCAAACATGTTTAGACTCTCGTCACTATCTCTCTCAATATTTTTCTCTCTCATCATTATCTCTCTTGTCCTTATCCGCTGTAAAAGTGGTATTTTTCTAAAGATTTTAAATAGTGGTAACTTTTTCAAAATAAAATTTTTAAAAAGGGTAAGTTCCAAACTAAAATTTTAAAAAATGGTAAATATTTTCTCCAAACCTCCCAATTTATTTAGAAAAATACCACTTTTTCTCTCACCTCATTCTCTCCATTCCCCCTCCTCTTTTGCCTCTCTCTCTCTCTCTCTCTACATTAAATTTTCACTTTCAAAAGTAAAAGTAATGGTTGCCAGACATGTTTTTATTTTTTATTTAAAAAATAAAAAAATAAAAACATTAGTTACCAGACACATCTTTATTTTTGAAAATCAAAAGATAAAATAAGAAAAAGTACTTTTGTTTTATGTTAAAAAAAATCAAAAACATTACCAAACGACACTTAAATTTTCAAATTATTTGGCATTTTTTTTTTCTTTTTTGGCTTTTTAAATCCTAATTTAATTTTCTATTTTACTTTTGTTTGCTACTTTCGAATTTTAACAATTATAAAATATCAATTACACTACCACATATTCTTCAAATAAATTTTTGAAGTGATATATATATATTATTTTTTAATAAGATTGATAATATATATATATATATTATTTTGAAGTGATAAATCTATTTTTATTTTTATTTTTGTTAATACGGAATGTCAAACTTCAATTCTCTTTGCCTCCATATACCAACGGTACCTCTTTTCTTCTTTTTAACTTTTTAATAGGGAATGCCCAACTTCTCTTCCAATTGCGTGGACATAGTCAGTAATCATATATGATATATTAGTATATTATAATGGTACTTTTTTGAGAGAATTTTATACAGATCCTTAAAATAACACCAAATACCTTCTAATTTCGTGGATGTCATAAGTAATATATTAAGATACCTTTGTATCTTTGATAGATATATTTTTTTAGAGACAATTTTGTGGATATTATGGGAAAACTAGTAGGATGCCTTAGTATCCTAGATAGATACCTTTTATTTTTAAGGGGACAATTTTGCAGCTACAGTAGGTAATATAGTATGATATCTTGGTATTTAGGACATAATTTTATCTTTTTTGGGAAAATCTTAGTGACATGTTATCGTTAACATAATCAAATTTAAGTAAAATACCTCTTATAACTATCCTAGAAAACCTAGCACAAAGGCAAGAAAGGTCGAACCCATAGATAACCAAATATTTCAAATTATTCCTAATTCAAAGTTAATTAAACAGGGGTATGATTGATTGAATAACATATAATAATTCATAAACAAAATAATTTAAAATAACAAAGAAGTAAATCAATATCCAACTATAGGTAAGAGGTCATTCTACGCCACTGACTGTGGTCATTCTATACCACCAACTGCCATGCATAGGACAACGCCGTGGTGCTTAACCCTAATCTGCCGCGGTCTTTTTATTTTCATGATTTTTTGCTCCAATTTCGTTCCTTTACACTCATTTGCTTCAAAAACACCTAGAAAGACAAAAACAAACCTAATTAGCTTAAAAATATAAATAAGCTAACAAAATGGACATAAATAACACCCTAAATAACTACAAAAATGACGCCTATCACTTAGATATAACTCCCAACTTCTGTTCTAATTTTGTAGAGATCATAGGCAATCAAGTAGGATACCTTGGTACCTTAGACAAATACTTTTTTATTTCATTTTTCTGGGTGAAGTTTTTGAGAAAAACTTTAAGCAAATGCTTAAACCATACAAAATTAATTATATTCTAAAAATAAAATAATTCTATCCTAAAAAATTAATTCAAAAATAAAAGGAAAAAAAAAGGCAAATCAAATAAAGAAAAAGTTCAAAAGGCAATTTAAAAAAAAAAATAAAAACATTGAAAGGATAAGAGAGTGTACATGAGCTAATTTCACTTTCGGATAATAGAGAAATTAAAGGGCTACGGGGACATATAGCCATTTTAAAAGGCCATAGGGCTATAATTAATAAAAGAAGACACTCTTCTATAAAATTCAAAAAATGGACATCCATTTAATAGGTTTTAAAAAAATTGTTATACACCATAATTTCTTGAAAGAGTTTTTAGCATGATTACCCCTTTAATATGTCGCGGATTGGCAATTTTATTTCTAGCAATCAAGTCCTTAAATTTACAAAATAGTAGCAATTAGCTACTTTCCGTCAATAGCTGTTAGAATTTTAACGAAAGTAGTCACATGGGCACTTTTTAAGGACATAATAGATATTTCACCGTACCAATAAATTAAAGAAAAAAATTAAAAGATTTGGGGTTTTAGAGTAAATTAAGAAGTTTGAAATTCAATCACTAAAACCCTACTTCCTTCACCTTTCCCCATCAACTGCAATCAACCAACCCTCGTTGGCACCAAATCTTCAAATCCCGCAGACCACTGGCACCTTTCCTCCCCGATGCCAGTCACTGGAAAACCTAAGTCCAAACCCAAATTCCAGTCATTGCTATCAACACTCATGTTTGCATTAAGAAAAGCTAGACCAAGAAACAAATAAACTTTAAAGCCAAATAAGGAAAAGTAATTTGCAAAGGCATTTTAGTCAAACTTAGGAGCCCACATTGAAGCCGTAGCATTCTTTCACTTAATTTCGACCGAAGTCATCATCGCCACAGCCACAAATGAGAAAACCAAGCATGTTCTAATCTGTTGAGGATGACGAATGATTCTAGTTTGGATTTTGGAT
Organism: Trema orientale; assembly: GCA_002914845.1. Classification (NCBI taxonomy): domain Eukaryota; kingdom Viridiplantae; phylum Streptophyta; class Magnoliopsida; order Rosales; family Cannabaceae; genus Trema; species Trema orientale. The sequence continues at coordinate 333,378 of JXTC01000127.1, forward strand.
TTTGGTTAATTTTCAAAAGAATGGAAGAAAGAATAGTTGTAATCCTGGGTGAGGAAGATAATGAACATGTTGTAAGGATTCCAAGCTTGGTGTTCATGGTGGCTACTTGTTGGGTCAAGCATAGTTGTGTTTCTGGGTTTGAACAAATTGAAGATAGTAACCTATTTTTTAAAATGATGACTTAAATTTGGCTAAGTTTTTTTTTTTCTCTAATTTGCTTAGTTTAAAATTATTTGAGTTTATTTACTCAAAAATAAATAAATAATTTGAGTTTATTTTGTATTAATTCCAGTTAAATATCTTTGAATTAATTCAAATTTGAATAAAAAATCTTCAATTTTCTCTAATTTATGAACATTTCATGAAAGTCTAACTCTACCCCTCATTAACAAATCACATGACTAGCACACGATTAGTTGTATCTAAAAGTTCATCGCAGTTAACGAATTAGAGTTAATTGTTACTATTTTGTAAATTTAAGGACTTGATTGCCAGAAATAAAGATTCAGGAAGTCATATTGCCATTTCATGACAAATCGTGGGGGCAATCATGCCAAAAATCCTTCTTGAAATTATACTCTAAGGTGATGATTGATACGATCGAATGGCCATTGGAATGGAATGTTTATTCCTACAAATCATTATCCTATGTTTAGTTTGACAAAAATGCACAGGAATAGTATTCTTATTGAATTATTATTCCACCAAAATGGTGGACTGGAATTCCTATTCCTAAAGTGGACCACAGGAATAATCTTTTCAGTCTAATGCTAAGTTATTTAAAACATTATTTTTCAATATTATCCCTTAAACTATCCTTTAATATTAAATATTATTTTCTAAAATATGTTAAATAATTGATTTGTTTTAACATGCATAAAAAATAAATACTTTAAATCAAATTATACTTTTATCTATATAAAGTAATTATTTTGGTTATTATTAAATAATAAGAACTTAAAATATAACACATAAAAAAAATAAATATTTTGAATCAATTCATATTTTTCTCTAGATATAGTAATTATTTTTATTATTATCATATAACAAGAAAGTTAAATATATTTTGATGTATTAAAACATAAACTAAAGATTATATTTAGGGATATTTTTGTCAAATAATTATTATCCATTCTAGTCCAACTACTAACCAAACAGATTAGAGTATCTTGATTTAGACATTAATTCCAATATTCAACCAAACATATGAATTCGAATTCTATTCTTTTCTACTTCCATTGTTTCCCTATTCTTACACTTTTCTATTCAATCAAACCAAACACTACTTAAGTTGATCACGTTGTCACACACCACTTGATCACGTTGTAGGCTCATTTATAGCTTAAAACTGCTTGAAATTAAATTAAAAAGTGAAAAAAAAAATAAATTTTAGTATTGAAAATATAAGTGAATCTAGATTTTTTTTTGTTTTTTCAATTTTTAACTAATTTATAATTTGTTTTACTCCCAAAATTTCCGCTACAGTTGTCCTTTATAATCAAATAGTTATACAGATGCGACAAAGAAAGGCATAAAGATATGAACAAATAGCCTTTTTTTTCATTTATAGAAAATAGTATTTGGTTGAATATTATTTAAAGAATAGAAATCTCCTATAAATATATATGTATATTATATATAACAAATTCTTGATCGTCAAAAACTAACACTCAGATACAAAAAGAGTCAAATTTTTAACAATGAGGCTAAAAATATAGCACAAATACTTATTTGTGTGTGGGGCTAATGTCGATCCTTGAATGTCTTTGAGGAGGAGAAGGAGGCAGTTTTAGGTCTCTATTCTCCTATATATATATATATATTTTAAATGGGCATCCATTTAAGGCATTTTAAAAAATCAATCATACATTATAATTTCTAGAAATTAAATTCTGAGTTTACCATATTACCACATACTATTTGATCATGCAGTAGGCCCATTTATAATTCAAACCCTCTTGAAATTAAATTAAAAGGTGAAAAAAATTTAATATTGAAAATATCCTTATTTTTTGAAAAAAATTAAGTAATTTAAGTGACGTTAGAGTTAATTTTTGCTAGTTTTGGACTAATTTAAAGTTTGTTTTACTCCCAAAATTTTCACTATATATTACTGTCCTCTATAACCAAAGAGGTATCCAGACGTAGCCAAAAAAAAAAAAAAAATTGGTACAAAGAGATGAATAAATGTTTTTTTTTTAATTTCGAAAATGGTATTTGGTTGAATACTATCTAAAGAATAGAAATGGCTTATTTATATATATATATATATATATATATATATATATATATATAACCATTAGGACAATAGAGAAATCTCTTATATATAGTCATTAGGACAATAGAGAAATTAAAGGGCAACATAGACATATAACCATTTGGATTTCTTAGCCAAACGGCCGAATTAGGGAGACATGTATAAAAAATAGTTGCTTTTTTAAGATCTATAGCAAAGTGGCCACACAATTTATAATAAATAGTTGCTTTTTTAAGATCTATAGCAAAGTGGCCACACAATTTATAATAAATTGCGAAATGGTTGAGCAAAGCCTCTAAATGACTAACTCACATTAAGAGTTGACGAGGATATCCCTAGTTTACATTTTTATAATAGTTAAATATAGTAATGGTCCTGAATTATACTCATTACATTAATTTATCCCCCGAATTTTTAACTTACATAGTAACGACCCGTAAATTGTGCAATTGTTATAGTAATAGCTATTTTGCCACAAAATGTTAGCTTTTTAATTTAAAAATAGTTATTCACATCGTATAATTGGACATTTTTTTACTTCTATAAGTCTCATTTTTAGCAATTATTATTAAACAGCACTACAATAAAAGAGGACTTTACCGTCACTTAAATTTACATCGCTTTACGATCTAAGCACGACGTGGAATAGTACTAGCTTATCACGTCACACGAAAAAGTATAGGAAAGAACGACAGTATATAACGTCGCTTTATATGCGATGAGATTCAAATATGACGTCGCATTTTATACGATGTCATAAGCCTTTTACATCACATTATATAGTGCCCAATATTCTTACATGCATACTAAGCCAATAATAAAGATGTTCCAATTGCATAATAGGCATCTAGAAGTCATTACTACTAATTTCATAGTAACATGCTCATTCCTTATGTTATGTGCTTTTACATATATGTTATTATACTAATGACTGTCGAAGTGTCTTGATGTAGTGTAAAGGTTCAATACCCTCAGAGAGAGAGTTTAGTGTGCTAAAAGAACAAAGAATATATTTATGAAAGCAATACTATGTGCACATGCATTGAGATCATGTTTGTTGATAACTTGGTCAAAAGGTAGTTTTTCGGTAAAATGTATTTTTCACGCTTTTCGGAGCCAAATTCACTATGTGTTTAATACGTCAAATAGCTTTAATTCAATGCATAGGACTCATTTATAGCATTTTATTTGTCGGCCCCAGGTAAGCACGAGGTGGCATTCACGACACTGGTTTGTGTTTTATTGCACTAAGCTAGCTTAGATCCAGCTTAATCACGTAATGTCATTTTTGTGCATTCTAATAATTGAGTGCTACTACTATATTTGCATTATTAATTGGAGTCTAATTGACTTATTTTTATGTTCAACGATTAGTTACGAGACTACGTTCTACCAGATTACAATAAAACCTGTCATATGGGATCATAAGTCAAAATATGACTAGTTTTCACTTTTTAAGCTAGGATTTACTAACTTTGTCTATACTTAGGTGTATGGGAATGACCAACAATGTGGTGAGTATACTAAGGATGTTTTAGAGCTGGACACATAGAAAATAATGTACAAAATACCCAAAATTACCCCTCAGAATTTAAGTTATGCCTTTTCTTAGCTGTTAAGTATTGATTTTAGACCAAATCTAGTCATTTTCTTCTCCTTTCTTTCCAGTCACGACCTAAAACTCTCCAACTCTTTTCTATACTTCTCTCAATTCCTCTTAGCCATATTCAAGAGTTTCCAAGTAGTAGAACTCAAGTTGGAGCTCTAAAAAGGAAGATAGGTCAAAACTAGTCAAGATAATTCTACTAGTTCTTCTTCCTAGGTCTTGTTCTTTAATTTTAATTCTCTACTTGTTCCCACTTAAATAATTGTTCTTTCAGGTTCTCTTGAGTCCTAAAATCTATTTTTAAGCCTTGAGAATCAGTTTGGTGAAGGTAGAAAGCAAGAGTTTCAACAAAAGCTCAAACTAGTCAAGGTGAGCTCTATGTAGGATTTTGAATTTATAGTTAATTTCTTTTATTTCAACTCTTAAACCACGACTGTCATATGAGTAATAAAGACCTTAAGAACCCTAATATGTTGTTGTAGATATATAATTTAAGTGGTGAATTAAAGTTGCACCTAAAGTCCTAAGTTTGCTATTTATAGATTTAAGTATTTTCATGTATAGTAGACTAAATTTCCTATATTTGTAATCTGATTTCCTAGACTTGGAGTGCATATTTTATTGATCCTATCATGTATTACACTCATTCGGTAATTGGTTATGAGATATACAAGTATAAAAATAGTTTTAAACTTTATTTAAACCGAAAAAAATTCAAGTGCACTTAGGTTTTTCTAAATGATCCTCTTTGATATGTATAAACGAGAATTGACTTGTCAATTTTTATTGCAGGTCTTAAATCATAATTTTAATCATGTGGAAATATCCTAAAAATAGGAGAGGTGCTGTTCAAATATTTTTAAAATGAAATTGCACTATTTAGGGGCAAATGGACTAGTTTTTACAAAATTATGTACCATTTTGAATCATTTTTGTGCTAATAAACTAGCACTCATATTTTAATACTTTTTGAACAGTTTTTCAATGCTAGATATTGGTTGTTAAGTACTTAAGTGATTTCATTTTATGATCAAGTTTCTTAATTCGGTGATAGTTTTGATTTCGGTCATGTTCAACTATCTTGGTATATTCTTTTTAGTAAAATGTGCATCTTGAATAAAAGAAATTCATGACAGGTGATTGACACATCAGTCTCTCAAGGATATTGACCTTTTCCATTATCAATTTTTATTCAGGATACAAGGTAAGTAAAGACTTACAAGAACTACATAGAAGATGTCATTATATGAAACTCATTTATTCTTGAAAATTATGAAATAGTATGTGCATGGCACATCTTGCATGTCAATTAAGAATTTCATTACAGAGTATTTGAAAGTGAGTACTATTGTACCAATTTTGAAAGATAAGTTTTAATTGCAATTGCTAGTCTGTCAGAGCTGGGTAGGTAAGTCTATTGATGTAGACTCTCCTGTTGAAGCAGGACTTGTAGATATTATGATGTGTCTCGTTAAAGCAGGACAATATTAACACAGTGTGGGATACCCCTTTGATGAGGAAAGGAGTTTTTAAAAAACTTCACACAACTGTCACAACTTATTTTTACTCTTGGCCAGAGTTTCTGTACAATATTATTATGGCCTATCGACTTACGGGACTAGCAATGTGCTAAGGGGTCCAACCATGAATATATTTTTTAAAGGAAATACATGGACTCAAATGTTTAAGGGGAAAAAAAATGTACAATGGGAACTTAGTGAGATTTTAAAGTATACATAAGCATACATAGTTTTTACTTACTAAGCTTTAGCTCATTTTAGTCTTGAGATGTAGATGAAGAGGCACAAGTATTGACTAACTGGTTGTCTGGCTTGCTTTTTGTCGCCATGATTATACAGATGTGGACGAGTTTGACCTGTGGGCGACATTTTTGTTTTGAAATATTTTAGCGTAATGTAAATACTACTGCTGATAGAAAAATAGATTGGTAAAAATCCATTTTGTTTGTACATTTTGTAAAGACACTTTTAGCAAGTAATGCCTCGTAGTTGCTTTGTCTAAAAGTTTTAGGAAGTTCAAATTTGCCCTTTTTTTTAATAAACTAAAGATATGTTTAAGAAGAATAATACTTCATAATTTGACTGTATATGACAACATAGTTAAACTAGGGGGTGTTACACTTTATATGCGATGAGATCTAGGATACGACGTCGCATTTTAATGTTGCTTTTCCAGTGACGGAGAACCCATATAACGTCGCTGAGGAAGCAACGTAATATCTAAATGACGTCGCGTTTAAAGCAACATCGTATGGCCTTTAAATCTAGAGTTGAACCCTCTCATTTAATCCGATCGATTTCTCCCCTTGCTGCACACTGCTCCTCTCTTGGATCTACCATTTTTTTTTCAGTCAATTGAGGTAATATAAAGTTATTTAAATCTTTTTTGTTTTACTAGAATTCGAGTATTATTGCATTGAATTCGAATATTATTGCATTGGGTTTTTTTTTTAAACTATTATTGTCTAATATTTCAAGTTTTAGTTTAGACTTTTAGATTTGGGTCATTTTGAACAATTTTTCCTGTAAAAATATTTGAATGTGTTTAAGTATGATGAGATTCTTACTCTTAAAAGTATTTAATTTGTTAGTTAGTAGATTAAAATTACAAATTTTATTTTTTTGTAGATTTTATATTTTAGTAGATTAAAATTACAAATTTTATTTTTTTTGTGGATTTTATATTTTAGAATTTAAATAAATATTTTGTATTAGTGTTAATTTTTTTTAATTTGATATATGTGTTGTTAGTACCTAAAATTACAAGTTTTATTTTTTTTTTATAGATTTTATATTTCGAATTTTAAATAATTGTACTGTATTTAGTGTTCATTGTTTTAATTTGATAGTTTTGTATTAGTGTTAATTTTTTTAAATTTGATATATATGTTAGTTAGTAGATTAAAATTACAATTTTTATTTTTTTTTGTGAATTTTATATTTCAGAATTTAAATAATTGTTTTGTATTAGTGTTAATATTTTAATTTGATAGTTTTGTATTAGTGTTAATTTTTTTAATTTGACATATGTGTTAGTTAGTAGATTAAATTACAAGTTTTATTTTTTTTGTGGAATTTACATTTCGAATTTTAATTAATTGTTTTGTATTAGTGTTAATTTTTTTTTATTTGATATATTTGTTGTTATTCTTGTGTAGTTAAGGGCTTGGTGTTGAGCACTAGTTAAATTTTGATGATTTGTACAAGTTGTTTTGGCAATTTTATGAGGTAAATGTTCTCAAATTTGGTTTTTATTGGTACTTGTATTTCTCTTTTGTTTTCTTATGACCTTTTATCTTATTCAAGATTCATTTGTACAGTTCTTTTTACTATAAAATTATTTTCATTGTTTGATATATTTCATTTTCATTCTATTCTAGTTTAAAATTGTTGTTGATTATTACTTGAAGATTGTTGTCAATCATTAGTTCAACGTTGTTGAAGAAGCTAATTGTCATCATTTCAGGTATATTCTCGAACTAATTTTCTTAATTGAAAAAAAGAAATGTATAAGTATTTATGTTATATTTTGAAAGATGTAATGTTATATTTATGTTAGATCAGGTTCTGAGAAATTGTGTGCTGGGAGATATAAGGATGAGATAATTGTGTGTGATTTCTTGTATTGATATATTTTTTTGATTGTTTATGGTGTATTCACAATTTGATAAGACTTATAAATATGGGAGTCTCTGTCCAATTTTTATCAGTTTCTTAATATTATTAGATTTAGTAAATATGTCATATTTATTAGTTTGAATTTATGTTTATTTTTTTTTATTTTGATTAGAATAGATAAAAAGTAGATATTGGTGAATAGATTATCGATTGAGTATAAGAATAGTATTGAGAACTTTTTGGAGTTTATTAAAGAGAATACAAAAGATCTTAATGCTATCATGTGCCCTTATGTTAAGTGTAGAAATTTAAATAAGTTGAATATCAAGAAGATTAAACAATACTTATATTTTAATAGATTTGATCAAAGTTCTAAGCAATGGATATGGCATAGTGAAGAGGTTGAAAAGATCACATTTTCAACAAGAAATAGTGCTAGAGAGGATCATGACTTAGACTTTGAGGATGATCTTTTTGATATGATTGATGATGCACAAAATGAAGCAAATATGAATCCTATAAAGTTTAAGGAATTACTTACTGATGCTGAAAAACCTATCTATCTGGGTTGTATAAGATTCACAAAATTATCTACTCTACTTAGATTGTATAATTTGAAAGCAAGACATGGATATAGTGATAAAATATTTTCTGACTTACTAGTTTTACTAGGAGAGATGTTGCCAACATAAAATGAGATGTCACAATCATTTTATGAGGCCAAGAAAACTTTATGTTTATTGGGAATGTAATATGAGAAAATTCATGCTTGCCTAAATGACTGTATATTATATCGCAAGAAATTTGAGGCAAATTCTTGTCTAGCATGTGGTGAGTAACGATGGAAGCTTAAAAGTTATTCTAAAGAGGTTAGGAATGGAATCCCTACAAAAGTATTATAGTATATTCATCTACTTCCTCGGTTTATCCTTCTATTCCGAAATCATGAGCATGCTAAAGATTTCACTTGGCATGCTAATGAGAGGATAGAAGATGGTAAACTTTGACATCTAGCCGATTCACCGGCTTGGAAGACAATAGATTACACATGGCCTACTTTTGGAAGTGATCCAAGAAATCTTCGTCTTGACCTCTCTACCGATTGGATTAATCCTTTCACTTATCTTAGTAGTACGTATAGTTGTTGGCTTATGATGCTTGTCATATACAATCTTCTTCCTTTGTTATATATGAAAATAAAATTTACACTTCTTACAATATTAATATCAAGACCTAAACAACTTGGTAATGATATTGATGTATACTTAGTCCTATTAATTGATGATTTGAACACATTACAGAATGATGGTGCTAAAGCTTATGATGCCTATAAAGAAGAAGAATTCACTCTTAAGGCTGTGTTATTATGGATAATCAATGAATTTTCTGCATATAGAAATTTATTAAAATATTCTGTTATAGGATATAAAGCTTGTCCTATTTATGATGAGAATACAAATTGCCAGTTCTTAAGACATGGTAGAAAAGTTGTATATATGGGTCACAAGAGATTTTTACTACCTAGTAAACATGTATATAGAACTTGAAAAAAAGCTTTTAATGGCTCCCAAGAGTTTGAGATGGCACCAAAACTTTTGACAGGGAGAGAGATATTGGAAAAAGTTTCAAAACTTGAATTTAGACTTGGAAAAGTAAAAATGGCCTCAAGCAAGAAAAAAAAGAAAAAAATATAGTGAAGTAATGGTTGTGAAAACTCTTAAGGGTTGCTGGAAGAAAAGATCAATATTTTTTGAATTTGAAAATTGGCAATATTTACTTGTAAGACATAACCTGGATGTCATGCATATTTAAAAGAATGTATATGATAGTATAGTTGGGACATTATTAAACATTCCTAGAAAGAATAAGGACGAGATTGGCGCCTGCATGATCTTATTGATATAGGTATTCGCAATGAGTTAGCTTCCAAAGTTAATAATAAATGAACATATTTACCACCAGCTTATTATACACTAAAGAAAGAATAAAAACGTCAGTTGTGTCAGTTTTATTTGAGATGAAGCTTCCTGACAGCTACTCTTCTAATATAAGATCTTTAGTGGATATGGACAATATGAAACTAATTGGACTTAAATCTCATGATTGTCATACGCAGATGCAACATTTGTTGTCTATTATAATTCGATCAATACTACCCAAAAATATTCGATATGCGATCACGAGATTATATTTCTTCTTTAATTCTATATATTTTAAGGTGGTTGATGTATCTAAGCCGGATCAATTACAATGAAAGGTTGTCATAACTTTGTGCATACTTGAACAATATTTTCCTCCAGTATTTTTTGACATCATGATACAACTTATTATCTATTTGGTGAGAGAAGTTAAACTATATGGTCCTATTCTTTTCCATTGGATGTACCCCTTTGAGAGAAAGATGAAAATTTTTAAAGGTTATATTATAAATCGAAATCGGTCAGACGTATTATAGAATATTATATTGCAGATTAAGCTATTGAGTTTTGTTCAGAATACTTGTTGAAAATAGTAGCAATCGGAATCCCTTGTGTTGGTCAAAATGTGAATGTTAATAGAGGCATAAGTGGTGGTGTTATTTGTACAGTCAATCATGAATAGTTAGACCAAGTGCATCGTAATATCTTGCAAAATATAGCAGAAGTGCAACCTTTTATCGAGTAAGTTATGCTATTAATGACAACGAAATTAAATAGATGTAAATTTTCTTATTCTTAATGATATTAATAGTTGGGTGTATTTATAAAAGAAACATATTAATTGGATAAAGACAAACTTCTCAACTAAATAAAAAAAGAGAGAAATAGATCCATGATGAGCGCCATCACAGTTTTATCACATGGTTACTGCAACAGGTAAATGAAAATGTCTTTAGATCTATTTGATTCATTTTTCCCTTAGATAAATGTTTCTATGCTTAGTTAACTTTTCTATTTTTTTTTTGTACAATAGATAGCGGTAGAAATGAACAAGACAATACATAATATATATGATACGTTAAAATGGATATCTTATGGACCTTCATTAGATGTAATTAAGTATTCTACCTATCAAATTAGTGGTATCCAGTTTAGCACTAGAGACTGCGATAACATGAGAACTACACATAATAGTGGTGTAAGTATAATCACGAAGACCATATATTTTTCAAGTGCTAAAGATAAAAATCCGATTGAGAGTAATTGATCTATTATGGAATTATCAAAGAAAGTTGGGAAATAGATTATGATGCATTTCAATTGCCCATGTTTATGTGTGATTAGGTGAAGAGTGATAATAGAGTTAGGATGCATGAGCTTAGGTTCACTTTATTAGATTTAAACTGAATTGGTCACAAGGAAGATCCATTTATAATGGTAACACAAGCCAAACAAGTATCTTACATCAATGACCTACTTGATGCTCGATGGTCATTTGTTCTTGCAAATAAAATAAAGGAATATCACACAGTAGAAGTAGATGACGATGACAATGAAGTACTTGTCTCACATGAAATATTTTAAAGAGGTATATCGATGGAATCTTTGATAAAAGACGATGTATATAGTGAAAATAATTATTTACAAGATGACGGTGAAGGTTTTTAGATTGATAATAAAAAAATAACTTAAATGTATAAGTAATTAATTCGTATTTTACCTAGTGATTCCATTGTTTATATTATATTTATTCTATATTTCATTTTAATTATCTTTGTTTGTAGTGCTTATCAACAATCTGTGGTTATGTTTAAGTACTTATTGACATGGACAGCAATCATGATGACGATGCTCATGAATTCACTCCATCACATTGTGGTGAGGAACAACAACACAATAAATGGGGAAAAACTCAAATGAAAGAGTTGTTAAAAAAAAGAAAAGAAATAACAATGAAAAGAAAATCATCTCTTACAATCAATGGGGACAATCAATTAGGGATGAAAGTAGACATTTGTCAAGTTTCTGTAGTCTTATGGTTCGTCGAACAGTCCCAATCCCCATTGACACATGGCCTCATGTCCCAAAAGATATTAAAGACAAACTTTGGGAATCAATCTTAGTAAAACCTATACTAGACTATCTTTTTATTATGTTATAAGAAATTTTACATGATTCTAACATCAATTTTTGTGTACTATAGGAGACATTTATAATACCTAAAGAGGGTAAAAAGAAGATCATATCTAGCTGTGGTAAAATGTGGAGGGATTTTAAGACTTCAATAACATCAGAACTGATTTACCAGTATAAAGATACTTACTCAGAGTTATTAGAACACCCTCCAACATCATATATTGAATGGATAGATAATAAATATTGGAAAGATTTTGTAAAGAGTAGACTATCCAAAGAGTGGATGCAACTTAGGAAACTTCAACAAGAAAAAAGAGCCAAAAATATTTATCCACATCGTTTGTCTCGTGGAGGTTATGTTGCATTAGAGGAAAAACTTCAACGAGAACATGGTGAAATTGAGTATGATAGATCTTTTGTGGACACAAGGATGCATTTCTAAGAAAGGAGAGTATGCTAAAAATATAAAAGTGATCGTCGATAGAATAGTAATTAGACATTTAATTCTATGTATATTTTTGTTTTAATAAATATTGTTTTGCATAAAATTACCTATAAATTGGTGTTTATATTTGTTTTGTAGGATGATTACACTCAACAATGCAGAGAGGAGAAGATTCAGATTGATAGGAGCAATGATATTGACATGGCTTTAGGCAATCCCAAACAATCTGGATGTGTAAAAGGAATGGGAAAATATATCACCCAGTCACAATATTTCCATACTCCTAGTCCATCAACAAAACTACTAATTAATTTGAGAAAATGGCAAGTAGAACAAGAAAAAAAGATAGAATAAGTATTAAAAGAACAACGAGAAATGTTTCAAGCAGAGATAAATGAGCTTCGTGCGGGATAATAAAGTGGAGTTGGTGGTTCTAATACAACTCCACATTCAAGAACAGAAGTTCTTCAAGGAGAATATCAAAAGGAACATACACATGTCGATGCGGAAACATATGTGGATACAGCTGTTTGTGCAGCAATACCAACCCAAGTCAAGAAGGTATATCATAACCACAATAATCTATAGGAGCAATGATGGCATTCTTACTTGTTACTATAACTCATATTTCAATTTCAATTTTACAGAACCGACCTTGTAAGTTTGCAGTAGGATCTCGTGCTAATATTGTTGCTATAGGGCATGTACAAAACTTACTAGATGGGACACTTCTTCACGGGAGAGAAATCGAACAGAATAACTATCACGTATCGATTGAAATAGCATTTAACCACAATGCTTCTCTTCCAATTATAAATCTAGATGACCCAGACACATCAAATATTGGTCTAGCACTTGGATCACATGTTGCATGGCCCAAATTCCGTGTTATTTTTGACAATGATCCATTAAGATTCTACCTACCTTTGGATACATGTATATTGTATATCAATATTTCCCTTAGATTCTCAGTAACTATATTTTATTTATAGGTTGTTGATGATAGAATTAGGAGACAACCAAGTCAAAAATCTACTTCCCAACTAGAACCTCCTGTAACACAAGAGAGAATACATCTACTGCCAAAAAATAAAGACTCATCTCTTACACAAACACAAGGAGGAGCTGATGACCCAGTTTCAGTCAGACTATTATTAAAAAGTGTTAACGATTGGGACGATAGTGGTTTGGTCCATATTCCATTTGATGAGGTGATTTTTGGTCGAGATTTTCGATTATCTGTGTTTAAGGACAATATTTTGCAATTTTGCAAACTTGAGATAATCAGGGATATTCTTATAACATTGTACACGAGGTAATATTTTAATTTAGCATGATCATACTACATAACTCAATACATCACAGTTTTTATAGAGTTTGTATAATGCTATACATAACATTATAGGCTATTACACCGTATTATGGTACAACTTAGCCATCAACATATGTATTTGTTTATGGATCCATCTTGCTACACAGAGTGGCCCACGAGATACTCATGCTGAACATTTTTTATCTCAGATGCTAATGATGGAAAATGATAATCAAATATTAGTTATTCTATAGAATCATGTGAAGATTAAGAACTTACCTACTAATTGCATATTTCTTTTGATTTTATTACTATCTTTAATAACTTAATTTTGACCTTTGTTAATGATTGAATAATTAGGGAGCATTGAATGTTAGTTCTTATTTACCATCTCAAAGAATACATTTGGTTTCTAGATCCTTTGAACTTGGACGTTCGTGATGAAATTGGCCTCATAATCTTATAGTAAGTCTTTTTTTCTAATAGTTAATTATTGTTAAACATATTACATAAAGTAATAGTAATAGACGTTTGCAATTTTATTTGTATCAATCAAAAGGGCATTTCAATTGTGTAATGACTTGAAAGGATCAAGATGATATAGAGCAAGTAGCCCAGTTTATAAGCATCTACAGGTACATAAAAGAATTATCTTATATATAATTTTTTGACTATATATCTTCCATTCTAACATTTTATATATTTTCTATTTGTGTGTAGTGTCCTACACAACCATCACAAGTAGAATGCAGTTTCTTTGTATACAAGTATATGAGTAAGATCATTAAATAAGCTAACACTCGATCATTTCTCACTACAAGGGTATATGCTAATTTTATGCAAAAGTTAGGTTTTAACATATAATATTACGTATTTTAAAATAAAGCTTCATATTAAAATAAACTTATCATTCTCTCAATGCTTAGTTCCGATGAGAAACTTTCTACTCAAGAGACGATATAAATGTGGTTTGTGAAGAATGGGTTGGAGAACTTTTGAATTATATTGGTTGAGGTTATCCTTTATCTCACTTGATGACTTATCATAAATTTGTAGTTTTTAGGTTGATACATATACATATTTCACTAAATTGCTTAACTTAGATTACGTGACTTGCTAGCTTGGTAGATTGATATAGTTCTAGGTTTAGTGATAAGATTTTGTTATTATTAGTAATTTTATAAATAAACTAAAATTAGACATTTTTGTACTACTACGTATGTGAATCTGGTGCTATTTGTATATTTTGACGATTTTTTAAATCTTTTTTTTTTGTAAATAAAATCCAGGGGTTTAATTGAATTTTAATTAAATAAATCCCCTAGAAAATATTTTCACATCACATAAAAAGCGACGTCGTAGATTTACGACGTCACTTAAAAAGCGATGTCGCTAATGTGATATGAAAAGTGACGTCACATACGACGTCGCTTTTTAAGTGACGTGACAAACACCCCTTTTAACGGTGCCCAAATACATGTCACTTTATTGGGTGACGTGAAATATCTTTGATGTCATCTAAAAAGTGACGTGAAAGCCAGCTTTTCTTGTAGTGCTATGTGCTTTGCACAAGACTCATTTCTATTAAAAATTAAATAATTTGTAAATAAATGTTCATTGTTGCAATAGTTGCATAAGTCTTGATAGTTTATTATATAAGTTAAAAATTCAGAATCTCATTATTGACCACAATTACCAACCCGTGTGCTCTGTAATGACTTATTTATGTTAAAGAGTAATGCTAAATACACTCTATTTGTTACTCTCTTTTACATTCCAGTCTCATAGTATGACACATGAATTCTGTTAAATATTTAACAGTTTATGATAAAAAAATCCTTGTGGCAACAATCACGTAATTTAGGGACTATTACTATGTAAGTTGAAAATTCAGCAGGCAAAGTGGTACAATAGGTATAATTCAAGGGTTATTAATATCATTAACCCTTTTCACGTAAAAGAACATTATTTAGCATATATTAATGTTGTTGATGATCAATTTTTCAATGAAGAAGATTAATTGATTGAAATTTGATTTTATATGAATAATGAAAAATATTTGCAATATTATGTAAAATCTTGGTTGAGAAACTGTCAATTTATAGCTTTGTTTTATAAGGTTAAAAAGGAAGATCGGTCAAATTTTTTTTTTATTTCATTTTCTTTTAAACGTTACTATTCTTAATTAAACTAAGGAAATACTTTTTAACGAAAATTTATTTTACTTAATAATTGAAATTAACTCTCAAAATAGAAATTAAGTTCATACACTCCATAAAAATAAATCTACACTCATTCTTGGTCAAATAATTAAATACTTGAAAGTAAGAACATAAAGTTATTTAAAATTGCCATTTGGGTTTCTGCCGTCACTAGCTAACCTCCAGTAGGAATTATTGCTCATTTAGAAAATTTAAATGAATGGAATGAGCTTGCACTCAGTAAGTAAATTTCACGCATGTAATGAATATCATGTTATATGAATAGTGTATTTTTAGAGTCAAAACTATGCATCCACTTCTTTGAAAACATCTTATTCATAACATTTCTATTTCATAAAACTTGTATATCTGAGCTTATTATAGTATAGTACCAAGTTTATCAGAAGTGATAGGCCATAAACATGGTATCATGACATGCATATGTGACCTTATAGCTATTCGGATCTCATATAGCTAATACTACAATGACTAGCATCGTAGTTTAAACTTTCATTCTTAACATAGTGACTGTAGGTCATTCAGTCGGTTATCTATACTCCTTTCAAGAACTTAACACACACTTAAGGAAAATATTCTTCTTGAAATATAGTTTTGGATACATAGTATATTTAAAGATTTATTTCATTGAAATCATAATTTTTCATGCAATTATACGCATGCTCAAGACATATTTACATATTTGATGCAATTAATATAGTAGAGCATATAAGAACATATTAGTATAATTATAATTGCATCACATAATAGTACATAACTTTTCACATAAACACATAGGGTGAGATTTACTTACTTTAGATCCTTAGAAAATTTTCTTCGTGCTTACAGTGAAATACCATACACTCAACCTTGTTGTAACTACGTGCCTCTTCTTTATCCTTTTAATAATTATTCATGCATCAATATTCATTTCATATATTAACACATGCTACCCTTATTCACAAGGAACATATATTATGTTTTTTTAAAACATCCATAACATAAAATAAAAAAAATCATGTTTCGTGATATTGTCAAAATTGAAGTATTTCAGCGAGTAATGCATACTTAAAGACTTTTAGATTTTAGTACATAATTCTTTTTATTCTAAAACTTTACATGAATCCTATGACATAAAAATAAATCTAAAAGAAATTATTTAGAATTTATAAATATCATTTATTTCCTTTTTGTTTCTAATTTCTAATCTAGAGTTTGTAATCTAATAAAATTGTTAAAGTTATGACCAACAGAGAATAATCGAAATTCGTGGAACTTTTATATATATTAAACGAACTTGAAATTTTAAGGGGATATAATAAACACATTATAATATATGTACAAAATTTGGGGATTCCAAAATAGACCATTTCATAGTATTTTAATATCTTATAATGATACTTTAGAATTCATTTCAGTATTTGAAATATTGAAACGTTGTGTATTACGAAAATCATAATTAATTTTAAGCATATCTAAAAGTTATAAAACTTTTCATAAATGATCCTAACATATATATGAACATGTATTTAAAATTTCAGAGCTTAATAGGCTTTCTAACTCTAAATATCATAGGCTAAATTTGAACCTAAGTGCAGTAAAATATATAAATCGTGAAAGACTGAGAGTTCTAAGAATTACTTTTTTCTTGAAACTTAGAGAAAACTAAGAGGAAATTCTTGTAATTACAATAGATGAATAGAAACTTTGAATAAGAGAGAGAGAGAGAGAGAGAGAGAAAGAGAGAGAGAATATAGAAGAAAGTTTGATTGTATTTACAAGAGAATACCCTATTTATAGGCTTAATATGTCCATAAAAATGTAATTAAAATAATTTAATTAATTAATTATAATTACACCCCTTACCTAACTTTTAGTTTTTAATTTATTTTCTTTTGATCATGCAAATAAATTAATTTTATTAACTTAACTATATTCATCCACTTACCATATTTAATAATATTATATGGATACATAGTATCATCTTTGTATTTGATATCCATAAAATCTATATAATGGACATACCATTCAAATTGTTAATGCATGATTATAAAACTTACTTAATTTTATTTTGTCTCCTAATATAATTTATTTGCTTTAATGGTAACAAATATATAGATAAAAATATGTTAATGACTACTTATATCATTTCTTATAATGCACAAAATGCATATGATTATAATATATTAATGGCTACATCATTTTCTTAACTCTTTTTTTTTGTTTTTTTATTACTTGTGAATACTTAATTTATTACTTGGGTTAAAAATATTAACTTTAATTTAGACTCTTCTATTACTTAGGTTAAAAATATTAACTTCAATTTGGACTCTTCTATTACCTATTGGGCTAAGATAAATGATTATTGGGCTACAAGATTTAGAGCTTAATGATAAACACAACAAGAAATACTAACAACTTTAATTCAGACTATTCTATTATTTAGTAGGCCAAGAGAAATGATTATTGGGCTAAAAGATCTAAAGCCCAATCATAAATATAAATAAAAAATAGAGAAATTTAAGTGGATGACCAAAATTTTAAATTTGATTAAGTAAATGTCCATTTTTAAAATTTTATAGCTAAATGCCCAGGTAGATATATTTTTACATTTGGTAGATACATATATCTACCAATTTACTGTTCTGAAATGCACTAGGTATATAATTTTTAATACTTGGTATATAAAATTTTACACTTGGTATATATGCATATATACCGGATATTTTGCTATAACTTTTGACAAAGGGACATTTACTGAAATTAGGCCCAAAATTTGGTCATATTTCTATAAGCTCCTAAAAAATATTAACAACTTTAATTTGGATTCTCCTATTATATATTGGGCCAAGATAAATAATTATTAAACTAAATAATGGGGCTTATATAACTATGACCAAATTTTGGGCCAAATTTCAGTAAATGTCCCTTTGTCAAATGTTATAGTAAAATATCCGGTATATATGCATATATACCAAGTGTAAAATTTTATATACCAAGTATAAAAAATTATATACTCAGTGCATTTCAGTACAGTAACTAAAATTGGTAGATATGTGTATCTACCAAGTATAAAAATATATATACTTGGACATTTAGCTATAAAATTTTAAAAGTGGACATCTACTTAATTAAATTTAAAATTTTGGTCATCCACCTAAATTTCTCATAAAAATAATTTAGAGCCCAATAGTAAACACAATTAATTAAGCCCATATCGTATTAATAATGGTGGTCATATATGATATATAATATATCTAATCAATCTTAAATATATAAATATATATTAACTATTCTATTATTATATATTTGAAAAAAGAAAATCAATAGTACTTATTAAATTAATATATTAAGAGTTCAGTATTAAAATTAATTAATCAAATACTCAATACATTAAACAATAATCATATGCATGAATTTGGAATGCATGTTTATTTTTATCTCAGCATGAATTTGGAATGCATGTTTATTTTTATCTCAACTTGACTTTCATGTGTGTATTCTACTCATCCATATCTATAAAATTTGTTGGTGCATAACTATTTAATTTATGTGATTGAATAATTTAAATACACGTAGCTTGATATTACAATGCTTATCCCTCAAAATCAATCAATAAAATTAAAAATGAGAAGTTAAAATTACTTTTATTTTTCTTTTGAATAATTAAAAATGTTTAATTGTTTTTGGGTAAATATAAATTAATTCAAAATTTTTAATGAAAAATTAAAAAAAAAAGATAAATTAATTGGAAAATTATATTCACTCAAAATCGGACCATGAATTTGATAGAAATATTTTAATTGATTACATATGATGTTTGGATAAACTTTTAATTAATTGATTTACTTTTTGTTTTCACTAGAATGCAATTAATACCAATTGTTAATTTGTCAATTGTTTAATTGAGTGAATAAAATTGATTGAAAAAATTGATTAGTTGAATAATAAAGTGATAAACGTAAATCAATTGAAAAATCATACATCATTAAATTAATTAAATTAAAATTAATTAACTTTAAATTGGATAATTGAATGTAATTCAAAAAGATTATTATTAATCATGTTTATTATGAAAAATTCTGATGCACAAAAATGCAAACATAATTTATCTAATCCAAGAAGAAAGCTCAAAAAACTGAGATACTAAAATGATGTAAACAAAAGTCAACTAATTTTAAGGATTTTTAACAACTGATAAAATAATAAATTGATATATAACAATTGGAATTAATCAACCTGATTCAAAATTAATCTATTTAATCCTTTTTATGGTCCCATACTAATGACACAAATTTAAAAATGATATACAATATTTTAAACATAGACTAATCAAAATAATAATATAGATGTACCAAATAGTTTCAAATTTATTTATTATGTTTTAATCTTTACCAAATTATTCACAAGCACTATCTTACTAGATTATCATAACAAAGCTAACAGTTAATATACTAAAAATAAAATGACAAATAAAACGTCTCGAGGTAGTATAAAAAATAATTCATTCAATAAAAAACAACTGCAATCACTACAAGTTGGTTTACTAAATAGAAGATATATATATATATATATAATATTAATAATAATAATGATAATAAAATTGATATATCAAAATAGAAAATGGATTTATAATAATGAAAAAAATCGTACACTATGAAATTCAAAAAATTATAATTATTAAAAACAAAAGTCAAGAGTTAAAGTAGGCATTAGTTTACCTAATAAAAAATAAATATAAATAATTAAATGTTGATAAATAAAAATATGACAAAACATAAAAATTGATCAAAATAATAAATACTCATGTACTCAAATAAAAACATTATTTATAAAAGGGAAAATTAATTAAATAATCCATTTTTTAATACACGATTGAAGATTGAGCTTATCAATATTTTTTAGTCTTTTTTTTCATGTGTAGGGACAAAATTGCCCTTAATGAATAATTAAAAAAAAAAACCCTAAAATCTTTTTCCTCCTTACTTATTCAGTTACACTCCATCTCCCTCTCCACATCCCTTCTTTCTCTTCTACGAAAAATTACAGTTGCACCATGGACCAGGTCTCTCCCAATCCCATGTTGAATTATTGCCTATGGAGATATGCAATTCTTCATCGGTTTACTCACTAATAGCTAAAAGACTCCAATTTTTGTTTAGAGAATTATTTAATCTTCATTGCAACTTTGTTCGTTGCCACTTTCCTCCCAGGTGTCTTTTCCTCTATCAAGGTCAA
This sequence comes from Trema orientale, assembly GCA_002914845.1. Lineage (NCBI taxonomy): Eukaryota > Viridiplantae > Streptophyta > Magnoliopsida > Rosales > Cannabaceae > Trema > Trema orientale. The sequence continues at coordinate 354,127 of JXTC01000127.1, forward strand.
ATTTCATATACCATCAATACCAAGAATCCATATTTTTTTCTTTTTTCATTTTCATCATTTTCTTTCGTTTTTTTTTTTTTTTTTGAATTTAATTGTTTAGAAGAACAATCTTATTAAGGTTTACAATACTTTGTTTTGCAGGAAGAACAAACCTGCGTTTCTAATAAAAGCTGCAACCCCTTGCACTGTGAGACGTGCGTTAGCAAATGGAAATATATGTGCATGATGTACCCGAATTAAACCTATAAGCCCCATTTATCAATTACTACTTTATTTAGTTATTTTTTGGGTTTTACTTGAATATGTGAAGAGTCTCCCATTTAATCAGTAGTTTTAGTCATGTGAAGGTTTTGCTAATATTATAGTATTGATGATTGTGAAGATTAAGTGCTATGGGAAGCAGAGCTAATCCTTATTTGTGAGAGACGGGAGGAACAATAGGAGTTTTAAGTCGTTCTTGAAACAGGTTTTAGGCTTATTATATTCACTTTTATTAATTTTTGTTGTTTTAGTTGTAACATATTTAATTATAAACCTCAATTCAGAATGTGTGACAAGTATAGTGCAAACGATATGCAAAACCAAATATGATTTTAGGATATGAATTGACTCGTGGGCTTAATTTGAAAAGGAATAATTCTGTTTCTTTTGTCTTACCTACCATAGGGTGTCATTCTATTAGAGGGCAACAAAAAGATAATTTTAAACTCTAGTGAAAAGTCTATCAATGGTTAAAAAAGTATCTATCATCAACAGAAAATTTTATATCGTGCTAAAATTTAGCTTTTATTTCGTTTCATCTTCATCAATTCTTCTTTTTAATGCCTTTTTTTTTTCTTTCCTTATTTCCTCATATAACACTTACTTCTGTGATGAAGTTAAATAAGTCTTTTTGTATTTAGTTATCTAGTTATTTCAATTGCTGATAGAAATTATTTTTACTTGAGTTCTTCACTGTAGCTTAACTTGTAAATTTAGTATATTATCTTGAAAAAATATTCTTTTCCTCTACTTTCATAGTAAAAATCATAAAATCTAAAATCATAAAAATAAATTTAAAGTAAAAAGTTCTATCAACGATTAATAAAGTATGTATCATCAATAGACTATTTTATGTTGTGCTAAATTTTTTGAGTTATTTTGCAAAAATGGGCATAATCACAACTTTTATCATGTATAATGGCCAATGGAAATGTAACCCTCCTGTTTTTGTTGGAGCTGAAGCCATGGGTATACTGATTCCAAAAGATTGCATACATATTGGATTATGTAATGCAATTTTTGAATCTTTAAGCATCAATCAATCTACCCATTCTTTATTATTGAAGCATGATACTATGTCACCACCTATGCCCCTTATCAAAATTACAAATGACAAAGATGTTGATGTTTGGTTGGAATTAAAGGACTACTCAAAAACTAGTTATCCGTTGTTTGTAGAAAGTCATCCATTGACAGAAACATAGCCTCATTCTATGCGACCATCATCCCAAGAAGGTATTGGCAGTGACAATGTCTCGAAGAAAAGTGTAAAGAACAAAAAAGATTTTTTGCGAAAATTGTGTTGCTGAAAGTATGTCTCTTCTTGTGAGTCTCTTCTTGTGATGAAGCAAACATTAGTGAATATTTCTCTACCGGTTGAAGATCATATTTTTCCTGTTGAAGAAGAATATGTGGCTTCTGTCCCTATACATTCCGCTTTTCTGGTTGACGATGATCCAAATGATAATACACATATATGGGAATTTGAAGACAAAAAAAATAATAAAGAATGTCTAGATGCTTTAGATGATGGTGTTCGATTGAGGAAAATTTACAAGGGTAAAAAAGAGCTTAAAAAGGAGTTAAGTTTTCTTACTATAAGAAAACATTTTCAATTTAAAGTGAAAAAATCAACAAAAAAGATACTGGTTGATACATGTTTGGATGCTCAATGCAAATGGAGAGTTTGAGGAATTAAGGTTAGACGAACTGATTTGTTTATGATCACTAAGTATATTAGAAAGCACACTTGTTCATTAGACATTATGATTGGTGACCATCGTCAAGCAACTAGTTGGATTGTGGGAGAGTGGATGAAGAAGCGGGTTCAAACAGAAAAAAGGGAGGATATAAGCCGTAGGGTATTGTATCAGATTTTCAGTTAGATATGGGGGCTAATATAAGTTATGAGAAAGCTTAGCGAACGAGAGAAAGAGAACCAATCTTGGCAGTATTGTTGACCTTGTCATTGATGATAAGAACCGGTTCAGATACTTATTTGTTACTTTGTATGCATCAATTAAGGGTTGGATGCATTGTACACCAGTAATTGCTCTTGACAGAACTTTTTTAACAGCTAGATATGGTGCACTATAATAAAATTAGATTTCATAGCATGCAAAGAATGCTATGAAAAGGTATTTCATAGCATTTTGGCGCATGTTAGGACAACCCCGTTATTGAAAGTCCCCTCATTTCACAACGTTTTTTAAGTGTTATATAGTATGCTATGAAAAACTCTTCCATAACCTTTTTAAACTGCTATACGAACTCTTTAATAGCATTCATTGAAAGCTATAAAATTGCTTTCATTTAAGTGTGATCTAGTATTTTTATAGCTTTCTTTGCCTACTGTAAAATTACTTTTATAGCTTTTTTATATTGTTGTTTTGTATTCAATTAGTGCATTTATCTAATACTTTCATATATAGATATGTGTGTAATATTCTATCAGATGAATTTTAGTAGCATTTACATAATACTTTAAATGAGGCAATTCACAAATTCTTATAAAGTACCTTTATATAATAAATACGAGATTAATACAATATTCTAATTAATAAAGAGAGTTACATATTGTTGTTTCATGTTATTATATATAACTAAAATGGTGGGTAAAAATATTGTACTAACAATAGTGACTTGATGTGACGTTTTTTTGTTTGTTTGTTTTTTTTAATTTGTGATTTCCTGAAATTGGCCTTATATGCTAGCTTTGTATATGGGGTTAGATGTGGTCTTTTTTATTCATTTCATTAAATGTGAGTATGTGACAAAATTACCTCTTTTTATTGGCTTTAGTTCAAGAATGGATTTCGGGTTCTTTTGGTCATTTGGCTGAGTGGCTTTATGGATTCTGAGTTGAATCTGATTACACCTATTTTCTCTCTTGCTCTTTAGTCTCCGTGATTTGTTCTTCTCTCTCTCCTCTTTGTACTGTTCATCTTCCTCTCTCTCACTCTAGATTGTTCTTCTCTCTGATTTTTTTTTTGTTTTTATTTTTGAAACGCAACTCCTCTCTTTTCTCTTGGTTTCAGTGGTTGGGGTTTTTTTTTTTTTATCGTCTCCTCTCTGATTTTTTATTTAGTGATTTTGACTTGGCTAATTGGGTTTGAATCGTGCTATGTTCTCTGGTAGTCTTCTCTTTGATTCTGGTATTTTCTTTTACCCGAATATTTTTTTCTAATTTTTTTGTTTGATATTTGTTGTTTTTCTGGGATATTTTTGTGCTAATCATGATTTGTACTTTTCTTTTAGATAATCTGTCATTTAGCATTTATGATCTTAGATGCATTATTTAGTACTTCTGTTTTATAGAAATATTAGTGTTTTTTTATAACAATGTCTACGGAATTATTTGTTGTTTATTTTTATGTTTTTTTTTTTTTTGTTGATATTTGTTGTCTTTTTAAGATATTTTTATGCTAATTATAATTTGTACTTCTCCTTTCGATGATCTGTTATTTAGTATTTATGAGGTGAGATTTTTTGTTTAATGCTATGATGATATTTCTTTAATATTTATATTCATGAAGAAAAAAAAAAGGTATAAAAGTGAAAATTCTTTGTTTTGTAAGTTGGCAAATATATGTATATATATATTTTAAAAATACTCATTTTTTTATTAAGTGTTAGTTTTATCTATTGCCATATTCTAGATTTTTTCTTTTGTAATACTTTTTCTAATTTTTTTTACTACTTTTTGACTACATATACTGAGATTATTTACCTACTTTGTACATTTTGCTTATTTTTATCTTACCCCTTGCTTAGATTTCACTGAGTTCATTACTTCCTTCTTTAAATGCATTTACTATCCCTTTACCTCCCATTTTAGTCTCCATATAATCTGTTTATTCTTGGTATTACTTTAAAGGGTTGTTTCTTGGAACTGCTTGAAGTACGACAGATATTTATTATCTCTGAAAATGTTTTATTCAGTTGTATTTTTGTTTCTGAATTTGGTCAGATTTTATTGTGTTGTTAATTATTATATATTGTTACAACAATTATTGCTCTGTTTCTGTTATTAGTTCCGAATGTAGTCAGACTTTCTTTTGTTATTCATTAATGTGAGCTTCTTAAATATTTTGTTTTTTTTTTCATTTTTATGTTAGAAATTGAAAAATATTTCTATGTTTTATACAGAAAACAATAATTCTTATTGTTTTTATTTTAGTTTTTCCCCCCCCTTAAAAAAAAGCAGGTGTCTCTTATGTCTTTGTCCTTATAATATTTTCTGTTGTATATGTATGATTGTGATTTTTTGTTGTTTTTACTATGATTCTTTGTGATCTAATCAAACTGATTTTTTGTATTGAAGGAATCTATCCAGATTTTTTTTTCTTCTTTTGATTATCTTTTTATGTTTTAAATAATTCTTTGGGTTATTAGTTATATGATGAAATTAGTCTTTCATTTTGGACTTAGTTGAGGGATCGGCTTTAGTTTTTTTATTGTTTAAATAATTCGCTTCTTTAGATTCTTTGTTAGACACAGTTTTAATCATTCTGTACTTTTTTTTTTCAATTTGTTCTTTTGTTTTTCCTTTGTTCTAACTTTATATTTTTCTTTTTATTTTCTCGATGTCTTCTTAATAATTTTCTTATAATCCTTCATATAATTGGCAATGATGATTATAAATTTTTTTCATATGGATTAATATATTTGCTACCCAAAAATTGGCGTCTATATTGGCTTCAAAGTTTTTCTGTTAAGAAGATATATTGAATAATATGGATTTCTGATTTTTTTTTGAAAAATCAAAGATTGAGATTTTTAAAAGAAGATGTGTTTAAGAGGAAAGTCTTTTTTTTTTCCCCTGTCATTCTATTATGTTTTTACGGTTAATTTTTGGTTTACTACATTCCTTTTTTTTTTTTATCTTTTACGCAATTTTATTTTAAAATTTTTTTTACTGTTTTTATTAACCCTCAATTTTTTAGCCTTACTGACCTAGTAGTTTTTTGGGTAGCCTTACATTATACTCCTATGATTTTATTTCTGATATTTGACTTATATGATTTATATGGCAGATTTTTATAGTTAGTGATAATATTTTGGATATTTATATGATTGTCAGAAATAGCTGTTTCTCATACTTTAAAACAGTTTATTTCTTAGATAGTTAAATAAGCATTTGAAAATACATTGTCCTTCAAATCTACCATATATTGATAGTATTATCATATATTTGAGTCAAGTTTTATTTAAATACATATATAAATATATATATATATTATACAGTAATAACAATGACAAAAAGATCAATTCTATTTGATTTATAGTGACTAGTACTCTTTTTATCGATAAAGAAAGAGATAGAGATTTTCTTACGGAAAAAGAAGATATTGTAGTTGATTTTATTGTAATATTATTCAATAAATTCTATTGTATATTTGATTTAGTTGTATTATATGTTCATATTTTGTATATTTAATTTTAAGGACTTTTAACTTTGTATCTAATAAATACTATATTCAATATATGGTTTTGATAACTTACTTATTGTGGACGTGATCTAATTATCATCATTCTGACAAATATAATAGATATATAATTAAGTAGAATAAATTGTACACTAAAATATATGTATATACATGAAAATTATAATTTGGATTTTATATGTAATTGAATTAATGTCTAAGATTTTGTTTTGACAACATGTATATATATGTATTATAGTTCTACTTTTAATTGCGATAAATTAAATTAACAAAATTTAAAGTGTAGTTAGTTAGAATAATCTGTAAAGAAAGTGAACTTTTTTACCAACTGTGATTAGGTTAGTTTTAAAATTCTTTTATTAGATTCATGTATTAAGCATAAAATGTTAAGATTATATTTTTATTACGTAGAAGATAAATACATTTACATCCTCTTTTCAAAAAAGAAAAGAAATACAGAACATAAAGGTTAGCAATTAAAATAGTACATTTAAAATATTAGAATGAAAAATAGATATTTATAATAACTATGATTAGATGAACAGAAATTTTTTATGTCATATACACTATGCATAAAATTTTGAAATTAAATTTAATTATATGAAATATAGAAAAATTTATAGATTTTTAAAAAACTTAAAAAAAAATAAGAATACTTAAAACTTTCCTTGCATAAATGAATTTTTTCAAAAAGAAAAAATATATAAAAATCAGTTATACGGCAATGAAAAAAGATTAGAAAATTAAAATGTACGTAAGGCGCATAAGTAAAACGTAAAGTTATTAATATATGGAAAAGATATAAAAACATTATTAATAACAAAAAATAGAAAATAAAAATTCATGTACCTTTTTAATTAATAAAAAAAATAAAAGGATCCAAGAAAGAAAAGGACTTCAAATCTGAAATGAAAAAAAAAGGAATAAAAGGACTTCAAATCTATGTTATATACTAACAAACAATCACAGATAACTAAAACTATTATATGCCAAATAAAAATACATGCTTTGAGGCAAATTCTTGTCCAGTATATGGTGAGTCACGATGGAAGCTTAAAAGTTATTCTAAAGAGGTTAGGAATGGAATCCCTACAAAAGTATTATAGTATATTCCTCTAATTCCTCTAATTCCTCGGTTTATCTGTCTATTCCGAAATCATGAGCATGCTAACGATTTAACTTGGCATGCTAATGAGAGGATAGAAAATGGAAAATTTCGACATCCAGCCGATTCACCAGCTTAGAAGACACCTACTTAATTTTGGAAGTGATCCAAGAAATCTTCGTCTTGACCTCTCTACCAATAGGATTAATCTTTTCACTTCTCTTAGTAGTAAGTATAGTTGTTGGCTTGTGATGTTTGTCATATACAATCTTCCTCCTTGGTTGTATATGAAAAGAAAATTTATACTTTTTACAATGTTAATATCAGGACCTAGATAACCTGGTAATGACATTGATGTGTACTTAGTCCTATTAACTGATGATTTGAAGACATTGTAGAATGATGGTGTTAAAACTTATGATACCTATAAAGAAGAAGAATTCACTCTTAAGGCTGTGTTATTATAGATAATCAATGAATTTCCTGCATATGAAAATTTATCAGGATATTCTGTTATAGGATATAAAGCTTGCCCTATTTGTGATGAGAATACAAATTGCCAGTTCTTAAGATATGGCAAAAAAGTTGTATATATGGGTGGTCACAAGAAGTTTTTACTATATAGTGAACATGTATATAGAACTTGGAAAAAAAGCTTTTCATGGCTCCCAAGAGTTTGATATGGCACCAAAACCTTTGACAGGGAGAGAGATATTGGAAAAAGTTTCAAAACTTGAATTTAGACTTGGAAAAGTAAAAATAGCCTCAAGCAAGAAAAAAAGAAAACAACGTAGTAATGTAACAGTTGTGAAAGCGCCTAAGGGTTGCTGGAAGAAGAGATCAATATTTTTTGAATTAGAATATTGGCAATATTTACTTGTGAAACATAACTTGGATGTCATGCATATTGAAAAGAATGTATGTGATAGTATAGCTGGGACATTATTAAGTATTCCTAGATAGAATAAGGACGAGATTGGCGCTTGCATAGATCTTATTGATATGGGTATTCGCAATGATTTGCTGCCTATTGCAATTTGATCAATACTACCCAAAAATATTCGATACGTGATCAGGAGATTATATTTCTTTTTTAATTCTATATGTTGTAAGGTGGTTAATGTATCCAAGCTGGATGAATTACAAAGAGATGTTGTTGTAACTTTGTACATACTTGAATAATATTTTCCTCCAGCATTTTTTGACATAATGATACAACTTATTGTCCATTTGGTGAGAGAATTTAAACTATGTGGTCCTGTTTTTTTCCATGGATGTACCCCTTTGAGAGAAAGATGAAATTTTTTTAAGGTTATGTTAGAAATCGAAGTCGGTCAGAAGCATGTATTATAGAATATTATATTGCAGAAAAAGCTATTAAGTTTTATTTGGAATACTTGTTGAAAATAGCAGCAATCAGAATCCCTTGTGTTGGTCAAAATGTGAATGCTAATAGAGGCATAAGTGGTGATATTATTTGTACAGTCAATCGTGAATAGTTAGACCAAGTGCATCGTAATATCTTGCAAAATATAGTAGAAGGGCAACCTTTTATCGAGTAAGTTATGCTATTAATGACAACGAAATTAAGTGGATGTAAATTTTCTTATTCTTAATAATATTAATAGTTGGGTGTATTTATAAAGAAAACATATCAATTGGATAAAGACAAATTTCTTAACTAAATAAAAAATGAGAGAAATGGATCCATGATGAGTACCATCGTAGTTTTATCACATGGTTACGGCAATAGGTAAATAAAAATGTCTTTAGATTTATTTGATTCATTTTGCCCTTAGATAAATGTTTCTACTCTTAGTTGACATTTCTATTTTTTTGTATAATAGATGGTGGTGGAAATGAACAAGACAACACATAATGTATCTGATACATTAAAATGGATATCACGTGGACTTTCATTAGATGTAATTAAGTATTCTTCCTATCAAATTAGTGGTATTTGGTTTAGCACTAGGGACCGCGATAACATAAGAACTACACAGAATAGTGGTGTAAGTATAATCACCAAGATCATACATTTTTCAAGTGCTAAAGATAAAAATCCGATTGAGAGTGATATGATCTATTATGGGATTATCAAAGAAATTTGGGAAATAGATTATGATGCATTTCAATTGCCTGTATTTATGTGTGATTAGGTGGAGAGTAATAATAGAGTTAGGATGCATGAGGTTAGGTTCACTTTATTAGATTTAAACTGAATTGGTCACAAGGAAGATCCATTTATAATGGTAACACAAGCCAAACAAGTATCTTACATCAATGACCCACTTGATGCTTGATGGTCATTTGTTCTTGTAAATAAAATAAAGGAATATCACACAGCAGAAGTAGATGACGATGACAATGAAGCACTTGTCTCACCTGAAATGTGCATCGAAAATAACAAATCGAATAAAAAGATCTCAAAGACGAGCCATTCTTAAGCTCGAAATTAGGTTAAAACTAAGTGTTAAATACACTTAACAAACTCCTTCAAACTTAAGCTTTTGAATGAAGTCAATCTTGACTCAACACGCTCTTAAAGATACATAATTCAGAGGAAACTTAAAGTATCACAATAGTTTTGAATTTCAATTCTAGTAGTAACTTGGCTCTATTTTCAACTGTGTGTGTGTGTGTGTGTGTGTGTGTGTGTAATAGTTGCTTATATTTAACTCTTCATACTCGGATCGCTTTATGCAGACTTAGGATACACACTCAGAGTTGTCTCAGTAAAAGTGAAGCAGTCATCTTATAAGCCTACTTTTCATGCTAATCTCAACTATTATAGAATAACACTAAATCAAAAATTAATAGGTCTTAAATTGGCTTTTAATACAAGGCCTGGGTATGGGTAGATAGAATAGTAATCATTTAGGCTTATTCACATCATGAATGCCCTTTTTGCTCAGTGAATATAATTCTCTCAAGCATATCATAACAATTTCTCCCAAACTTAATTTTTGACCATTTTCATATTTTCGTTCTCTAACCCTTTTATTTAATCAGAAAATCCATTTAATAACTGCATAATACAAACTTTTTTTTTGAATAATCAACTACCAAATTAAAGTAGCCAAACTTCTTCCTTCAAAAAGACTTCCCCTCTTTATTCTTCATAAACCGCTCACACTTCACCAAAAGTTCATAATTCACTTTCATGCATCTACGGTATGAAGGGAGGTAGTTTGAGAAATTATTTAACGATAAGAAGAGTTCATGGGGGCTTACACAATGAAAAGGTTGAGGAATTGGCTCAACGTGAGGGACTACGGATATTTCATTTAACGAGTAGGTTCGAAAGGCTCAACGGGTCCAAAATAGCCTATATCATTTCTTCGATTTTCATGCTACCTAGGATTTCGCCTCGATTGACAATTAAACAAGTTCTAAGATGACATGAGACTAAATTTTTTTATAAGCCATATATATAAAACTACTCTAAGCAATTCAAGGCTAAATGCTCACAACTATATGCAAAATGTTTCCAAGAGTTATTTACAAAACAAAACCACAAAAGATTTAAGCACACAAACAGTCATGATACTAAATATTTCTAAAGAGGTATTTCATACATACTCTCAATCATATCATCGATAGTTAACCTCAATCAGAAGATCAAAACAACACACATTTATACAACCAAACAAAAAATAAACAAATACTAAAAAAAAAAATAAATAAATAAAGAGAAATAGTCTAAAAGTTTAACCAATTAATACACTCTCGAAGACAAAGTAGATAAGCACTAGAAAAATTCCATTAAACTTAATGCGTGCATTGTCCTTATTGCACTAAACATGAAATAATAAGGAGTAAGTACTTATTTGAATGGGGGCTACTTAGTCGGTCTCCAATGTGGGGTGGTTGCCAAGATGGTCACTCTCAGCTGATGGTGATGGTGGGGACAGTGGCTGAAAATGGCAATTTTTTTTAGGCAGTGGCGCCGTGGCACCAAAAGTGGCGTTGCAGTGCCATTGCCTGGAATTCATTTTTTTCTTGCTCCTGGTAGCGCCGCGGTGCCAATTACGGCGCTACTGCGCTACCACCTGGGCAACTTGCAAAATTTGGGCCATAAATGGTACTGCGGTACCAACTCTCTATTTGTAACACTCCAGAGTGGCACCGTAGCACCAATTTCAGCTCCTAAGGTGTCAAAATAATAGCAATTCATTAATTTTTCTGCAATTAAGCCCCACTACCTACACCTTCATTACTTTGTCTTCAACATAGTCTCAACATAAGAACTTTAAAACATGCTTTCCTCTTTATTAACTTCATAAGTTTGGGTTACATTCCAAGAAGTGCTTGTTTAACATTCCTGACTTGATATTGCCACTTCTCATTGAGGATTGGTTAAGGCAATAGATGATTTAGCTCTATCAAGCTCTCCTCCCAAGTATTCATTAAGCCTTTGAACATTCATCTTGACTCTTCTAGTTGGGCTCCCATTTTCCATCTTAATTGCACCATATGGAGATACATTAGTCTCTTTAAATGGCCCCCACCAACTTAACTTAAGCTTGCCCAGGAAGAGTTTCAAGCGAGACAAACCAAGTACATCCTTTGGTCCCGGCTCAAAATGATGATCACCATACCTCTTCTTCTTTGTACCCCACTTTTTAATATCCTTTTTGTATGGCTTGTAGTGGCTAGATGAAGAGAGTGAAGACTCTATGATTTCAACTGGGGGATTAGGGCTAGAAGAATGTTGTGGGACTTCAAGAACATTAGTGTTCCCTTAAGTCTTCTTTGCCTCTACATCAAAGGGATGAATGACAGAGGCCTTATGAATGATCAATGGAGCTTCTTTCAATGAATTGTCCTCAATGCTCTCTTTCACCAAATCCACTCTATAACAGTCATCGGAATTGCTAGGAGAATCCACCTCCTTGAATACATTGAAGTATATCACTTGGTCCTCTACCCTCATAGTGAGTTCTCCTTTATATACATCAATGACCCTCCTCTCGGTTACTAAGAACGGTTTTCTAAGGATAATTAGAAGATTTTCATCTTCCTCCATATCAAGAACAATGAAGTCAGCTGGGAAAAATAACTTGTCCATCTTCATAAGAACATTTTCAATGATTCTCCTTGGATACTTGATAGACCTATCTGCAAATTAGAGCATTATCATAGCTGGTCTTGCTTTATCCAAACCAAGTTTTCGAAAAATAGAAAATGGCATTAAATTGATACTAGCTCCCAAATCACACAAGGCCTTACTGAAGAACCCATCACCAATAGTGCAAGGAATGTTGAAGCTTCCCGGATCCTCGAGCTTAGGAGGAAGATTATTTTGAAGAATAGCACTACACTCCTCCGTGAGAGCGACGGTCTCAAATTCCCCCAGTGTCCTTTTCTTGGAAAGGATCTCCTGCATGAAGTTTACATAACTAGGCATTTGCTCAAGTACCTCGGCAAAGAGAATGTTGATATGCGGCTGCTTAAGCACTTCCAAGAACTTAGAGAATTGTTAATTAAGCTTCTTCTTTTGAAAGTGTTAAGGGAAAGTCAATGGTGGGTTGTAGAGACATGGTTTTGGCAGTGATGTTGATGGACTTTCAACGCTCACCTCTTCAATAGGCTTCTCTTCCTCATTCTTTTTAGCTTGCTCTTCCTCGACAACTTCTTCAATAATTGGCTTAGTTGGAAAAATGGGCTTCTCAACAGTTTTCAATAACTCTTTCCCACTTCTCAATGTAATAGCATTATAATACTCCTTACCCTCATTTCTTAGGTTCACTTTGGTATTACTAGGTAATGCTTCTTGAGACCGGTTGGTTATAGCATTAGCTAGTTGGCCAAGTTGTGTCTCCAAGGATCTCATGGTGGCCGCTTGATTTTAAAGGGTGGCTTCATTCTTTATGATGTATTATATAAGAATTTCTTCCATAGATGGCTTCTTCTCTTGTGATAGTTGCTCTTGATTTTGAAATCCCTGATGTTGCATTGATCTTGCATTAGGATTCTGCCCTTGTTGACTCTGGTTACTCTAAGAGAAATTTGGATGATTTTTTCATCTCGGATTGTAAGAGTTAGAATATAGATTGTTGTATTACTGTTGATTGTAGTTCCCCATGAAGTGAGCTGACTCCATATTCAAAGGGCAATAAAGACTCAAATGGTTGTCACTACATTGCTCACAAGTTCTAGCTGAGCTTTGCATTGTATGTACTTCATGGGCTGTCATAGAATCGAGTTTCTTGGTCATTAACTCCAAATTCTTGGTCAATACACTAACTTGAGCTATCAATGAAAAAATAACTTCTAACTTATTAATACTAGCAGCTCTCCTTGAATTGGCATACTTGGAAGGCCATTGATAGTTATTTGCCACTATTTTCTCTAATAACTCATAAGTGTGATCCGTTGATTTGCTCATCAATACACCATCAACTACCGTATCTACAATAGTCCTCAAATGACCCATTAATCTATTGTAGAACGTTTGAACAAAAAGTCACTTAGGTATCCCATAATATAGACATTTCCTCATTAACTCCTTATAGTGCTCCCAAGCCTCGTATAAGGATTCATTGTCAAATTGCATGAAGGAAGTGATGTCATTCCTCAACTTAGCAGTCTTGGCTAAAGGGAAGAACTTGGCAAGAATTTATGAGCTAAGTCATCCCAAGTAGTGATTGGTCCTGAGGGTAAAGCATTCAACTAACCCTTAGTCTTATCTCTTAAGGAGAATTGGAACAACCTCAAGCAAATGGCATCCTTGCTAACTCCGTTGTGCTTAAAAGTGTCGTATATCTTCAGGAAGTTTATGATGTGTTGGTTAGGATTATCACTAGGCAAATCACTAAATTGGCACATGGCTTACACTATCTGAATGATTGTCAGCTTCAACTCAAGAATGCTAGCATTGATAGTCAGCCTCCGAATGCTAGGAATTGCAAAGGCCCTCAAAGATATAGCATTGTCTTGGTCTCCCATAGGTATTTGACGGTTGAGCCTTTGATTCCTATGTCTTCTAAGCTCCTTCAAAGTATGCTTAATCTCATGATCAGATGGAATGAAATTTGCACTCCTTATACGTCTCGTATAGTGAAATTAAGCACCTGAGATCCACAACAAGAACAAAAAAAGTTTGAATTAAATCTAAACCAATAGATATTAGTATTAACAAGTAGTACATTACCGTACTCTACGACAACAATGCCAAAAACTTGTTGGGCTATTTCTAATATATAACTGTAAGTATACGGGTCGCAATAAGTAATATAGAAAGTAAGAGAGTATCATTCCCATAGAGAGTACTTGATTCATAATTACTAACTACTAACCGAAACTAGCTTCCAATTTGTCCAAACAATAATAATTGATTGTTTTAAGTAAGAATCAAAATGTAAATAACAATGTAAAAGGCAAGAATAGAAATTGAAAATAAGCAACCAAAGATTATACTTAAAGTAATGATAAAGAACCTAGGGAAACAATCTACCCTCTAACTCCTCTAACATCTAGTTTTCCTCACGATTCAACTATCCAATTAGAATTGACAACTGAGAATTCAATTATCTTCACAAACTCCTTTCCAAGACATAAATGAAACACCTAGACAAGATAACATGTTACTCCTAATATAAATTGACTAGATTCATTAAGTTTGGTTATTCTCAAAAAAGGTTGCACAAGTTACATAGGTATATTCTTATCCTATGCAAACTCACCCCACATTAGGTAATCTTATGTTTTTCTATCTAAGTCCAAACTTAAATTCTCCTTCCTGAGTTTATATAGATTTAACAACACAACTCTATTTAATAGCCAAGAAAATTGATGCACTAAGCTTAAGATAGAACAATCAACTCAACAATAGATATCAAGAACAATGGAGGAAAACAAAATGATTGGATTATATTAGAGGTTCAATTGCCTCCCTAGAAATCAAGTTTAACTCATATTCATACAAAATGATTCACAACAAATACAATAAGAATGATACATATTCATTTACAGAAAATAGAAGAGAAAGATAAGAGCAAGAGGAAGAAAAAACTCTTTTGAAGCTTCCAATCTGATTTCTTGGACTTGAATCCCCTTCCTTGGTATTGTTTCTCCTTTAGTACTGCTCTAGGAACCCTTGGCTGCTAGGGTTTTTCGACTCCCTACCAGATGAGAGAAGAGAGAGCTATATACAAGAAGCTACGAATCAAAATCCAGGAATTCCGTAATTTGTTCTACACTTTTTTGCATTGTAGCACCAAAGTGGCGCTGCAGTGCCAGACTTGTTGCAAGGCAAGGGTTAAAATGGGTGCTACAGTGCCGAAATGTGGCATTGTAGTGCCATTTCCCTTCAGGAACTGATACCGCGGTGCCTTAGGGTGGCGCCGCGGTGCCACTCTTTCCAGGTCACGGCGCTAGCACACCATGGAATGGCACTGTGGTGCCAGCTATTAGCACTGTGGCACCAACTCCCTGGAGGTATTAGCACTGCGACGCCAACTTCCTGAGATTTTGGCGCTACGGTTGCAACTATGGCACCGTGGCGCCAATTTCTAGTGTTGATTTTGCTCCAAATCTTCTCGTTGAGATATCTTTTGCTTGCCTCCACTCGCTGCAATGCACGTTTGACAATAATTTGACTTGGTATATCCTCATTTTAGCTCTAAAATTTAATATTCTCTGCTCTATGGCTTCTTACCTAAAATATGCATAAAAAATCATAAATCGAATATAAAGAGCTCAAAGACGAGCAATTCTTAAGCTCGAAAGGAGATTAAAACTAAGTATAAAATATACTTAATAACGAGATGTTGTCAAATTCGTACAAAGATGTGACATCTATCAGAGCAGTAAAGGTCACGCTCAAAACACTGGCTTTTATTCTCCTTTACCCATTCCTAAAGGCATATGGGAGGATATTAGCATGGACTTCATCTTGAGAATGCCAAAGACCAAGAGACATGTTAATTCAGTAATGTTCATGGTTAACAAATTTTTCAAAATGGCTCACTTTGTCCCTTGTGTGAAGACTATTGATGCAAGGAATGTGGCCCAATTATTCTTTCGAGATGTTGTCAAACTCCATGCTGTTCCTCGCTCTATTACTTCCGATTGTTATGTCAATATCATAAGTCATTTTTGGAAAGAATTTTAGAAGAGATTGGATACTACTCTGAAGTTTAATAGTGCCTACCACCCCCAAACTGATGAGCAAACCGAAGTGGTGAATCAAACATTGGGTAACATGCTTCGGTGCCTAGCTGGAAATAAGCCAAGCCAATGGGATCTAGCTCTACCTCAAGCAGAGTTTGCCTTCAACAACATGATCAATCGTTCAATAGGTAAATCTCCTTTCTCTATTGTCTAAATAAGCGTGCCTAAACACATTGTTGACCTCATCAATCTTCTTAAGTTCCATAGCGAACTAGTTGAGAACTTTGCTAAACAAGTGGGTAAGACTTACAAAGATGTCAAAGAGATGCTCGAGTTATCTAATGCAAAGTATAAGGAAGATGCTGATAAACATTACAGGAAGAAAGTCTATCAAGAAGGGGATTTGGTTATGATTCATTTGTGAAAGCAGTGATTCCTAGTGGGTGTTTACAACAAGTTACAGGAAAAAAAGTTTGGTCCATTTCGAGTGATCAAGAAGATCAATGACAATGTGTATACTCTCGAGCTACCACCAAAGTTGCAGATTTCACCCACCTTCAATGTTTCTGATAGTTACGATTACTTTCCTCCTGATGGTGCTCCCATAGACTGCTACGAGACGGGGTCGTCTTCTTCTCAAGAAAGGGGCACTGATGCAGGGGCCTAATTGGGTTTCTGTCGTTTGTTAGCTGTGAGGTCGTTTGTACTATGTTTGTTTTGAACTCTATGTTGTTGTCGTTTATGTTTGTTTTGAACTCTATGTTATTGTTGTTTATTTCCTTTTTCTTTGTTTATCTTCTTTTCGAGTGATAGAAGAATGCATCATTGTTGAGATTTTGAGAGTAGAACTTGCAGCTGGAAAGCTTAATGACATACTAGAAGCTTGGCTCGTTGAAAGCCAACTTATCTTTGTTTGATTGATTGTTGTTCCTAAGACTTCTACGTCATATGGTCTTTTGTTATATTTTTTATTTATATGTATATACTAAAATTATAAATTTCTAAAGCAGAAAAAGGATCAATGTCTACTTCGCACGCTAAACCCTGCTAATCTTGCGAAGCAGAAGGACCAATTTTACAATTCTGAGGTTTTATGTCTTTTTATCAGATTTCTTTTACATATATATATATATATGTATATGTATATTCGTGCATTCATATAATGACATTCTAAGGTCTGAATTTAGAAAGACTATCTAAATATACAAAGCAAAAATGTCCTCGAAGGTTCCTTGCTGCAGATAACGAAACGAGAGCTGGATGATCTATACTGTTAGTTTGGGAGCCAGACTATGATTAAAAAGGAGATCTCTTATTTGGAACATTGTCTAGTTATGTGTTTCATTTTTCATGTATATACATACATTTATGCATGTATTAATATTATGTGGTTTGAAAATTGAAAAAGGTTCCTTATGAAGATACAAAAAGTTTTGAGGAAAATATTTTCCGCTTCAAGAAGGAAAAACAATTGCTCACTAAGTATGAGGGATAAGTCCAGGCTTGTAAAATTTTGTCTACTTATTCTAGTTTTTCCTTTTTAAAGTAATTCAATTAGAAAAATGTCATTTTAAAAATAGTTACTAGTATCTGAAAAATAATTACTAGTTACAAGGTACTAGTTATAAATACCTTTAGTTACTAGTTACCAGTGCTTGAAAAGTGGTTACCGATTACTAGTTACTATTTTAGAAAATGGTATTTTTCTAAAATTTTATAAAAGTGGTATTTTTCTAAAAAATACGATACCAGATCTAGAAAAAACTGAGTCCACCATATATTTCTAATTCTTTTCTAAAAATGTCGTACATAGCATAATTTTCACATAAGAGAAAAGGCCCAACAAAAGACACAAAGTTAACCATTAGAAAATGGTAGTTTTCTAATTTTTTTTAAAAAATGGTATTTTTCTTTTAAAAAAACGCAGCACAGAAAATGAAAAAAAGTCTAACCAGCCGTATTTTTGTAATTCTTTTTCATTTTTGTAGGTAGAAGTGTTACAAACCGTTCTCTTATCTTGCTTTTCAGATTTGCGATGGAATTGAACTCAGCCCACTTATATTTTCCACAAGATACGTGGGGTTTTCAAGAGTTTTACTTATCGAAAAAAATAATTACAAAAATATTGTACAAAAAGAAATAATGCACGTAAATTGTATTTTAAAAAATCAAAAGTGATATTTTACAAAAAGAACTTTCATTATTGATTAACAAATAGTGGTTACTGATTTTGGGTCACCAAAGTTAAATATTTCTGGTTACCAGACTTGTAACCAATCTGATTAATGGTTTCTAGTTATCAAAATTAAAGGTTTTTAGTTACCATTTTGATTACTAGTTTCTGTTTTTAGTTACCACTACAAAAATTAAAGTCATACTTTTTTTATTTTCATTTTTTTCCCCATTGAGCCATCACGCTTTTAATTACTAGTTTTAAGATTGGCGACAAATTTCCCAACTGGTAACTAATTATTAGTTACAAGAATATTGGTTATCGATTACAAGATTAGAAGATTAGTTACCAGTATATAAGAAACACTCACTTCTAGATTAGTGGCTAGTTACTAGTTTCCAAACTAGTGGATAGTAGTAGTCACAAGATTGGTACTGATTTACTAATTATTAATCTAGTAACCGAAATAAATAACCAAATTGGTTACTAGATACAATCATATTTATAATCAAATTAGTTAATGGTAACAATTCATAGATTAGTTAATATTAAAAGGAGGGAAAAAAAAAAGAAGAAGAGAAACTCCTAGAAAAACGGAGTAAAGAGGAAAGAAAATAGAGAAGTAGTAGGTTCAATGAGAATAAGAAAGAAAAAAAAATAGAAAAATAAGCAAACGAAAAAAAAGGAGAAAGTGGGAAAAAAAAAAGAAATACATAAAAGAGAGGTAGTTGTGGGAAATGAGAATAAGAAAAAATAAATAAATAAATAAAAGGAGTTAAAGCTAGGTTTGAACCCACAAAGTCAAGGTAAAAAATAGAAGGGGCAATAACTAGAAATTGTTTATTGGTAAGTACTAGCGACTAAATTAGTAACTGCTCGTTGGATTAGTTATTAGTATCCAATAACCAGAGAAACTAGAAACTAGTAATTAGATTTGGTACTAGTAACTAGAATAACTAGTAACCACATTGGTTTTTTATAGAAACTAAAAGTTAATTTATAAATTGGTTATTATTAGTCACCAGTCTTGTAAGTTGCCCAAAATCTAGTAACTAGTAACTAGATTTGTAACTGATAACTAGCTAGTAACCTAAGTGGTAACCAAGAAAATTATCTAATCTAACGACTTCTCATTTTTTATATTAGTTAAAAGGAATTCCACAAAAATCCAACAAAATGAAAAAAAATCTTATTCAAAATGAAAGATAAACAGAAGCAAACAAGAATTAAAAAAAGAAGTTTTCTCATTTTTAAAACAAGAAAGTTTGATCCGTGCACCCGTTACTAAGAAGCCGTTTGGTGTGGGGTAATTCAAGTTTTCATATTATTGGGAATACTATAGAGGATGATGTAACTGCCTAACATCCTGAATAAATGTGATTAGTTATGCACTGTAATCTTGTCTATAATTCCTAGGAACGTTAATAATATGTTTGTTTGAATGTGGGAATCTACTGATTTTTCATATTTATAAGAAATTAGTTAAATAATAATAATTTGACAGTTTTATATAAGAAATTACAGGATTTATTAACTAAAAATTATAAACTTTAATTGCTTATAAAATAAAAAAAATGTATATTATCTTAAAAAAAAATTATCAAAGAACTTGTAAAATTCAAAATAAGTACAAAATGATTTTTTTTAAATTAAGTCATTTACATCAGACATAAAATACAACAAATAAATACAATTTCTCGCATATATTCCCAAAGTTACATAAAGCCATCAAATATTTAAGTATTAATCATGTAAATATACAAAACAATACATTAACACTTATTTAAAAAAAGTATTGGTTGTATGTTGATGATGGCTGTCTTTACGAATTCGTAAGCTTCTTCAATGATCTTGTTTCTCATTATTTCTATTTCCTG
>JXTC01000127.1:382321-394558 GCA_002914845.1 Trema orientale
CCGTTAATCACGGCGCCTCTTAGGCGCCGTGATATCCTCCTTACTATCACGGCGCGTCCGTACACGCGCCGTGATAGTCATCTTTCTTTGTAGTGATACTTCATCAACCAAAATTGTTACCACATTACCAATCATGATCATGACTGAAGCTCTAGTCCATCAAATCTCTTCGTTAAATAACAAAATCATATCTTTGGGGGGAAAAATATTCAACAAGACCCAATTTCATGAAACACACAAAAAATATCCATAGTTAAAAAACTTCCCATCTTACTCACTAACAATGGTATACAAAGAAAAATAGCTAATAGATTTCAAAGAAAAACCCAGAAAGCAAAAGGTAAAAAACAGAAAAATACCAGCTAGTGAGTTGGATCTGTGAGAGTGTAAAGGGGATCTTGGTATATAATTCTTCCTTGAAGCCAAGATAGAAGACAATGACTAGTTGGACGGCGAGGAGATGTGGCGACGAAAAATGACAGTGAGGAGACACGGTGAAGACGCATTACGACAGTCGTAACCGAGGACAGAGACGTAATTTGTCATAATTATTTTATCTAACTATTGTAAAAAAAAAAATTAAACATGGCTTTACTTATGACTTTTGCTACTGCGTTTCACTATCACTTTTTAAAAAATGCCAGCTGCATGTGGTATGGATACTAATTATTTTCCCTTACCGTATATTCGTAAATTTTTTAATTTTTAAAGGTAGAACCGAAAGAACCTTTTTTTTAATGGAACCCAAATGGTAACTTACCCAAACATAAATTCACTAAAATATAAAGAGTCAATTTATACCCAAAGTCTACAAATATTAACCTAACTAAGAAGGGAAAATTAATTTCAGGTAAATGTTCAATACTTTACTTTGAGTATTGGCGGTGTAGCTGTGGGCAACAATTACCAGACTACCAGTAGTACTTTGCATTTACATTTTCAAACGTTTGATAATATTTCAATGTCATATTATAATCAACACCATGTATACATGTTATCCTTAATTATTTTCTCAACCGAAAAAAAAAAAAAACATAACGTAACTGTGAAAGAATCTCATTAAATTTGAATTTCTTTTTACGTAATTAGATTTGAATCATGATAATTTGGAAACACTCAACATGGTACAACATTTTTTTTTTACCACTTACTAAAATTTTACATTACTTATATATACATGTATATATTTTCGCCGGCAATATTTTGCATGTCATGTACCAAAAGCAGAAGCCAATATTTAGCACGTAACGATGATTATTAATGCTTTCACAATTGGATATGCACGGGAACCTTAATATAGTTTCCTAATTTAGCTAAACAATGGAGCAAATGAATCGGTCAAAGGGAATATTTGAATTTGAGATAGAGATCATCATTCATTTTCTCTCTCTAAACTCTCCAACTTTCTCTCTCTTAGAGGAAACCTTTGTGGAGGGTCCAAACAATTAATTATGGGGACGTTTCAGAGCTTCAGGAAGGCCTATGGAGCTCTCAAAGACTCCACCAAGGTTGGGCTTGCCAAGGTCAATAGCGAATTCAAGGTAACACCATTTGTAACAATTAAAAATTAAAAGTATAAACATTCATTTGAATTCGAATTTTAATTTTTTTTTATTTTATAATTATTCTTGTTTTGAATTTTGGCTGATACGAATATGGTTTAATTTTCCCTTTCAAAAAAAAAAAAAAAAGAATATGGTTTAATTTTGTTTTATATGATTTTGTTGTGGAAATTAGGATTTGGATATTGCCATTGTAAAGGCTACCAATCACGTTGAGTGCCCTCCAAAAGAACGCCATGTTCGAAGTAAGTTCATACAATTTATATATTTTTTAATTTGTTTTATATTCTATTTAAGAAATGCACAAAAGGGTATGTGTCTTTTTTATGATTGACCGATGCATTATGGATATAATGACCAATTAAATATATCCAATTTGTGTTTATTTAATTTGATGTTATTATTGGCCTGGTTTGGCATTTTATTGCATTACTATATCCTAATTCAAATTTAACAAACTTCATTAAATTTTCATTCTCATTTCTGATTTTTTTTTCCCTTCAAAATTTTTCTTTTTGTGTTCTTAATTTCTTAGAAATTTTCTCTGCAACATCGGTGGTTCGGCCTCGAGCAGATGTGGCATACTGCATCCATGCCTTGGCTAAAAGACTGTCCAAGACACGAAATTGGATTGTAATGTCCTGTTTTTGTTCTTCTTGTTATTTATAACTTAGGGTAATATATTGTCCAACATAAAAAAAAATGATGCGTTCATGCTTTAACTAATAAGAATAAGTCTTGATTAATTCATGCAGGTTGCCATAAAGGCATTGATTGTGATACACAGGACATTAAGAGAGGGTGATCCAACATTTAGAGAGGAGCTTCTGAACTATTCACACAAGGGACATGTTCTCCAAATATCTAACTTCAAAGATGACTCAAGCCCCCTCGGTACATTAATTGCTTCACTACTTCAACCAGATCATGTCAAAGTGGTGCGTTTATTTTGATCTCATTACGAGTAATAACATTCCTTTCTTAGACCAAAACATGAATCTCTGCAGCTTGGGACTGTTCTGCCTGGGTCCGGACCTATGCGCTCTTTATAGAGGAACGAATGGAGTGCTTTAGAGTCTTGAAATACGACATTGAGACAGAGCGTTTGACAAAATATGCACCAGGAGCCTCCAAGGTCTATGCTTTGAACACTTTCACTATTTCAAATCTTCCCAAATTAAGTAGATTCGACAGTTGAGTTTCTAGTAGTAACAAAATGGATACTTTAGTGGTAACAGGTACATAGTAGAACAAGGATGTTGGATCGCAACGAGCTGTTGGAGCAGCTTCCTGCATTGCAGCAGCTTCTCTACCGCCTTATTGGGTGTCAGGTAACGTTCGATATGATTATGAATTTCCTTTATATAAATATGGTTCTTTGAGTACGGACTTATTTACTTGTAGAGCTTTGTAATTTTGAGTGTCTTCTTCTCGTTGAGTTGAGCGTGATTTTGTTATTATACTTGGAATAAGCTCTCTAAATTATTATAGTTTTGCAGCCTGAAGGAGCAGCTTATAGCAATTACCTCATACAATATGCTTTGGCCCTGGTATGCATGACATTCATTCACATTGTTCTCTTCATTTTGCCTATATTTAACTTAAAGTTTTTAGCAGTGTCAAACATTCTTCTTTTCATGTCACAAATTTTTTCTAATTATACAAGTCGGTTTTTCTTTTTCTGCAATCTAATAAAATTTCGTTGTGTATTTGTAATGTATAATTCATCCATAATCAGCATCATTTTCATTGAAAATTTATTTACCACAAACTTAGCATTGTTTTTTTTAACAGCTTCTTTAACTTCTTTTACTCATGTCTCAAATTTTTCTAGTAATACATGTTTCTAATTCTCTTTCTGCGATCTAATAAAACCTCTAGTTTGATTAAGCTTAGTTGGATTGGGGGATAAATGATACTTTACTTTCTTGTCGTCTAAGATTCTTGGTTTTGTTATTCGTAACTACTTGTTTCATGAAGAGACAATGTTATTCATGTAGGTACTAAAAGAAAGCTTTAAAATATATTGTGCCATCAATGACGGAATTATAAATCTCGTAGATATGGTAAGGTTCTAATTCAGATTTCATGTTGATTTGTTTCGAATAACTTGTTTGTGTAATTTTTTTTTTTTTTTTCCAGTGATAACATGTAAAACTATATTGTTCTGCAGTTCTTTGATATGTCAAGACATGATGCAGTTAAAGCTCTTGATATTTACAAAAGAGCCGGTCAACAGGTGAATTATGAAGTTTTTCTTTGTAAACTAAACAGTTGACATTTTATGCCAGCATACACTGGATGAAAAAACCTATAATAGTTGGAACCCTCTTGATGGTCCTTCATGAAACTATTTATAGTTTGTAACTTTTCCTTGTGCAGGCTGAAAATCTTGCTGATTTTTATGAATACTGTAAGGGATTGGATCTTGCCCGGAATTTCCAATTTCCTACATTAAGACAGGTTCGATTTATATTTCAAAATAAGATGTTTATGTTGAGATTTTATTATACTTTCATTACTTAACATGTACTGAAATATTATATCACTAAAAAAAGAATATACAAAATAGAATTAGACTAGTAAAATAGAAGAGTAAAAAGAACAAGAAATTTGAATTTCGAATTCATTTGAATAAAAAAATCTTACTGTCTAACTAAGACTAATGAAGATATTGATTATTATAACGTAACGTTTATATAGTGAATGGATCAAAATTGTATGTTGCTAGAATAATACGTTAATTAACTATTAAGTTTCATGTCCTATAATATCAAGTATTCATTTGAATTTGTATTCTACTTTTTTTTTCTAGGCCTACTAATTATTCTACATTTACTAAATGGTCGCTCACTAAATTTCTTTTATACACCAATCAGCCACCTCCATCATTTCTGGCAACAATGGAGGAGTATATTAGAGAAGCACCTCAATCAGGTTCTGTTAACAAAAGACTGGTAAGAAAACTGTTAGCCATTTGAGCCTGGAGCTCTTGTTCTAATGTGTGTATATCTTTGCTCTGTTTGTCTCTACACACTCATCCTTGCATTTCTTATTTGGTGCATACGTATTCACAATTATACACCTATATGGATATGGCCGCGTCACTTCATCCATATTGATTGTACCTTCATTATCATGATGGCATTCTAAACTTCTGCTTTCAATTGTAATAACCACATGAACTCGAGTTTTTGTTATCTTGTATTTTTTTTTTTTATCATGCAAATTAGTACACATGGCGTTTATTGCATAGACAAAGATGATACTCTATGTCATCATGACTAGAGATATCTTTTCTGATTGATGCCATTGATGGTTTATCAGATCAATTCCCGTTATACACGCTGTAAGAACTGGCTATCTTCATCTTGATACAGATGAAGACTATCTGGTTTCTTCATGCACAATATGCAGTAGAGAACATGGTTTAGGGTCAGAGGCCATTCATATTACTTGATCACAGCTCTAATATGACTAGAGACTCACTTTGTATGCTGGCAGATTCAGATCCCTATGAAGCCTTTGCAGTTGCTTTCTCCTTCTATGATCTATGTTTGAAATGCAGAACATTCAAAGTTTTTTCTTACACGGTCACGTTTTCCTTGATTTTTATAAAGTATCTAGGATTTGTCCCATGTCATTGCATATTGAAAAGTACGTAAATTCCTGCATATGAGGCCAAAAATAATGAAGTAAAAGAAAAAGGAAGGGTATCCCTTCTTCTAATTTTTCCTGCTATGACCTCTTGCGTTAATTTTGTTGGCATTGTCTGTCATTGGATTTGTGATATTTGCGTTATTCTAACAACAGGAGTATCGAGAGAATGAGTCTGATCACCAGTCTCAGAAGCTAGAAGAACCCGAAGAACCTTCAGAAAGTGAAAAACAAGCTGATGAAGAGAAACCACTAGTAGACACAGAGGAAGAATCCCAAGCAAAGGAAGAGGTTGAAGCTCTACCATTGATATCAATGGAAGAAACTGATTTTCTGGTAAGATCTATTCCACATGCTATGCCTGCCTTTCAAGTTTTTTCCGCTGTTCCAATATGCAGTCTCTCCTTTCTACCTCTTTTTAGGGTCTGAACGAAGTAAATCCAAAAGCCGCAGAAATAGAGGAAAGCAATGCTTTGGCTCTTGCCATAATTCCCCCTGGTAGGCTCCAAGATATTTTGTTATTCATTCAGGAATTTTAACCACTTCTACCTATCCAAGTGTGCACTCAGATCATAGTTCTTTTAGCCTTTTTACAGTGAAATTGGATCCATTATTTGGTCTCACAAAGCTATATTGTATTTTGAAGCATAATTATTCTAGAGAGAAGCTCAAAGGCAAAAATAATGGGGATCTATCATTAAAAATGTTAAGGGTGGCCCTGTTACATTATCTGATTCCCATCACATACTATCTCTTTATTGTTATGTAAAAGTTGTGAACATTTTTCTACTACAAACGGAAGTCTTATTTTTCGATAGTGGCAAAAGTTTAGCTGCTT
Source organism: Trema orientale (assembly GCA_002914845.1). Lineage (NCBI taxonomy): Eukaryota > Viridiplantae > Streptophyta > Magnoliopsida > Rosales > Cannabaceae > Trema > Trema orientale. The sequence goes on from JXTC01000127.1 coordinate 388,379, forward strand.
GTAACTTTTATGATATTATTGTCTCGACAATTTCACAGGGAATGAATCACAATCCACACATCAGGATTTGAATGATCTTCTCGGGTCATCAGGTTGGGAATTAGCACTGGTTACTGCACCAAGCAGCAACACTAGCCATGTGGTGGATAGCAAACTGGTTCGTTTTCTTTGCCAAATTCATTCATATGGAATTATTCATAACATGACTACTGATGAGAACAACCTAGTCCCAATTTTTTTCCTCTAAGTTGTGTTCTCAACGTCGATTTGAATTGATTAGTTGTTGGGGTTAGGCTGATGATACAATTTCCTTTTTTGCACAATCATGTTTTAAAGACTACTAAATCTAACAACACTAAAATAGCAACCAGGAGAAAACACAACATTTCCTTGGCTGGTTTGGTCTAGATTTGCATAGCTTGTATCTTCCTATCTTCAAATTCGAATTGATTATTGTAGAGTATGCTGGTTAAACATCACCATCATTTTGACTTTGATTACGAGCATGGCTTTGTTCTTCACTCAGGCCGGTGGTTTTAACAAGCTATTACTTGATAGCTTGTATGAAGATGAATCATCCAGGAGACAACTACAGCTGCAGAATGCAGGATATGGACAAAGTGGAATGAGTGTCCAAAATCCTTTTGACAATCAAGACCCGTTCATGATGTCAAACAACATAGCGCCCCCGCCCAACGTTCAAATGGCGCTTATGGCTCAACAGCAACAACAGCAGCAGCAGCAACAAATGATGCTGCAACAACAGCCATACCAAGCTAACATGATGATGGTGCCTCACCAGTACTCGCCTCAATATCCTCAACAATATCAGTATTCTCAACAACAATCGCAACAAAGAGGCTCTTCGAATCCGTTTGGAGATCCTTTCAGCTTCTCTCCAAGTACAACACCACAACAGGGAAATCATGGTTTAATATAGGACTTGCTTTTTTGAGATTTGTTATTTTAGTTTATGCTCATCAATTCTTTGGAGTAGGATAATGCCATTTTATTTGCTGCAAGGCTTTGATATCTTCATATTCTTTGTTTAATGATCTGTATATTTATTTTGGAGAAAACTTCATTATATCATAATAATAAACATATCTTTCTAATCTATTCCATCAAAATTTGGCTTAGGAGTGGTAGATTTGTTTGTTGAGTTGAGATTTTGCTCTGAAGACTTTCAGATTTTCTCCATAATAATAACAATAATCTCAAACTCAATTTTGTTTTCCGTGTGGGGTGGCTGCTTAAATTGATAGATTGATGGGTGCCTTTTTGTGGGAAGACAATACGATGGAGTTCATTGTAATCACTTGGTAATTTGAAAAGTAATCAATTTGTATGGTCATAAGCATAATCTGGTGGTAACCATACTTCTAATACAAAGGGTCTTGAGTTCAAATTATCGCTCAAGTCAAAGGAAATAAAGCTATAGTATGCATATTGTTATAAAGTTATATGTTGAATAGTAAATATCTTTGGCATAAAGTGAGAAAAGATATGGGACATGTAGTAATGGAGGGGATTCTTAGGAGGCTGTATGGGTTCCATTCAAAATTCACTTAGCCCAAAAAAAAAAAAAAAATGCTGTTCGAAAAATTACAAGATGGAGCTGCAAATTGGCAAGAATTTGTGACAGGTATCATTGACACTATTTGCTCTTGTTTCACTAATATTTTCGGTTCATCTCGTCCCTCTAGTGTTGATATGGAGGTATCTATATCCTCCCCAGCCTTTCCGCCTCTTAAAATGCCAAGGCTCTCTTCTATATCGGATTTGACAAACTTACTAGGAATAGATGGCTTTCATGATCGTCTTCTTCCCAAAATTCTAGGATGGGTTGGAAATATTGTAACAAACACTTGCTTTTTTTTTAAAAAAGTAGAATTTATGGTGTATATCTTTTTTTTTTAAAAAAAAAGGAAAAAAAAATGGGTGATAGTAAATAACCACAATTATTAATTTTTAACTTAATGACTTTTTTTTTTAATAAGTAAATGTCCATTTGTTAGTTAGAAGATTTTAATTTCTTTTTTTCCCCTTTTTATTGTCTTTTATTGCTATTAATAGGAAATCACCATTAAGTAGTTTATTTGTTTTTTTCTCTTAATTTATCAAGCTATTTGCTTGGTATATTTTCATATATACCATGTTGTGATCTTTATTTTTGATGAATATCTTTTTAGCTGTGGTATATCTCTTTATAATATTGGTACATTTGATTAGCTATTTATGACAACATATATATATTTATAATATTGGTCCATTTGATTAGCTATTTATGACAATATATATATATATTTTATATATATATGTTTTCAATAGGTATTTTTATTTTTACTCTATGGACGAGTAAATTTGACTAATTTGAAAATAAACTTACAATAATAAGTCATCTCATTCAATATATTCATTTTCAATTCATTTTTTCTGTTTCTTTCCTTTTTGAAAATTTAATTTAAAGTTTAATTTTTTTAATTACCTTTAATTTAAAACTATATGTACTATTGTATCTTCAATATTTCATAAAATTTCTTTTTTATTGTACAAAAGGTAAAATCTAAGGTAACATAATTTTCATATTATGAATAAATTGTTTTCTTTAATTAAAAAAAAACTATGAATAAAGCAACTACATTGGAAAAAAATTTATTTTAAAAAAAATTATGCATGAACCAGCTTAAAATTTATACATCTTTTGTTTTTTTTTTTTTCCAACGAATAAGATAGTTGAGAGTGATTTAAGATTATTAAATATTTTTCACTAGTTTCATTTTCTTATAAAAATAAGAAAATAAAAAAAATTAACCAGCTCATTAGGTTACCTATCTATTTTTATTTTAAATAACTTTCTATATTTATTTATGTAAAAATTATTATAATGTTTTTAGTAAATTTACTAATATTATTCTAGCCATTAGATTGCTGAAATTAAAGTACCTATCTATAGAGTAAAAACAAAAATCTCTATTCAAACATCACCCTACATATATATATAGCGCAATATGAGTATTGAAATTCACTAGCTATATTTTTAGTCTAGTAGAGTTTAGTATATCTAACACTGCAAATGATACATTGCAATAGTATTGGTACATAGGAAAACATACGGAATTCATAAATTAAGACAAAAATAAATGTACTATATAAGAGTGATTTCTCGTTTGTAAAGTTCAGTTTATGAAAATAAACTCATAAACATTAAAAAAAATAGTTTAAAAAATTCTTAACTAATGAATGGATAACAATTTATTTATAAAAAAATGTGTTTTGATGAGAGAAAATTTAGTATTTATTTTCATTAGTTATCTAATTAGGTCATTTGGCTATAACTTTTGAGTTGGAGATATTTCTTGATTTTTGGGCCAAAAAGAACGTATTCTTAGGAGAAACTTGATTTATCTCAAAAATTCAAAAGAAAAAAAAATCTAGATTTTATCTAGAAAAAATACAACTTTTAAAAATATTTTAAAAAATACAATTTTTTCCACCAATTGATGATGTACTTGAGGTACTATTCAAGTTATCTGAGGTAAGTTACATCAAGTAAGTCGATTGGTTGCCTTAAGTAACTCGATTAATTACTTCTAGTACCTTTGAAAAATATCAATTTTGAAGAAAAAAGTGATACTTTTCTAAATATTTTTTAAAGTAATACCAAATTTGCAAATTATGATCCAAAATTCGACCATTTGGCTAAACGACTTCCTTTTTTTTAATTAAAAAAAAATATAGGTCTTTTTAGTCAAGTGGTCGAATTTTGGATCATAATTTACAAAATGGCTATTTTCAAACACAGTTAAAAATATATTGATTTTTTTTTTGGAAAATTGATTTATTTTTTCTTAATTGAATTACTTTATAAAAAAAATAGATCAACTGAAAAACGATCATTTATTAAAATAAAATTATAAAATGACCATTCATTAAATAGGTATAAAAACGATCATTTTTTAAATTGATCTTAAAAAAAAGGTCATTTCTTATAAATACTCAAAATGGAACTCATCCAGTAATTTTCAATTTTTTTGGAATTTGGGCTTGGATATTTGTAAATGCTCATATACATATTCAACTCTTTTTGAGGGGGAAAGTTTCATAGATTTCTAACACTTCTACCTACAAAAACAAAAAAGAACTATAAAAATACAGTGGATAAGATTTTTTCTAATTCTAGTACAATTTTTTAAAAGGATTTTACAAAAATATCATTTTTAAAATGGTTACTAGTAGTATCTGAAAATTAATTACCGATTACTAATTACTAGTAATATTCTACTTATAAATACCTTTGATTACTAGTTACAGTGCTCGAAAACGGGTTACTAATTACTATTTAGAAAATAATATTTTTTAAAAACTTTTTAAAAAGTGATATTTTTCTAAAAATATGATACCGGATCTAGAAAAAATTAAGTCCACTGTATATTTTCAGATCTTTCCTACAAAGCCTAATTTTCACAAGTTTTATTAAATATCCTCCATGTCAGCTCGAAGTAGAAAACTATCCCATTTTTTTCTGGAAGTATTTTATAGACCAAAATTTCTCTGATGTGTTAGAAAACCATCAAAATATCATTGAAAATCGTCAAAATGATCAAGGCATTTTGTCATTTTTATGTCCATTATAGGATAACTTCTAGGAAAAAATCAAAAGTGAGTTAATTTTTTTCCTCTTTAGGGTATATTAGGGATATTTAATAAAATTTTTCTTGTTTTATTCTCTTGTGCCGCTAATCAACGATGAGAAAGCTATAACACATGAAAGAAGCAAATAGGGTGATGATTAATATCCTTATGAAACCCTGTGTGGTGAAATATGACTCGTGGATATTTCATTGATAATGAAGAAGAATTTGATATTAGCGACACAATTCAAAACCAAATTCATCTATCTACAGAGAAGCCCATTTTTATCATCACTCCATCCAAAATACTCATTATTTCACACTGTCATATACCTTTCTCACATCGAGTATTGGAGCGATAAAATCTTTTCTACTCATATTATTTACTTTATAAAGTGAATGGAGTAATTCGAAAGCCACAATGTCATGAGCGCCGACAAACAAAAGCACTCTTTTTTTTTTTTTGATATAAAAAAACCTGCAATTAAGAAATAGAAACTGTTAAAATATAACATAATCTCATGGAAGAAAATATTTCTCCAACCAAATTTTAGCTCACCTTTCACTGGTAAAAAAAACGTAAATAAATCATGTGAAGTTTCATCACAAACATATGGATAACTATAATGTACGAAAAAGAAAAAAAAATAAGAAAGAAGTACATTCAACAGCCAATTATGCCCTTGATGAGGTCTTAAATGATTATGAATACATCCGACTCTATAGAGAGATTTTAAGTCGATATATTTCAATTCACGTAAAAACACCCTCTATTACCCATATTGGTCTTTTGAAAGATTTGATGTCAAGTTTTCTATAGAAATCAATGTTTTTCTGCATTTATTAGTCAAAATCAGAAATAACCTTACATAGAAATAGAATAAAACAATCATAAAGATTGAAGTCTACCTTCACACAATAGAAGGAATTATTAAACAAATGTAAAAATCAAATAAAATAAAGAAAATCTTACCTATAAGAGATCCTAAGGAGGATCTCCTTCCTGAATAGTAGTCACTGGAGATTGGAGTAGAGGAATGAAACTTTTAGAGGCAAAGAGAGTTGCTAGGCTTTTCTAGTAGTTGAACAAAAGCAGTACTCTTTGAAGATGATAGGTTAGAAATTAGATTAAATATCCCCATAATAACATAAAATGATCATTTTATCCTCATTTAATTAAAACCTAAAAATTTTATCCCTTAAACTCTTTGGACATAAATACCCTCATAATGTTCTCCATTCACTCCATTTCCTCCTCTTTCATTGTTCCTCTATAATGTTTTCATCCTTCCATGGATTTTAGAATAAGCTAAAGTGTTGAAGGTATTTGAAGGCTAAGAAGAATCCAAGTGTTGAAGCATATACGTTGTCCCTGAGTATCAGCATTGTCACGACCCAAACCTCGGGCCAGTGGCAGATGGGGAATTTCATAAGTGGAAATTCATAATTTATTTTTGAAAAATTTTAGAAACTGCAATTCTTTAGAAAAACGACAACTAGTTTAAATAAAAACGACAGCTTCTGTAAAAGTTTATAAAAATAGTTC
>JXTC01000127.1:401153-449794 GCA_002914845.1 Trema orientale
CATGCATCAAGTATATCAAGAAATCATGCTTTAAAACTCATTTGGTATTATTCTGGGATTTACAGAAAATTGGGCAGCATAACGGCTGTATTTTCACAAAACCAAATTTTTAAACTTGTATAAAAATCATATAAATCAATCCCAGAACAATCCAATACATTTCAACAGTTCGCAAATCTACTAGATATCCAATCAAATCCATAAAATCCACGAAAATCGACAATTTCAATAAATAGGTCATAATACATAATTCAAAACAAAATAAGTAGAAAACTTGGTCCTCAAGGTATCGTTGACGATCGCCCGGTCGGGGACCAATTCCGAGCCCTCGATCGTCCTCTTGTGAAAAGTCAACTTATCACCGAAACTTCAATTCCACGAACGGACCTCTTCGTTGAATTCCTAGCACCCAAAATAGCTAAGTTAGGCATATAACTTGCCAAATTCGGGTCCGGGTCCACACCGGACCGGTGGCACGCAAATCGAGATAAAATCTCAACCGTCCGATCGTGATTTTTGTGCCGATCACCAAACAACACAATATATATATCAAACTTCTCTATTTTCCGAGTACATTCCAAATATAAGGTCGAAAACACAATCCAACGGCCGGATTGACAGATTTAAATATAAAACTAAAAATAACTCAAAATTAACAAAAATGGCAAATTTTGAGTTATTTTTCTCCTCTAATTTTCCTTCCCTTTTTCTCTTTTCTTCCTTTTTTTCTTCCTACCAAATAACCTACTTTTTTTCTATTCTCTCTCTACACTTCTCTCTGATCATTTTTTTTCCTCTCTCTTTTCCCTCTTTTCTTATGTATTATGCTCCTACTTTTTGAAAATAGTTACAGCTGTTAGGCTCAATTTTTCTTTTCAGTTTAATGACTTGGGGATTCAAGTTTAGGGATTTAGGAATTAATTGGTTTATGAGTATTAGACTTGATTCGGGTTTAATTATATTATGAGTTATTACTTTGCTTGAAAGAGCAGTTTATATGATTTGAGTTTAATTTGTTCTTGAGCTTCCTCTTCCAGTTATTTGGCATAGATAGTTATGGATTCTAGTGAGACTGGTCTCCTTGCAATTCGACTGCCATGTCTAATAAAGATTCTGGTGAGTTTCATCGTCCAATCACTACAATAAAATAATGTCTTTATTTACATATATATATATATGCATGTGTAGGTAAAAGTTACGTATGTGTAAATAAAGATCTTTATTTACACACACCATAAGTAAAGAGATGTATAAGAAAAGGAGTATGGGCCAAGGTATTTCCCTATATATATTACTATGTGTAGTAAAAAGGTAACATGAAGCCCGTCAGGATGACTAGATATTGATGACTTGGAATCTGATGTGGCATTTTCTTATACTGATGATATGGAATCGTTAGAAAGAGACATATGACACTATCGTAATGAATCACATGTCACTTTCAAATTAATGCTAACATGTGGTACAATACCAAACTAGTACATAGTGCAATAAAAAACTAACATATGGAATAATAGGGTTTTTAATGTATTTTCTTTAAGAATTTAAATTAGATGTATATGTAGGTAAAAATAAGCTACGGCTAGGAAAAAGTATTATTTTTTTTTTTTGGGTAATTAAAGAATTAGTTCAAAATTTGGAGGAAAACATATTAATAATTATCATAAAACATAAAATACTAATAAAATAAAAACCAATAAAGTTTTACATAAATCTAATGTTTGAGGAAAATAGTCAATACAACATTTAAAAAAAGAATACAATCAAAAGTGCTAGAAAAATATATCCTAACAATCAGCATGTTGCTCGGAATTATGTTGAGCGACGAGCAGAATGTACGCCGTGGGGCTTGAACTTTGATCAAAGATGGTCATGTGAGTCTCGGAGTGGCATGAGGTTATATGCTTTTTAAGAACTTGTCGACACTCAGTAAGTCCTTTCACAACTTCATGAAGCTGTTCTTATGTGCTAGTAAGCCGCTCTGCTTACTCGTCATTTGTGATCCACTATGTAATCATATATAAATATATATATATATATGTACACATATTATATAGTTCCTAATTTAATAGATATTTTTTTCTTACTCGTCATTTGTGATCCACTATGCAATCATATATAAATATATATATATATACACATATTATATAGTTCCTAATTTAATAGATATTTTTTTTCACATATCTATAAGTATTTCTTCTTTTAGCCGTTGGATCGATAATCTAACAGCTATTATAATTTGGGTGGTTAGGAAAAAAAATAATAAAAGTAAATACCCATTATTTAATATTTTTCTCTTTCCAACTTTTACCATAAAAAGACATGCATGATGAATTTTAATTGGGCAAAACAATATCTATGTTTAGGTTAAAAAAAAAAAAATTTACTAGATTGGAGCCCTATATATATAGGCATTTACAAAATGCCACCAACGTTATTGTTAGGGAATTTTGTCTTATTAGTGGTATTTAGAAAATGCAACTAAAATTATATAATTCAAAAAAAATTTACGATTAATACCATTGTTCGGGATTTGACATTGTGTTCTGATTAATTAAAAAGACCTGTAATTAATTAAAACAAAGTAGATAATAACTGGGATTATAGTTAGTGTATAGGTGTAAGAGTTATCACAACACTGTCTACGTGTCGAAGTCCTGATAGGCGGTCGATATAGAAAACAGTACACCTACAGCATCCTTGCCACGTTAGCGGTTGCAGGGATAACGTGCTTACGATATAATAATAATATAAGATTAATGATGGCGTAATAATAATATAAGTGTTATCACAACGCTGACACTACGTATCGAAGTCCCGATAAGCGGTCGCAATAAAGAACGATACTTCTCACGGCGTCCCTATACGTAGGCGGTTGCAGGGATAACTAGCTTACGGATCGACGATAATATAATAATATGATAATAATAAAGGAATATAGTTGACGGAGGTGAATAAACCGACTACAATGTCAACTAGAGGTTAGGTACACAAAATAAAGAGGTTGGAGACGATAATGATAATAACAACAAAAATAATAGGTGAGGGATTATGAGAGAACACAAAATCCCAAACTGTGCCACAGGTCAAGCACAGAGTTCGAGGAGAGTAACTAGGGGCCCACAAATCACTAAAATGCGAGAGTTAAGAGCTGCATGCAAAGAAGCTTGTTGCACAAGTTAATAGAAAAAGTACGTAAAAATAATTAGATATTAGAGAATGGTATAAAACTAATTGACTAATAAGAAAGTGGTATAATACTAACTCTGAGATAGGAAGTGATACAGAATAATTATCGGGCCTAGGATATATGAGTAAACTAGTGTGGACTTAGAAAAAGGATATGTGAAAATATCTAGGCATATGTGAATATTTAGGGAAATACCAAAACTAAAGAGACTTATTGATCAAGTTTTACATATGCGTGGACATATAAGGGTAAGTACACGTAAATAAGATACAACAAGATGCATGCAAATCTATATGTATGTATATATAAAGCTTAAGATAAAAAGATGCATATGTATATAGATACAAATAGAAAAGGGAATGAAAACTTAGCTTATGATTTGGTTATGAACCAAGATAATGATAGACGTGTACTCTTGGGCCTTGGCTTAAATAAAAGAACAAGGAGATGTCAATGGAGGTGCTACGTGTAGTATGGCCGAGGAAAAGAAAGAGGTGGTAGTGGTGATAATAAAGGGTCTAAAAATGGATATACATAAGATTAGAATTGGGCTTTGTGCAAAATAACATGAATATGAATTGGACTCAAAAGAAAGATGCTTGGGTTGATAATGTTTGATGCTAATAAGGGTAGTAATATTTGGGCCATGGCTTGGGCAAGGGAAGCAAGAGATGGTGGGGTGTTTGGTGATGATAAAGGTGTGTATGAAATGAAAAATGGGGAGTCACGGATTGACAAACAAGAAAGCAAGATAATGGAGGTGATGATGATGGTGTAGCCGAGAGAGAGACAAGTAATGGTAGTGACGTTAATGGTTACGGTAATAACTATAAGAGAAAGAGATAGGGGGAGAGAAAGCTTGAGGATCTCGGGTGAGTATAAGAGTAAGAGAGGAAATTGTATTGGAAGTTTAATAGCTGAAAAAAAAATTGTTACCAAATGAAGGGGATACCTTTCTATTGATAGGTAAATGATGCCTTGTACTACAGTATATCTTAGACCTCAAGTAGATGAGGTGTCAATTATCTATTCATAGGCAACCAAGTGTTTTGCCTTAAGCTACAAGAGGGGAGTCTTAGTTATATTACTAAGTAATGAAGTGTAGGCTCCTCATTGGTTGAGCTTTCTTAGCTCCCAAGGGGTTGAGCTTGCTTAACACATAAGTACTTGTAGTATTAGGGATTTCTAGAATTCTCTATAAAAATGAAGAAGCTTGTGTCTAAAGCATGTGGCTTGCATGTGAAGAGCATAGCTATCCAACGGCATGTAGTCCAAGTTCCCTTAAACGACGTGTGGTTTGGTCCAAGTGACCTGTAGTTCAGGCTTTAATTGAGAGGGCTTCAAACGACGTGCAGTCCAAGCCTAAATGACGTGTCATTTTTTGGAGTCAATGTCATTTTTCTTGTGCTACTTATAGTTTTGAGTAAGCTAGCTTAGGTCTTGTTAATCCATGCTCAATTACTACTAACTCTCCTTTTAGGATTAATCCCAAAATTTGAGAAAACCCCAAAACAACCATTAAGTAATTTTACCTGGTAATTTTGTGACTTTTTGTAGTGAATGTCACTAAATTATGTATGTTTGGTGTTTAAAATGAAACTAAATCAAATGTCATAAAGACCATTTTTTTCCTTCTTTTTTTTTTTTTTTTAACGGTGGTATATGCAGGATTTGCATTTTCTTGGTGCAATGGAGCCATATAATTAAATCTTTCTTGCAGCGAGTTGCATTATCAGATATATATTTTGTTCGGGCCTTAATAAATATACGTATATTTCAATGTTGTTTAATTATCTTAAATGGTAATCAAACTTTGACTTGTGCTAATGGAGGTTTTGTCAACGGAATGAATAATCGGATTCGCTTTTCTAAATTACAATTTTTCAGAAAAGCAAAGAGACGGCGATTTTATAATGGTTCAGCCCTAAAAAGATTACCTATATTCATTGTAATTTATTCTGGAGAAAGTGTATACAATACTATATTTTCAGTCAGCAAATAAGTGCATTTATGAACTTGTCTAATAATATGACTAAGGTCTCCTATTTATAGATGGAGAGTCCTAGTCATTTATAATTGTATGTACCATTTTTGGTAGCATGATTATCTCAAAATAATAAGATAATTACGAATATTTAATGACTATCTAAATACAAATATTTAATGATTATCTAAATATAAAAGAATTATCCATATTTGAATAAATTATCATAATTTAAGCATTTGTTGAGTTATCTGTCTTCTAGAAGAATCTGTCGTAGTTGCATACACTTTCTGGAGTGTCAGCATATCAAGTCTACTGCTAGCTAACTTCTCAATTTGTATTCAAGTGATAACGTGCTAGCTAACTTTGAGTACGCTATCTAGCTTTCCAATGTGATAATATGCTAGCTAATTTTGAGCACGCTATCTAGCTTTCCAAGGTGGTAATGTGCTAGCTAACTTTGCATAAGCTATCTAGCTTTCCATGAGTTAATTAGCTTTCACTCAGTTGAGGTGACCATTTTGCTAGTAGATCAAAATGAGCTTACATAGTTAAGGTTACAGTTGGTGACAAGTAAAATTTTTCATGTTCAAAACTTGCACGCACCTCATATTTTGTGTGTACCTTATATTTTATGTGCACATTTTCTATAGCTTATATTTTTAGCACACAACAACCTGTAAAGTTTATTGTACTTCCATATACAATATCTTTTCGTGTTTTCGATAGTGTATGCTTGTATAATGGTCAAACTTTGATTAGAACTCAGAAGTTATTAAAAGAAACCATACAGAAAGCGATGTTCCAATCTTTTTTTTTTCTTTTTTTTTCACAATGGCACTAAACAAGCCTACAAAAATAGGTCAAATTTAACTAAACACGTGTGGAGCACGTGCCTTCTCCTCATAACTTAAAAATGTTGCATTACAACTTCCATGCACTAACTAAAAGAATGATAGTCTTTTCGAAACCTTTCGGTTTCCTCACATGCCTGATATGTACAACACACAGTAAATGTCGGAGTAACTTATTATCAATCCTAGGGAATTCCCATTTCTCTTGTTAATTTTGAAAGTTGAATCCCAAACTCCACCAGAAAAAAGTTGAATCTCAAACTAAGGACCCTTTTGGCACCGTGATATATGGAGAGAAAATATGGAAAAGTGTGTGTGAGAGAGAAAGCGAATCAATATTAGTAGGAAGTAACAAGAAACAATTGAGAGATTCATAAATGATAATAATTCCTTTCTTATGATCATAATCACTTCCCATTTTAATCAGTAATGGCTAGTAACTCTTATATTCATTCCAATAATTTGGACGCAATACCCTTTCAAATTTAGTCAAGCGAAATACCATTTTTATATAAATATATAAACATGTGATGTTTTAATAGAGATTTTTATTTTTACTCTATGATGAGTACTCTGAATTGGGCCATTGGATTTTAATCTAATGGCTAAAATAATATTAGCAGATTTACTAAAAAAAATTATTATAATTAATATATATATATATATATAAGAAAGTTATTTAAAATAAAAAATATGGGTAACCTGATGAGTTGTTCAATTTTTTTTATTTTTTTAAAATAAACAAATAAAACTAGTGAAAAATACTTAATAATCTCAAATCACTCTTAACTATCTTATTTGTTGGAAAAATAAAAAACAACAACAAAAGAAGTACAAATTTTAAGCTGTTTGACGCATAATTTTTTTTTAAATAAATTTTCTTTCAATATAGTTGTTTTATAAATTTTTTGTTATTCAAGAAAAAAATTTATTCATAATATGAAAATTATGCTACCTTGGATTTTACCTTTCATATGATAAAAAAGAAATTTTATGAATTGAAGATACAATAGTACATATAGTTTTAAATTAAAGATAATTAAAAAATTAAACTTTAAATTAAATTTTCAAAAAATAAATAAATAAAAAAGAATTAGAAATTAATATATTAAATAAGATGACTTATTATTGTAGATTTATTTCTAAATTAGTCAAACTTACCCATCCATGAATCAAAAATAAAAATACCCATTGAAAACTCACCCTATATATATATATATATGGCTGATGTTTCAATGGAGTTTTTTGTTTTTGCTCCATGGATGGGTACTCTAATTGGAGCCATTGGATTTTAATCTGATGGTTATAATAATATTAGTTTATAAAAAAAAAAAATCTAATTAATGTGTATATATATACACAAAGTTATTTATGATTAAAAATATTGGGAACTTGTTCATAACCTATGAGTTGGACAGTTTTTTATTTTTTTCAATCATCTTTCCATTTTTTTTTTTTTTGTTTTCATTCTCATTCCATGTTTGATTCCTAGATTTTTATTTCATTCCCTTTCATTCCTTACCTCTTGCCAATTATATACAAGTGTAACTTTCTTTTTTTTTTTTAAATTTTATTCCTACATGTAACTAATTTTTTGAAGTCTTAGATAATTTGAGTCCTACGAACTAACGTGAATTTTTTTTATTGTGATTAACGTGTATTTGGTTCCAAAAAAAAAAAAAACTAACTAACCGTTTATCAGTTAAAGAAAATATAAACATGCATATCCTTAAAAACAATTAAAAAAAAAAGACCAAACCGGATGTCTCAAAAAAATTTATTAAAACACTTTCAAAAAAAAAAAAAAACCATATATATCAAAATATTAGATACTAATAATTTTGATTTAAAAAATCCTTAAAAAAACCATTCTAAATTATTTTTCTTAAAAAATCATTCCTAAATCTTATTCCTAACTCAATGGAAAGAGAATTCTCTAAAAAAATTAGAATGTGAATGGTTGTAGGTAAAAATGACTTTCTTTCAACTTGGTTAGAGTGCCCATCTATGGAGCAAAAATAAAAAACCCTATTGAAACATGATCCTAATATATATATATATGGGGTTCCCAATCCAATAAGTGAATGATGATCCAACGGCTACCATGTTTTGGGTAGTTGAGAAAAAATAATAATAAAAATAAATATTCATTATTTAATTTTTTCTCTCTCCATCTTTTATCGTAAAAGGACGTGCGTGATAAATTTTAATTGGGCAAAATAATACTTATGCATAGGGGAAAAAAAATCCCTACTTAGTTGGTATCCTATATATATATAGGACACCAATCCAGTAGGTATTTTTTTTTTTTTTAACCTATGCATAGGTATTAATTTGGCCAATGAAAATTTATCATGCATATTTTTTAATAGTAAAAAGTAAGATGGAGAAATAATATTAATGATGCACATCTTTTCATGTACCTCATTATAGCCGTTAGATCATCATTAGATGATGATCCAACGGCTAAAAAAAAATACCTACACATAGGTAAAAAAAAAAAACCTACTGGATTGGCAACCATAACTATATTATATGTATATATTCTTAGTGTTAGTTTAAATATTAACAATTATTAGGGCCAAAATTCACATCACTTATTTTGTTGTCTATGTTGCAATTTTGAGGCATTTATATTTTTATAGAGTCTTTATATTTCAAAAAGAGAATAATTATTACTTATGATTATCATGATATTTAGATTTCAAATCAGTATTATCTAGTAAGTATTTAATTCACTACCACTACCACTAGATCTCTTAGAGATAAATGTTTATTTTGTTAATTATTTATTATGGGATTATCTAATTATACCAACCTAAATCTATAAATACACAATATTTCTCTTCATTCGATACATTTTCTACATCATTCATAACGTTCTAGACATTTTGATTTCTTATTCTTTTGTAGAGAATGAGAACCACATCACTTCACGGACAAGTGTACAAGTTAATTATGGGCACAGCTATAATTAATTGACTAATTTTTTTTCCTCTTTTTGCAGATTCAAAATTACAAGTGGTCATGGACCTCTTATAAATTTAATTGTATATTTTCGGCTCTATAACAATCTTCAATATTATAGTCTAAAACTTATGGAATAGCGTTCTTGAATGAATATTAATTATCTCCAGAGTCACATAAATTCCATGGAAAGTTTTGGGACGTAATTAGCTAGTATACCCTAATTATGTCCATAATTTAAGTCAACTCCAATAAATTCTTACATGTACATCAAGACTAATTATAAGATCTCTCTTTTCCGTTCACTAAAAATATCTTTTCCTTTTCATTTTCCTAGAGCCAGCTAGGGACGGGATGGCCAAGGATTCAAGGACCAAAGATTTTTTTTTTTTTAAAAAGACAAAATGGACCAAGTTTTCACTTTTTATTTTTTGAGGATGGCTACGGTAGGGCGTCCCTACGTAGGGTCATGCCTTAATTAACGTTGGATGGGAATCTGTGGGGAATAACGGGAATCTGTGGAGAATCTATTTATATAGAGATTTCCATCCAACGGTGAATAGACAGGGCCCTACGTAGGGGCGCCCCTACTGTAGACGCGCCCTTTTTTTATTGCTTTTGTATACAGAAAGAGCTGATGATGAGGTAATATATAACGATAATTATGTGTGTTTATATATATATATTTATAAAAGTTTGGTATATACCATAAATAAAATGATAAAGCAGGCACTAGGACCACAAGAGGCTTTGGGTCTAAACTAAGGTTGATGGGCCTTGCATTCAACATTGCTTTTTTTCCCCCTTTGAAAAAAAGGACCTCTCGGGTTTAAGATAAGGGGGAAAAAAAAAAGAAAAAAAAAAACTTTTGATTTATTAGACAAAAAAACTTTTCATTTATAAGACTTTTTAATTCATTTGCTAAAAGTCTTGGAAATGTGTGTTTAATCAGCAAAGAACTCCATAAGAGTCCCATTCATATAGCAAGATTTTAATTGGTATTTCAAGTAATGAGTTAAACCTATATATATATATGGGGTTGCCACCACCGAGTGAGTGGCCTAGTGGTGGTCGTTGTTTCTCGGGGACATGAGGTCCCGGGTTCGAACTGGGTGACCCCCTTCGGGGGGTCTTAAATGTGAGGATACCTACCTGCCAGCCCATGCCCGGTCCTCTACCCTCGGGTGCCGTTACCACTAGTTGCTCGATTGGGGTTTAAGTGACTCACTCCACCATCCGGTGGTGGCGACCCAGCCGATAGGGTCTTGGGGGAACATTCCTGAGCAGGGTTGGAGCTCCACGCTCAGGGAGGGTTGCCACGCTGGTTGCCCCCTCCTCCCCTTTTCGTTATAAAAAAATATATATATATGGGGTTGCCAATCTAATTGGTATTTTTTTTTTAATCCATGTGTAAGTATTTTTTTTTAGCTGTTGGATCATCATCTAATGGTGATCCAACAGCTATAATAAGGTATATGAAAAGACGTATATCATTAATGTTATTTCTCTTTTTTATTTTTTATTATAAAAAAATATACATGACAAATTTTCATTGACCAAAATGATACTTATGTATAGGTGAAAAAAAAAACCTACTAGATTGGTGCGCTATATATATATATATTTCTTTATTTAATGTGTCCAAGTTCTAATTATTTTGATGCAGTTTGTTACATTCTTAGTGAATTTATCATAACAGTTCTGGCTATTTTGATGAACGACAGTTAAAAAAATAATAAAATAAAATAAAATAAAAACCTCTTTTTTGACGGTCTAAATCGCCGGGTTACATATGGTTGGTCAGTTGGATGTTACGTAGAGGCCTAGACGCTAGAATATTATTTTCTATCTTGTATCACATATTTTTGAAAGAGCACAATAGTTGTGCCTCTTACAAAAAGTACGTCTCGTTATAGAACTGTCCGTTTATTTTTTAAGAAAAATACGAAATATTTAGAATAAAGATCTCTAGCTATATAATGCTTTATTATCTAATCCCTGTACACTGTTATGGGATGTGGTATGTTTCTAGTGATTGGTGCTTTATATAATGTATGAGAGACACAGACTCATAATACTATCATATATATATATATATATTTGGATACACAGAGTACTATCATATTAAATTATTATATTATATATGATTGAATCAAATTCCAATTTGCGTTACTTTAATTATCTCACCCACCCTGATTTTCTTTTGAACACAGTAAGATATGATTGACATATAAGGAATAAAACGAAGAAGCCAGGCCGATCGAAGTAGAAAGGTGATAAAAATCATGCATGCATCGACCGGAGTGCATTTAATCAGACGGTCTCAAATGATAATGCAGCAAATTCAATGACATGATCATGATCATGATTTACCAAATCCAAAAAGGTCACTCAAAAAGGGCCCCAAACAAAAGTGAGATAATTGAGAGTGATTTGGTGGGTATTTGTCCAAGCATCAAAAAGTTTATTAACTTTTGTCGCATTGATAACAACCTTTGTTCCTCCCTCCACCCCACCTAGAATTAAATCGAGAAAAGAAGAAAAAAAAAAAAAAAGGACTTTTGCTCCTTTGTGGAACAGATCAAGTGATCAACAAATTGTGAGTAAGTCATTTTCACTAATCCATCCACCAACGAAAAAAAAATTAAAAAAGAAACGTCGAATCGCCTTTATTATGCACTAAGTTCTGATTTAGTTACTTACAATTTCAAATGTCCCAATTAAAACCTCAAGACTATTAGTGGGTTCTACAAAATAGTCCAAACTGCAAACCCTATTAAATTTTTAGATGAAATATTCCAAACTTCGATAAAAAAATAACCTAAATATTGCATTGTATAATGAGAATATTCTGTCAAAAATTTCTAATAATTTAGGGTTTGTTTGGATTCACTTCCAGTTTTTTGTTTAAATAAACTGAAAATAGAAGTAAAAATTTTGTTTTAGTTTTCAATTTTTATAAACAAGAAACATGTTTGGCAAACTTTATTTCACTACTTGTTTCCAAAAATAATAAAATGCAAATAATAAGAGAGAAAGTCATATAAATTTTTATTTGTGTATATATATACATGTACGTATTTGCGCACTTGTGTATAAATATTTATATATTCTTTTGTTTTTGAAATTTGTTTAAAAAAATAAAAGTATCAAAAATTTTTTGTTACTACTTTTTTTGAAATTTGTGGTAACAATTTTTAAAAACAAAAAACAAAAACAAGGTTGCCAAGCAAACTTCCAATAAAAATTTCCATTTTTCTGTTTAAAAACGAAAAACTGAAAACAAAAGTGAATCCAAGCAAGCCCTTAATATTTTGGCCTATTTTAGATCAACATCAATAGAGTAATTAGGCCTTTTGAAAGGATAAATTAAGAAAAGTGAAAATTAGGCTCTGTACATCGTTTTTAGAAAAGAATCGGAAATATATAGTAGATTCAGTTTTTTTGAAGTATTAGAAAAATACAATTTTTGAAAAATTTTCAGAAAAATGTCATTTTTTAAAATAGTAACTAGTAATCGATAACTTGTTTTCGAGTACTGACCATGGTAACGAATAACTAAAGGTATTTATAACTGATAATTGATAACCAGTAACTAGTTTTCAGACATTACTAATTTGAAACCATTTTGAAAATATTATTTTTCTAAAAACTTTTTTTAAAATGATATTTTCTTTCAAAAAATAAGCAGTACGAGAATTGAAAAAAAACAAATCTAACTCACCATATATTTTTGTAATTCTTTTTTGTTGTTTTAGGTGAAATGTAAGAAACCCTTAAGAAAAAGTGTATATAATTCTAAGAGCTACTGATGTGTTAATTGAACCCAAAACCTACTAACTTTTTGCTTCTTAAAAATATATCAACATATTGTGAATGAGTCATTTTCACTAATTCATCCACCTATTCAGTACATGCATGGATAAACATTAACAACATGAAGCACCTTTGATACCATTTAGCAACTAAAAGTTTTTGCTCAATAATTTTCACTAATCCTCCACATGTAGCGTGTGTAAGATTTACGTAGGTAAAGTGTGATTTGACTTAAAAGTCAATATCGCATTTTATATCAAAAGATTTACATATAAAATTATATTTTTAGTCAGAGTATATATTGTTTCATATAATGTATAAACACTACGTAGGTAGCCTTTATATGATTAAACTTTAATTGATCAATGCTGTTCAACGCTAGCTATTGGTGCATAGTAGGATTGATGAGAGTCAGTCTTGTTTATTTACACGCATTACGAAGAGAGTGGGATCATAACACGAGCTATATTAGTTAAATTAGAAAGAAATAATGTTAGTGTTTACTACCACTTTTCAATCTTGCATCAATTTTAATAATTCTAGTGCTTTGAATTCTTCTCACCCAATGATAGTACTTTAACTTGTCATTTTTTTCTTTATTAGACAACAAATAATCGTCTAAAGCTGTAAACTCCTTTTAATCAACTTTCTTTTTCTTTTCTATTTCTTTTCTTTTTTAAACGAAGAACTAAATATCAAATTAAACAAGACCGAAACAACGGTAATTATTTTACAATTTATTCCACTAAAGATATTATTATTATTATTGTCAAATAATCCTCATTTTTAAACGTATTTCTATTATTAATCTTAATTAACAGTAGTAACTCGATGAAAGAGAAACTAATTGTTGAGCAATGATACTCTAATGTCATTTTGGCACCTAGGTACTTTTTTTTTCGGTTGGTCATTTACATTCCCATTATGGTCCATAATATTTTCAATCCATTTCATGCATTTCCGCTCATGTAAGCCTATAAAGGTTCTGTGTAGTTACATGTTTTTTGTTTTCTTTATTGGTCTCGGTATTAAAGGAGTATACACGGTAATCCTTAACAAAGGATGAAAAAGGAAATAAATAAATAAATAATAAAATGTGGGGCATTTTTTAGAGAAAATAATTGGGATATGTCAGTGTTTTTTTTTTTTTTTTCAAAAATTGACGAGAGGAGTATTTCAGTTTTGAGGAGGATACAAATTTTGACAAATGAATGGAGCTACGTTGGACCAATGAGCACGTGCACCGAATTAATGTTTAAGAACTGTTTGGATGGTTCACACTAAAATAGTGCATGCTTCATAATTGTCATTAATATATTTTCTAAATTTCGATTGAATAATTTCTGATTGTTGGAATCTTTATCTGTTCATATTTAGGGCCATCGAGATGGTCATGCTCTTACTCTAGTCACATGTGGTGTACAAAAGTAACGACAAGTTTGGTGGGGGCAACCCTCACATGTGCTAAGAAATTAAGTAAACCGCCATAAAACTTACACTTGTCTAATCAAGAAATAGGGCACCACAATTTTTAAGAGTTAAATAAATAGACATATTTAAAACCATATTATAACAAAGTCTGTTCATAATATTATTTATTGATTGAAAATGACTTTCAACATTATTTTTCACTTTCCATTCATGAAATGAACATGACATGGGGGGTCATGGCATTTTTCCTCTTTCCTATCTATCTTGGAGTAATGTCATAGTCTTAGCATTATCACTTGGGGCAAAATACAAACCTTATAAAATCAGTGCCATGCAAGTTGAGGCAAAAACAGCAAGTATATTAATATATATTTTTTTTGAATGGAAAGTATATTAATATTTATTTCATTAGGAGACTAGAAATACAAATACTCAGCTGAAAATAATAATTGTAAAATTCCACGTACACCACCTAGTTGCAACATGTACCTGTAGGAATACAAAGCAATATATATCCAATTATCCGCTCAATATCCTCATCTTAGAACTCACAGGACGTGCAAAAGATGTAACATATAATAAAAAGAAACTTTTTGTATTGGGTTACAGAAGAATATCTACTCGTAGTCATTATATTGATAGTGATACGATGATTTAGTAATATGAACTGTGTATTGTATATTATTTGATTATGATATGTTTATTATGTTATCTAGACGTTAATAAAGTGCACAATAAGTAGATATGTCCCATCAAAACACCTCTAAACTATATACTCTATGAAGTATTAAGTAATTGCTGCTTTGTATAGCTAGAATTTCATAAATGGTGTTATAGGGGTTTGCAAAAGGCTATATTACAACAAAATTATATCGTATTTTACACTTTGGTCCATGCTTGAAAAGAATTTAATTGCATTTAAATCCTCCAATTACTGCAAAGGATGCATTTGGAACCCAATTTGTTTATTTTGTTATTATTATTTTTTTCATCCAATGACCTATTAAAAAGGGCACATTGGGATTCGGTTCTAAAGCAACTGAATAGTATTTTTTCACATGGTTATTCTCTTTAAGAAGAAAAGAGGAATACTAGCTGCATTCTCTTTTATACTCTCTTTTGTACTCTATTAGTCTCATTACTTGATACGTAGATTCTACTTTGGTTTATTACATTATTAAAATATTAAACTAAATAATAGAATTCACGTGTCAGATTATGAGATTGGAGAGTGATAAAAAGAGTTTTAGTATTTCTCAAGAAAAAAATTACTAGAAACACGTAATAGGACTCAAAAATGACTATTATGATAGTGCGAAGAATTTTTTTCCTAGAAAGTAGGTAAATGCCAAAAAGAAATTACATAAGAAATAGGAGAGCAAAAAAAAAGAGTTTGGTTTGAGGATTACTAATGCAATGAATCTGTTTAGGAAACCATGGTACATTCAGTTTGTTTCTTTCTTTTTCTTTCTTTTTTCTAGTCACATGCAATAAACAAATACATTCTTTTTAGTACATAACATGTTAGGAAATTTTTTTTCAATGAATAACAGCTAGCCAGAGAGAAAAATACAATAGAATTCGAAAGAAAAAAAAAACACATAACCGAAAGCAGAAAACAACTCTAAAATAAGGGTGCAACTATCATGGTTTGCCTCATTAAAATTAAGCTCGGCAAAATCTAGTGGAAGAAAATCTATGCAGGAGAAAGAGTACATCTAAGAAAATGATAGTGAGGTCAGATAAACATATCTCAATAAATAATAAGAAGAATAAAATTTGGAGCTTGAAGCCACTAACGACTATTAGGGTAACCGAGAGCTGCCAAAGCAAGCTACTAACTAATTAAGAAGAACACCACTGAATAGGTAGTCTAGTGGCAACGTTGTTATCTTGAAAGCTGGAGGTCATGGGTTCAAACCTGGGTGGCTCCTTCGGGAGTCTTAAATATGAGAGTACCTACCTGTCAGCCTAGTTTCCCACTCTCCACCCCAGGGTACAGTTCTCGCTAGTTGTTCGGATGGGATTCAGGTGACTCACTCTACCGTCCGGTGATAGCGACCCGTCCATAGGGTCTTAGGAAACATTCTTGAACGGGGTTGGAACTCCTATGGTCATGCTCAGAGAAGGTAGCCATACTGGTCGTACCCTCCTCTCCTTTTAGTTATCAAACAAACAAACAAAAAAATT
The DNA here is from genome assembly GCA_002914845.1 of Trema orientale. Taxonomy (NCBI): domain Eukaryota; kingdom Viridiplantae; phylum Streptophyta; class Magnoliopsida; order Rosales; family Cannabaceae; genus Trema; species Trema orientale. The sequence continues at coordinate 417,586 of JXTC01000127.1, forward strand.
GAATTAAGAAGAACGGCAACATTGAACAATCATCAGGCATCGAGCTGCTATTGAGAGGCTTTTTGACAACCTCTTGTATTACTAAATTCAATATAGATTTTCTTGATTCATCTAGGTTGATAGGAAACAAAAAGAATAGAGGTATCCGGTTGTTTAGCTAGGTTTGTCTCGGATGATCCGATTTCATTTTAACAGAGGAGAGAGAAAATAGAATGTGAGATCAGAATAATTGTCTTGGATATTTTCTACTTCTGTTTCTTAGAGCATAACAATGCTTTCAATTATTGCGGATAATTTTGCTCCACAAGCATTGATATGAAACAATTATTAAGTTGAATATGGCTGAATTTTGCACAGTTTGAAGCATATTTAATAAAATTTCTCACCTATCTAGCTAAATTTTAAAACAAAATACTCGAGTTATCACCATTTACCAAAAGGAAATAATTACATTTATTTTATTTTTTTTAAAAAGAAAGAATTAGAAAAGGAAAAAAAAAAAAACCCTCAATTCTTTTTGGAATTTTCCACTTATATTATTATATGAGGTGAAAGGGGGGAAGAAAATAAGGCCGTTTTACAAAAGGAAAGATATTGTTTGGCATTCCTAATAGTCACTTAATTAAAAAGTCCAATTAAGCTCGTAAATAACTACTAGTTAAATAATCTTTTTATGTAACTAATTAAATAAATACTTATAACTTTAAAAAATATAAATAAATAAATAAATAACTAGCTCGTTCAAATTATATATATATATGGGAACGAGTTAATTAAATGATAAAAATATACAATTATAAAATTAATTAGTTTCAATTTTGAACGACGTGACATCGATTTATTAGTTAGACCTGAGGCACTAAAATTAATTATTGAGAATTTGAGTTTGTCAGAATCCATGCCTCAAAAATATTCTTTAAAAAGTTTCTCATTTTTTTTTGTTTTTTTTTTTTTTTTGGGTACGTGTGGTGAAGAGGCTACCACCATAATCCTGCGTACAAGCATTTGAAGGCAGTTAGTTCGTTGTAGAGACCATAAAGACAATTACCAACCGACACTTCCCTTATTAATGACTCAAATTTTGGAGGCAAATACGCAAAATCATCATTATTTCATTTATTTCTTGGGCCATATTGTTTCCATCCATCCCGGAATCCCAATACAAAAGAATCCCAATCCAAATATATGTTGTTTTTATTATTGCTTTTTATTACTTTTCTTTTCAATTCACTTTGATGTTACTATCGATTTAATTAACCCTTAATTTCTTCGCGAAGGATATTAAATATCAACTTTGAATTTGATTAATAGGTTTTTGTTTTTTTTACTAATTAGATTATGACAAGAAACAAAAGATATTGGCATGTTTTTTTCTATAGCATATAGTTCATACAGGTCATGTGAAAAGGGTACTCGTTGGTCACAAAATTGACGAGTGTATCCCAGCGTGGTAAATTAGGGATATCCCGTTGGAATCTGGCCGAGGAGATATGTCTAAAACGTCGTCGACGTGGTAACAACATACCCCATCGGTTCTGAATCAGCTAGAGTAAAATATATATATATATGGATACTAATCTGTTTTTTCATTTTTTTTATTTTTTATCTATCCAATATTGTTTTACCTAATTAAAATTATCAGGTACGTCTTTTCATGGTAAAAAATAGAGAGAGAAAACTAATTAAATAATGAGCATTTATTTTTATTTTTTTTTCTAATTATCTAAATTATGGTAGTCGTTGAATAATGATCCAATGGTTAAAAAAAATACCTATTAAATTAGAATATATATTCAATGGTTACAATTTTTTTGTAACCATGGATGGGTACTTAAAAAAATAGTGATAGCATTAAATTTTTTTGGTCAGTATTAAATGTTTTTGGCCAACCACCAAACTAATCACCACCGTAGGATATAGATCTAACTTCTGAAACCATTGTAACCATCCATGGATAAATATTGTTGTAACCATTTAAACCCATATGGAAGATATATATATATTCTCTTTAGATATACACAACCAAACCAAAACCGTTTACAGCAAAATTGCCAGTCCACGTAGTAGTAGATTTGCATGATATAGCAAATAACAAAACTAAATTTCACTAAATTTGAAAATACATTCAAAAGTCTTAATGTCAAAGAACTAAATTAATAACCAAATAAGATTAAAAAACTAGCAATTTAATTTATACAATACCAACAAGTTGAGCTTAAGTTAAACAATGTATACAAAATCGTAATATTTTACTAACATTAAATTAAAATCCGAAACGAAATTTAACCCCAAAAAAGGGAAAATACATGTAAATATGTTAATTTAAATCACTAAATAAGGAAAATAGAACTTACAAGTGTAGATTATGTTAGGCAGTATATATGTATATACCGTATAAAGGAACAAATAAAAACTATAATCAAAATATAATGAACACGAATAATAATAATATTTTTAAAAACAAAACTGAGAAATATAAACAATACTAAAATAGTAGGAAACTCGAACTACAACGAGGAACCAAGGCTTGTATATCGCATAATCTCTTTAAAATAGATTCACCTTCTATTAGTGTTTACTTGAGATCATTAGACATTTGTGTCTCCCACGATACAATGGTTGATAAGTGGTAATTGGTGTACCATAATACTGCTACGACGAACTAGATAAGCCCAAAGTGTATTACAACGAAACCTACGGTCTAGTAAGGATTTTGAGAAATGAGAAAAGAGAAAAGAGAAAAGAGAAAAGTTCTTCTGCTAATAAATTTTTTGAAGAGAGGAGTCAATTCATAAGCTTTATAGGGGATTGTTACAGGTTTGGAATTCACTAATATTTAATCCCAAAAATGTTTTGACCTTTTTTCGGAAAGAAAAGAAAAAAAAAACTGAAGTCGTTTTCTAAAAAGAATGTTTAGGGATTAAATCTAGATTAATATGGCAATTTCGTAACTCCAAAAAATGAATTTGGCAATTATGCATATTACATATTAAAAAAAAAAAACAAACAAAAACTAGAATTATAATATAGGGAAAGATTGTGAGAGAGCCCTTATTTTTTACTCCAGGTTAAACCTTTTACTCCAAATGATAAAGAATAGGAAAAGGATTATTTAAGAAATATTATTATTACTCATATTAATTAAGTTTTATTTTAATTGTTATGTTATTTTAATTATAAGTAACTACTTTTATATTTCCTGCTTTCTCTAGTTTCCTAGTTGTGTTTAATTGACTATTAGTAAATAAGCTTAGCTATGTCATTGTTTTACATATTACAAATAAATGATTAATATTAAATTGTTTGCATTTTCTCTCTTTAGATTGTTCTAATTTTCTCTTGAATTCTTGATTAGTTCTATTGATTTTCTACCTATTCATCTATTTTTACTTTAATTCTATCACCTCTTCCTATTCTAGCTATTCTCTTTCAGTTTTTCCTTCTTATTCTACATCACCAAATCGTTGGATTACTATCTTACAACCATGAAAAAGATAAATTAGATCAACATGAAATTAGTGAAGACCAGCTCTATAAATACTCTAATTTATATTGGGTAAATCTCAATTCTTCATAAATATAATATAACTCCTAAATCAGCAGAAGAAAATCAATTTTTGGGTAACAACCAGCAGTTGTGAAAATGCATTAAGGACTTGGGACTGGAATGGAATGGAGTTGATTCCAAAATTACTCAATTCCAATGTTTGTTTGGGATGTAGGAATGGAAACAAGTTTTTCAATAGAAAAGAATTTGATGGAGTTGCATTCTACCCAACTTTGGGTGGAAATCCATTCCATTCCATTCATTTTTTTCTCTCTTCCCCAATTAACACCTTTGTATGAAAAATGTGATATTAACGAAAAATGAAAAATTATTAAGAATATATATTTTATGAAGAAAATAATAATTTTTTATTTTTATTTATGAGAAATTTTTTAATATTTTTTATTGTCAAATGTGCTTTTTTATTAAATATAAGAAATAATTATGAAATAATATTAATAGCATAATTAATAAAATAATAAAATGNTAATAAAAAATTATTAATAAAATAATACAATAAAATAAAATAATGCTAAATGTAAAATAAAATAATAAAAGAATAATTTATTTAATAAAATAATTAATGAAATAATTAACAAAATAAAATAATACTAAATGTAAAATAATTTAATAAAATAATAATTTAATTAGTAAAATAATTTAATAATAAATGTAATTTAAACTGCTTAAAATATTCATTTTAAGCTGAATGGTATTTTTGTCATTATACAACTAATTCCATTCCTTTTTACAATTAACCAAACATAAGAATATCCCACCACTCTAACTAAACAACATAATTACATTACCATTCCTTTTCCATTCCATTCTGATTACTATTATCATTACCATTACCATTCTACCACTGCAACCAAATAGACTCTTAGAGTTTGAAGAGATCATGGATAAGGGAAAGGAGGCGGAAAAATGAGACTTATGATTTATAGGGTAACTTCACATTCTTTATAATCTTATTTCTTTTTTTCTTTTCCAATAAATCACTACTAATCACCTACTCTCACCCAATCACCCAAATTTATACTTTGTGTAACATCATCTATCATGATAGTCGAACTTCAATTCAATGGCTTTAGATAGAGCCTATGGTAGGACCAAAAAAATGGGAATCTACTACAGTCTCTCTTCACAATATAATGAACAAGATTGTTAACAATAATTAACAAAATATAAATAATACTGAAATAATTCGAATTACTACGAGAAATTGAGATTTGTATATCACACAATTTTCTTAAAACAGATTTACCTCCTCTTAGTAGGTACTTGAGATTGTTAAATGGTTGTCTCCTATGAAACAATAATTAATGATTGGTGAGTATTGTACTACAATGATATTCAAGGGAACTTAATAATCCCTGAAGCCTACACTTCATAGAGGATTTTGAAAAGAGAGAAAATAGAAAATTTCTTCTACTAGTGTATTTTCTGAAGAAAAGAGGAGTCAATTAAGCTTAATAAGGAGCCGTTACAAGTTTGAAATCTACCAAGATTTAATCCCAAAAAATTTTACCCTTGAAACATTTTGACGTTTAAAAAAGCTAAAGTCAGTTTCTGAAAAAAAAAGAAACATTTAGGCATTTATCAAGATTAATATGGAAATTTTGTAACTCCAAATCTAAATTTAGTAGTTTTACATTTCCAATAGGTTATTCCAACGTAATTTGAGCAATACCTAATAATTTGAATTTAGGTCTCCAAACTCATAAACTTTCAAAGCAAAATGTAAAATAAGAAATTTTTCAAAAAAAAAAGGTGAAATGTTTTTTAATAATTTGTGGGTAATCAAATTTTAGAGATCAATTGAAGAACAAGCAATGAAAAATACCTAAAATGAACGACAAAATAGAGGAGCACTGTCAGAGGAGGCTCATTTGCAATTATAGGTAAGGGAGAAAAGAGGCTCAGGGATCATTCAAACGCTAATATTAAACCTTATTGCATCGGTTTAAAATCGACGAGATAATTAAAATCGTCTTATTACTTATAAGGTGGGACTTCTATTTGATCGACAGTTGATGTGGAAGTGGTGACTAGAAGAATATTGTAGTATTGAAAAAATGAACTGCATAATTGAAAAGTTAAAAGCTATATTTTAGAAAGAAGAACTTAAAAGATATATGTAGTCCTTATTAAAAAAAATTATACATGTATATATATATATATAAAAAAAACTAGTTTTCTTTAGGGGAAAAAAATAGATAAGAAAGGAACGATAAAAGCTAGTTGGTTTATTTTAAAAGAAGAAAAATGATAATCTCAAAAAAGAAATGTTATGCAAAACTTGGAAAATGTACTTTCGGAAATGTCAAACAACCCCTTCTTAGTAAGGGCTTTTCACTTTTATTATTGTTACTTATTACTGTCATCATCATCCTTATTATCATCATCATTATTATTATCATTATTACTATTATTATTACTATTAAAACATCTCCTAAAAAAAAAGCCTATCCATTTAAGAATTCCCTATATATATATATATTGTTTCCAAATTTAACTAAGGCCGATAAATTAAAATCCAACTCCTTCTACAACGACAATATATCCTCATAGTCATATCTGTTCTCTAGCTAAGCATAATCCAATCAAAATAATTAGTCTGCTCATGGTTACAGTTCATTAAAAATTTTTAGGTGATGGTTTTTCAAAAATGGTCATTAAAAGTTCCTTTTCTAATTTTAATAACTTGATGTGATACCATATCAAAAAAAAATAAAAAATAAAATAAAATCTTGATGTGATACCAATTATAATATTATAACATTTTTCTGTATAATGTGAATTTTATCCTGCATTAAAATAAGATAAATTTAAGAAAGTGGGTTAGTCAATGACACGTTTTCTCTTCCTTTTCACCATTTATCTATAGTTAAATGTAATTTTTATTCAAGTTTAATTTTAGTTTAGACTTTCAAAAAGACTTTAATCTTAGTTTATGTTCACCTTTTGACCCTCATAAATCTCATCTAATTATTATGTGAAATGCTGACCTAGGATAAGACTCCAAAGCTTTCCCTAAAACCAAAAGACATCCTTTTATTTCTTCTTTTAAATATACAACCGAAAGCTGGTTAAATTAAAGATTAGAAACTTTAATAAAAATGGTTTTACACAACAAAATAATAACATTTATGAAAAATCGGAGACCTAAGCTAGAATTACCTATGTATGAATTTTTACATATTTATTTGATAAATGTCAAAACAAAGTGTTTTATACCACGTAATTCTTTACATTTTTACTATTTATTATCTATCAACACAAGTCAGTATGCGTTAATAATATTGTTCATTGTTTTTTTCATAGAGAAAAACAACAATCATATTATCATAACTCAAAGGGACCTTGGACTTTTAATCAAAAAAGCTAATGTTAGGCCATTGTAGTCTTCTAATAATGAATTTTCAAGTATTTTTATGATAAAAAAGTAAAAATAATAATAATAATAATAATAAAAGTGATCAAAACGCGTTCTCTACATGTTTACAACATTTATTAATGATTAACACAATTTGTATTGCACCTTAATGTTTATCAATCTTTCCCCGAGGGCACTTTATCAAAGCTAGTGCTAATAATGACCACTACCCTACGTTCGACTAATTAAATGGGGTTACATTCATGGGTCCGATTGATAGCAACCACACCCCAAGTCCGACTGCATATCAACAAAGCTAATTAAGGATGACAATCAATAAAGTTCAAGTAGCTCTCTTATTTAATTCAATAACCAATTAAAATCGTGCAATTGATGAGGTCATGAATAATTTATCCTGGTAACAAGCTTAGAAATCCTATGGCGATGTGCTCTCTTCTTCATTTTACAAATTCATTCAAGCATATATGCATCTCCAATACATATTCCTCGCTCGGTATTATTTTGTTCTCTTAAGCAGTATAGTGACTCTTATTCTTTTGCAAGGAGAAGAACTATATTCGGGTTAATCCCTCTAAACTATATTCGGGTTAATCCCTCTATTAAAGGTATGTGAATATGATCTTTAGAATGTGTGAGATAAAATAAATGCTTCATTACTGAGAATTTTTGTACTTACTACGAAAACTCTCAAAAGTGATTATTCAGAATGTGCTATCCGGAATTAAACATAACTGTCATTAATAAATCACAACCCACAAAAAAAAAAAAAAAAAAACCTAAAAAGATATTAAAAATTACAAATCAACCCCTATTGTAATGAAAAACAATAATATAATATATAAGCTTAAGTGATGAAGTTCGACCAAAATCATAGGACCTCAATTGTTCGAGTCTTAAACAGAAGCATGTAATTGGTTGATTAAAGCATGTAATTGGTCTCCGACGTCTTGGAACAAGTTTGGATTTGTTGAAGTCAAACGTATGCCTTTTAGGCCATAGGATGGTCTCTACCTAAGAGCTGTGAGAAAGATCAAAACAAAGAGAGAAAGAAAATATTTGAAGGCTACGTTTCTTATTGAATTGGAAAAAGAACTTAAATAGAGTTTACTTGAGAAGTAAAAAGACTATTCTACCTTTACTGTTAAAGTAAAATTAAATAAATAAAATAACAAAATAGTAAATAACTCTAAGCAAACTCATGATGTTGCTGTAAAAATCATTGTGAGTTTGCCAACCAAAAAATAAAAACACAGAAACAGATGTAACTTTATAAATAAGTCTACAATCTGTAAAGAAGAAGACATAAAAGGCAAACTAATAGTGCCATACTGAAGATGTTGTCGAGTAAAATGACAATCAATCTCAACATGTTTGATTCGCTCATAAAAAATAGAGTTGTGAGCAATATCAACTGTACTCTTATTGTTACAATACATAGGAGTGGGAAGAGAAATGACAATACTCATATCTGCAAATAAACATCATAATCAAACTATCTTAGTGGTAGTAGATGCCATAGTACGGTACCCAGCTTCTTTAAAAGATTGTGAAATAACATTTTGTTTTTTACTTTTTCAAGAAATAAGAGAATCACTCAAGAAAATACAAAATCTAATGGTAAACTTGCAATCAAAATGATCATCAGCATAATCAGCATCCGAATATGCACGCAACTCCAAAAAGAAAATCGAAGGATGTAAAAGACTTTGAAAGAGAGTGCCTCGAAAATACTGAGTATACGAAGAACAGTAGCCCAATGAACCGTAGTTGGAGAGGTAACAAACTGGCTAACAACATGAACAACATATGCAATATCTGGGCGAGAAATAGTGAGATAAAATAAGCTACTAATAATAGTACGATACAAAGTAGAATCTGGCAGAGGTGTATCATCAGTAGGAGAATATTTAATATTAAGCTCAAGATGAATATCAGCAATCTAAGTATTAGTAAGATGTACATGCTCAAGAATGGCAGCTACGTACTTAGACTGTGAGTGAAGATAATCTTTAGGAGAGGAAGTAACTTTAATACCCAAAAAATATTGTGCAAGTAATAGTGAGATAAACTAAGCTACTAGCACTAGTACGATACAAAGTAGGATCTAGAAGAGGCGTACCATCAGTAGGAGAATATTTAACATTAAGATCAAGAGGAGTATCAGTAATCCGAGTATCAGTAAGACGTGCATGCTCAAGAATGGCGGCTGTATACTTAGACTGTGAGAGAAGATAACCTTTAGGAAAGGAAGCAACTTTAATGCCCAAAAAATAATATAGAGAGCCCAAGTCCTTTATATCAAATTAACAAGTTAACTTAGTAAGATTACAAGGGCTAGCAGGAATAGAAAAGAATGGTATATGCTCAAGAAACAAAAATTGACGTGACACATATAGTTTTTGAGTAACTGGATCAAAAAAATGAGATCCATTTTGACCTTCACTATATCCTAGGAAAAAAATTACAGAGCGTGAAGACAACTTACTATGTTCTACAGGTGGTTGAAGGACAAAACAAGTACTACCAAAGACTCATAAGGAAGAATAATCAGGAGCATATCTATATAACTTTTCAAATGGTGACAAACCTGATGTGTGAGATGACAGGATTTTATTGATTACGTGAACTGCAGTAACCACTGCTTTCCCCCAAAAAAATACTAGGAACATAGGCATACAACAAAAGAGAACGTGCAGTTTCAATAATATGTCTATGTTTCCTTTCAGCAATTCCATTATGCTCTGGAGTGTCTGTACAATAAATTTGGTGACTAGTACTATCTAAAGTAAGCAATTCAGAAAATTTATTCGAAGTATATTTATTACTCAAATCACATCGAAAACATTTAATAACAGCAGAATGTTATATTTTGACAAGGGCTCTAAATGCTTTATAAATATTCAAAAACTCATAACGATGTTTCATAAGATAAACCGAACAATAACAAGTATGATCATCAATGAAAGATACATAATATCGAGACCCCCCTTTTGTAGGAATTGAAGAAAAGAGCCTCAAACATCAAAATGAACTAAATCAAATGGTGCAGTAGAAAATAAGATACTCCTACTAAAAGGTAAGGCAGAAAATTTTTCCAGTTTACAACCACTACAATAAAAAAAATCATATGTTTACAAATCTCCTAATGCTTCTGTAGAGGCAAAGTATTTCAAATGAGAGAACGAAACATGACCTAAATGAGAATGCCATAAATAAAAATTAGAAGAAGAGGAATTCAAATGAAAGGAAGACAAATCAATACTGGATGCAGCAACAGTATATACTTTTAGCTCATCCAAAACATATAATCCTCCCTGCCTATGGCCTGTCGGATCCTGCACATGACAAAAAGTAGAAGAAAAAGAAACTGAGTAACTAAAGTCACATAATTGACTAACAGAAATAAAATATAGTGAAAGACTAGGAATTTGATAAACTTTAGAAAGGGATAAACGAGGTGTGATAATAGAACCAACACCTGCTAAGGGCATGGGAATGCCATCAACAATCATAATAGAGATAGAAGATGTGTTAGACAAAGTAGTAAAATACGATGAATTCGGCGACATGTGATGAGAAGCTCTAGAGTTTAAGACCCATATAGAAGGAGACATACCTGAAGAAATAAGATTGGACAAACTATAGGAGAAGAGATGGTAGCAGACATAGCATGTGGATGAGTGACTAAAAACTTTTGACACTGATCAGTAAGAGCAACGATTGTGGGATTATGAGACACTGTAGCTCCAAATGCTAATGAGTTCGATGGTGATATAGCTACTATAGTATACTGATTAAGATATGGAGGCCTATATGCTTGTTGTTGTACTTGATTGCATGATTTCCATGGTAGAAGATAGTTTTGAGATCTATTTAATAACTTAGGATATTGAGCTTTCTAATGATCTTTCTGCTTACAAAAATTACATTCATTAATAGCAGCTCTTGTGTTAGATCTTTGTTGAGAGTTGGAAGATGGTTTTGAAGGTACTGCAAGAATAGTCTAATTGGGTGATGGGAGAATACCCTTGCTCGCTGCCTAAGACCTAAGACGAAGTTCCTCAGCCAATAGTTCACTAACTACGGAATTAACAGAGGGCAGAGGAGTACGATGCAGAATTGAACCACAAAGTCCCTCAAAATCATCACGAAGAGCTATAAAAAATTGGACAAGTCGTTGTTCTTCTCTACGAGTAATATAAGGTATAAACGCTCAGAGTTCTGCAGATTCTGTGAGGGCCAATTGATCCAAAAAGATCAGACATAGCAGAATAGAACTTCTGAATACTCATATTCTTCTGACTAAGGGCTCGAAAGTCAGACTCCAATTGAAATTGTTTGGCAAAATTAGACTGCGTGTACATCCTTGCCAAATGATCCCAAACCTCCTTTATTGTTTCATACTTTGCCAATTGCACACCTTGCCAATTGCATACCTAACGAGTGTTTAACAAAATTATTGATCCAAGTGATAATTTTAGAATTATTGGCTTCCCAAGTATCTAATAGTTCTATATATTTTGTAGTCGTTGTGTCCTTAGGCTTACTGGAAGTACCAAGAACATAACCCCACATCTTTTTGCCTTTAAAAAATTTTTGCATTACATAACTCTAATATGAATAATTCTTCCCATCCAATCTTACACTAATAGATTGAAACGAATCATCTCTCTCACCAATTATTGCAAAAGAACAATAAACAACTAAACCAAAAGGCAGAAGATACGAATTAAAGAAGAAGCGAAAAAAAATATCAAAACCAAGTAGACGAACGAAAACAGGCGATTAAACAAAAAAGAGTGCGATTGCATATGAAATGAATGAAAACTATACGGACGAAACTATATGGATCCGTGAAACTCATGTATGAGATTATACCTTCTTTCATAATATTATAATTCAAAGCCATCAGGATCGATACTCTGATACCATGTGTGAAAGATCAAAATAAAGAGAAAAAGAAAATACTTGAAGGCTAGGTTCTTATTGAACTGCTCATAAAATCATATGTAAAAGAGAAAAGAAAAAGAGCTTAAATAGAGTTTACATGAGAAGAAAAAAACTATTCTACCTTTATCGCTAAAAGTAAAACTAAATAAATAAAATAACAAAAAAGTAAATAACTCAACAAGAGCCACATACTCTTTAAGTATTGCACCAATATTTAGGCATTGGTTATGAGGTACCTCATGTTATCTGCTCCGATCAAGTTCCCTAGTGATGTCCTTAGTTATTGTAGTCAACACTATAATCAATGGTGCTAGAAAATTTAATTGCAGATTATATGAACAAAAGATTGTCTTTCCAAAAATTTTGGAACCATTAAATTGGTGTACTTTATTATTTACATTAATGTAACCATTAAATTGGTGTATTTTGTATAGTTGGTAAAGAATTCGTCAACCATGGCCGGGTGAGCTTGGTTTTATGTGAGCAATACCCACAAAAGTAAAGAGCTCTTTAAGATAATTAGAACATCGAAGGCTTTGGTCGATTCTTGTATGATGTTTAGATACTGATTAATTAATTAAGGATGAACCTTTTTGGTGAAGGTAGAAAAGTGAGTCATTGGAGTTTTGTTGCCATTGGAGGCTTACTCTTTTCACAAGCCAAAACTCTTAGTTGTACTAAGACTTAATCAAGACATCCCAAAATTTTCAAGATGATGAGCTCATGATTTCAAAAATTTGGGATTTAATGGAAATCAAATTATGGGGCATTAATCCATTACACATAAGTTGATAAGCATAAGTGCCACATTTATTTGCTTATAATTTTCAATCAACAAGACAAGCTGATAAAACAAGATGAAATCATTGTTTATCCAAGGATAATCAAAATAAAATACATAGAAATAGTCATAGTTTGATTTTTTTTTTTGGAATTAACTTGAAGAAAGGGAATTTGAATTCAAGAGCTCCACACATTAGGAAGATATAGTTACCGGTAAGATATGCCTATGACCACATAATTAACTTATTTGTATTAGGTTTATACTATTTTGGTTAATTTTTCCAATGTGTATGGATGAAATTTGTATTTTTATTCACTAATTTTGACTAATTGTGTTGGCCAACCAAAAGTTAAAATAAAATCTTAATTCAAAAGTAGCATTAAGATTTCCCAAATACAAAAGTTACTTTAGCAAAAAAGTGAAAATTTGTTACAGCTTATGACTTTATGTAATTTCTCCATATATATATATATATGTATACAAATATATTTAAAAATTTTTTTTATAGAGACACTCTTATTTTAGTCAAAATTATAGTGACATTTTCTAAATAAAAATAATTTGTTAACATCCCCTATTTTTTTTAAAAAAAGTTACACAAACACCCTAATATTAGTCTAGTATTGCTAAATTTTTAATTTTGACCATTGAATTTTCATTTAATTATAAATTATTTTCATTAAATCAATAAATAATAGTTTAAATTAAAAGAATGACATAGCTAATTGATACAAATTAACTAATTCAATAACTATTTCTTAGTCGTAAATATCATCACTTTGATTATTAAAAATGCTAGCTGAATTCTCTTATATACTTTTTTTTTTTTTTTTTTTTGCGAAATCAACTATCGAACAATCTTCTAGTAAATATTTATTAGCTTAAATATTGTTACTATGATTATTAAGAGGTGTTAGATATACTCTCTTTTATTTTTTATTTTTTTTTGTAAAATCTAATTATTTTATTTTAAAGATATTTTGATAAATTCTACGTGTCAAGGGAGAAAAGAGAGTAAGAAAGTACTATTAATTTTAGGATTAATGGCCACATTGGTCTCCAACCTATTACCATTTTGGCGTATTGGCCCTTAACATTTTTTGTGTGGCATTTTGAGTATTAAATGTTTCTTTTTTTGGCACCATTAATCTTTTTGGCATATTCTATCCAAGATTCCGTTAAAATTCATTTGAATGAGAGAAATTTTGTACCATTGATCTCGATTTTTCAATTGTTTAACAATTTGGTCTATATTTTTTTGTACTCGTATTTCCGAATAACAATATTGAATCTGCCAATATTTCGGAAAATTAAAATTTTAAAAAATTAAAATTTTAAAAGATTGACAGATGCAATAACATAGAGAAATGAATATTTCATGGAAAACTATAAAACCTTTCAGACTTATTTGTTGCAAATAGTTAATTAATTTTTTAGAATAGCCATTCATAATTACATGAACATTTAATGGATATAATAAATTTTCAGTCAACTTTGACTAGTATAAAAATGTGTATGTGATTTTTTTTTTAAAAAAATGGTAATAATTAATGGAAAACTATAAAATTTTTCAAGCTTATTTGCTTCAAATAGTTAATTAATTTTTTAGAATTAACCATTCATAATTACATGAACATTTAATGGAAATAGTAAATTTAATGGAAATAGTAAATTTTTAGTCAAATTTGACTAGTATAAAAATATGTGTGTGAATTTTTTTTATTTTAAAAATGGTAATAATTAATGGAAAATTATAAAAAATTTCAAGCTTATTTGCTTCAAATAGTTAATTAATTTTTTTAGAATAACCATTCATAATTACATGAACATTTAATGGAGATAGTAAATTTTCAGTCAAATTTGATGAGAATAAAAGCGTGTATGTGATTTTTTTTTTGTTTTAAAAATGATAAAATAATTATTTTTTGTTCATAAAGTTAGTATAGTTTGATTTTGTTCATAAAGTTACTATAGTTTGACATAAACTAAGGTTTATTAGTATATTTTTTTTTTCTTTTTTGAATTTGATTTTTAAATAAACTGTTTGTTTTATATCCGTCTTTGAATTTTAATTTTTCGAAAGATTGGCAAATGCAATATTGTTAATCGGAAATATGAGTACAAAAAAATAGGGACCAAATTGTTAAACAATTGAAAAATCGAGATAAATATTGCAAATTTTCTCTTATTCAAATGAATTTTAATGGAATTTTAGATGGAATATGTCAAAAAGACCAATGGTGCGAAAAAAAAGACGTTTAGTACTTAAATGCCACAAAAAAAAGATTAAGGATCAATATGTCAAAATAGTAATAGGTTGGAGACCAATGGTATTATTAACCCTTAATTCCTTAATTTTATGTTAGTTTACTGATTGTCATGGTACATATGATAAAAAAAAATAGACAAAAATAATGACGTCACTAATTTTATTTTTTAAAAAAGACAAAAAATGACGTCACTAAATCTTTATCAAGAAAAAAAAAAGTAAAAAAAAAAGAGGATGAACTCGTTCAACGGTTCATATCCAGCGCCAATATTTATGTCGCACTGAAACCGGACACGCGTAACTCGCCGACCCGAGCTCCCGTACCCGCTCCGGTCCATCCACGGTCCACCACCAAAACTGGTGGGTCTTCTGTCATTATAGGAACCCACCAAGGTTAATTTAGTCATTACGCACAAACCGTCAGACACCTTACGCGCGCAAATCTTTCCCCACCTCCATGAGAGCACAAAACTACCTTTTTCTCTGTTTCTTTCCCTTTTTTTTTTAATTATAAAATATTTATTTAATTGCTCTTTTATAAACAATTTTCTATTTGGGAGTAATGCAAAGCTTATTTTATTTTATGTTAACTATATTATTATTAATTTGTTTATATAATACGAGTCTCTCCGTCGTCTTCGGCTACCTGTCTGTACCTTCTCCAACCCATGAAAAAGTAAATAAATAAATAAATAAATAAATAAATAAAATTCAGAAAAAAATGTCAAAAATGGCAAAAATGGAAAAACCCTAACTACCACTCTTTACAGTAATAGTACTATTACTACTACTTCACTATACTCACTCACTCTGGTGAATTGCCATTATATCCATCCAATCCATAGCTCAGACCTCGATCTCCGCCTCTCACCACTCAATGTGAGCCGTTAGATCTCCGTTGATCGAGCCAATGCGAGCTTCTCTCTTCTCTCTGATCAAATCTCCGCCGTCGATCCTGCTCTGATCTCCGTTCACCTCACCTCCATGTGAATCTACCTTAGCTTACCTTCTAAGTTTTCTTTGCTAAATCTCTGTGAGTAACATTTTTTTTATTTATTTTTATTTTCTGTTCTTTTTTTCTTTGATGTAAATCTTCTTTACTTGGCCGATTATTCTTTGCTTCGGTTGTCAATAAAAGTACTTGCTTTCTTCTTTTTCTTTATTTTTTTTAAATATATATATTTGAATATTTTCGGATTGAGTGTTTTTTCCCCTTAAATAAATTGATTCACACGCTTCCTTAATTGAAGCATTTTTATTTTATTTTATTTTGGTGAGAGTGAGTGCTTTTAACTGATTCTTTGTGTTGTTGAAGTTATTCTGTTAATCAAAGTTGCTTTTTCTTACTCACTACTTAGTACCCAATTTGCTTGCTCTGTTTTTGCTCTGATTTAGCACCTACTTCAGTACCTGATCTTCTTTCAAGTAAGCAAAGATAGCATTTATATATGTATATATGTATTTATATGTGGGTCTCAATTCGATTGCTTGAAGGAATTTGAAAGATGAGAGAAAAATTTCGAAACTTTTCCTCAGTGACATTTTCAGTTCTTAAACACGATGTAGCTTTATTTATTTATTTATTTATTTATTTTTTATTAAATGGTTGAATTTAGTTCTTGAACACTTCTACTTCCTCTAATGTAGCAACCCCAGCTAGCGAAAACGGTGGTAGGTTCGTAATTGTTATTGTAATCTTGTTATTTTTGTTTATGAGATTGATCCTTGATCGGCAAAGTTTCGTTTTTCTAAACCCATAAATTTTTGTTCCCAATAATTGAAAAGAAGAAGAAATTTGATTTGCCCATCATCATAGTCATCATTATTGTTGTTGTTAATTAATTTTTGTTTTTTTTGTTTTTTTTCCAATATGAGACATTTACTAACAACTTTGTTTTTTAAACAGTTTATGACTATTGAAATTGATATTGCAGACTAGTGAAGTTTCCAGTGTTAGATGCTTAAATCAGTGAAAATGGGAGCTTTGAAGTTTGGGTTTCGAGTTCTGGTCTTTTGGGCTCTTCTAGTTGTAGTAGCAGAAGCAGAGATTTACATAGTGACTCTTGAAGGAGAGCCTATAATAAGTTATAAAGGGGGCGTCGATGGTTTTGAAGCCACTGCTGTGGAATCTGATGAGAAGATTGATACGACCAGGTATTTGCAAATTTACCTCTTTTTCTCTCAAATAACTTTAAAAAAATACGTACATAAGTAGACACATACTGTTATACAATTATACAGACATCTACATCACTGTCAAGTTATGCCAGCCAGCCATTGGAGCCTTGGCCTTTTCTCATAGTATGGTGTTGCCTATGTCATTTGACTTGTTCCATTCCTGAGTGGGGTCACGAAGTGTGATATATCTTTGTCAGATTATGGACCCTTTAGCTCACTTTTCTTCTTAGGCTTGACGACGTTTTTTCCTTGGAAGTGTTACAATGACCTCATCTGACCGAAAACGTAGAGGGTATTCTTGGGTTTGGGATGGGGAGTTTCATTAATTACTATTTTGGTAGAAATAGTAGAAAGAAAACTTCTCTTAGGGTCGTTTTAGTCATACTTTGAAGATGGAAGACTTAAACGTGATAACTGTATACTCATATGGGGAGTCATTCAGAAGTATTGAACCAATTGCTGAAAGCATTGGTGAGAAAGTATATTTAAGTACATGAAATGCCAAATTTTGTGGTTTCCTTAAGAAAGCGTGTCAATAGTGGTCAAGGCCATATCTTATTCGACATGTTTTTTTTTTCCCCCCTTTCTTTTGCTTCAAATTTCTGTGTACTGCTTTTATTTGATTGCTAAACCTGAACCATCTTGCACTGTTGACATTTATTTAAAAAAAAAAATTCTTATATATAGTAGAGTGCGATGGTTGTTGTGAATTCTTTATCGATTGTATTCTACTTCTTTAGTTTCTGTTAGTTCCTTCTTTTTTCTTTTGCTTGACCATTATTGAGTGTATTAAGTGACGTTTATAAACATGAAAGTAGTCCATAGGTCCTACATGAAGAGTAAACAGTGTGGTTGTGCATCAGTCACTTAAAAAAAATATTTTTTTATACTTTCATGTCAATTTTAGCACTAGTTAAAGTTCACCTTTTCTAATTTTTCTCTCGTACCAATTCTTCAATGCATTGAATAATTTTGTGAATTGAAACTTTTCTTATATATTGAGAGAAGTCGAACCGCAATTAATAGTTGCACCACATAAGATTCTATTTCATGTTTACCTATTCAGCTATCAGGAAATGATTGTATGTGAAAACCACCTCAGACTCTTCATTTTACATTTCTCTCATTACACATTTCTCTCCTTATGAGTAAATATCATGTTTTCATGATGAATTTTGTTGGATAGTCATAGTACATTGAGATTATCTTGCTTATCCTCAATTAAGAAATGATATTCATAACTGATATTTTAATTTCAAGAAATTGTGTTGATAACTAATATTTTGCTTTCCTTCTCTTTCTCCCTCATATTGGGACTTCATTCAGTGACTTGGTTACCTCCTATGCTCGTCACCTTGAACTGAAACATGATATGCTTCTTGGCTTGCTCTTTGAGCGTGGCACCTACCAAAAGCTTTATAGCTATCGACATCTTATAAATGGCTTTTCAGTTCACGTTTCTCCTGAACAGGTGAAAGAATTGATAGTTCCTTGTAACAATTTTCTGCATTGTTTGATGTTCATTTCTCCTCTTATATTCTAATTCCTTTGCTTTATCCCCTTGTATTGTAGGCAGAAACCTTAAGACGTGCTCCGGGTGTTAAATCTGTGGAGAGAGACTGGAAGGTTCGGAGACTTACAACACACACTCCACAGTTTTTGGGGCTTCCAACTGGAGTATGGCCAACAGGAGGAGGCTTTGACCGGGCAGGAGAGAATATAGTAATAGGGTTTGTGGACTCTGGGATTTACCCGCATCATCCAAGCTTCGCTTCCCACCATACTGACCCATATGGCCCTGTTCCAAAATACAGGGGAAAATGTGAAATTGATCCCGACACTAAGAAGGACTTTTGCAATGGGAAAATAATTGGAGCCCAGCATTTTGCCAAAGCTGCAAAAGCAGCTGGGGCGTTTAACCCTTCTATTGATTTTGAGTCTCCTTTGGATGGTGATGGACATGGAAGGTTAGGCCTCATGTTTCTGTAAATTTTTCATTCAATAGTTGCATTACATACCGTCAATAGAAACCTCATTCGGAAGCTGAAATAACTTCAACACTTCCCTGTTTTATGTGAAAAACGTGATAAATAGCTTTGGTGTTTGAGATTCTTTTTTTTTTTTTTTTTGAGGAAATGGTGTTTGAGATTCTAACTAGTAAGCTTAATGATATTTCCGATCATTTATAGTTTGAAATTACCTTATCGCTAAATAATGGTAATTAGGGTAGTACAGTTGGAGGGTAAATACTAATGTTAGCCCTCCTCTTATCACATTAAATTTTGGGAGAATTTAACACTTGATATTACGTAAAAATATAAAATTGTTCCATCTTAGTTACACTGCTTGTATATTTAGCGTTTATGTTACAGTTGTTGGATAGAATCTAATGCAATTCTAGTCTCACAGTTCTTAGAATCACATATAATAACAATAATAATAGATCTCTGAGTAGTTCAGTGTCAGGCTTGTGGTTGCTCTCAAATTGGCTGGGGTTTCATTCTTCCGGGCCACTTGAGTTTTATGCTTCTCAAAGATTGCAAGGTCTTGTGGCCGCTCTAATTTGTTCTTAGTTATGCAGGGTAAATCTAGGTCTAAGAAAAGCGAACCCCTTAGTGTAATATGCCTGTTTTATTGTAATACCTGTTGGAAAACATGCGAAATTTGTTGAATTTACAGTTATAGGATTAGTTTACCGTGTTTTAGAAAAGCACAGCTGGGGAAGTAGCATTTTTCTACTGTATTTTGGAAACTTGGTTTTGAAAGCAAAGTATCTTTTGTATTCACTTTATGCTTCATTACGCCAAAGAAACTAAGGGATTAAAAGTGCAAGAACTTACATTGTTTGCAATTGAAGGTGGTTTACTGCTGTTCACTTATTACAGGTTCTATGTTGACCAATGGAAAAATGTAAAGAATAAGGACTTTTGGAATAAATTTGCTCTTGCATATATTTAATTTCTAACAAGTCCAAGTGTTTCTGCATATGGCTTGCATCTCCAAGCAGTCAAACTAGTCCTCTCAATTTTTACTTATCATGTATAAAGTTGTCTTTTGGCATTGCATTGGATGCAACAGTCGTTCTTCCTAGATGTTGCCTTTAGTCACCTGATTCAAAGAGGAAAATGTGTTATAGCAATACGAAGTCATCCTTCCTCTTGCCAAATAGTGAACCTTGGTGTTGTCCGTAAAAGAGAATACGGCTTCAATAACTAAAATAGTATTTTTGTTTTTCCTCTCAGTAGTTGACAGCACTAATTGTATTTTGTTAAAAGTCTTCAGTTGTAAAAAAGAAGAAAATCTTTTATATTCTATAGTTCTCTCTCCTGATGTTTGTTCAAACGTCTTCTCTGTTTCCACGAAAAACTCTTTCTATCTGAGGCTATGTCGAAGAAAATCTTTTATATTCTATATTTCTCTCTCCTGATGTTTGTTCAAATGTCTTTTCTGTTTACATGAAAAACTCTTTCTATCTGAGGCTATGTCCATACAATATATACATCCTTATCTCACTCTTTTTGTGTATCAGTCACACAGCGGCTATTGCTGCTGGAAATAATGGAATTCCTGTCCGAATGCATGGTCATGAATTTGGAAAAGCAAGTGGGATGGCTCCACGTGCCAGGTTAGGACTAACAACTTCCACTTGGTCATGATTTATTCATAGTAGTAAAGAATATTATTCTCTTGCTCTGACTAGAACATTCTTTTAATTGGTCATGATCAGGATTGCTATATTATTCTCTTGCTTTGACTAGAACATTCTTTTAATTGGTCATGATCAGGATTGCTGTGTATAAAGCACTATACAGGCTTTTTGGAGGATTTGTTGCAGATGTAGTAGCTGCAATTGATCAGGTATAGTATAAGTAAATGAAATTGAATAAACTTCCGGTAGTAGTATCTATGTTGGTGTGTGCGCATTTTTATTGTATGATCTTTAACTTTGTGATTTTCCACTTACAGTTTATAATAACAGAAATGTGGGGGTCTCAAGTAAAATATGCTAAACCATGTTCCCCTGAAAAATTTTCATTGCACTCTTTTTAATTAATGCAACAAACTACTATATAGATCTTCTTGTCCTTTTTTTTCCCCCTCTCTCTCTCTAGAAGAACATCTTCATGCATGTTCTGTATTTGGCTATCAAGAGAAGAAGCAGTAGATATCTTTCTCCTTGACACACCTGCTATTTTATAGTATATAAAGAAATAAATATGATACACAAAA
Organism: Trema orientale; assembly: GCA_002914845.1. Classification (NCBI taxonomy): domain Eukaryota; kingdom Viridiplantae; phylum Streptophyta; class Magnoliopsida; order Rosales; family Cannabaceae; genus Trema; species Trema orientale. Next base: position 438,944 of record JXTC01000127.1, read on the forward strand.
CATGGTTGATTGCATGAGTGCTACATCTATTTAATGAAGATAATGGAGCGGGATCATACATGCTTGTTGGCAGTTCCTGTATGTGGTTATAAGTTATAACTTGAACAAATGATCCTTACTTGAAGAGAGTTTCATAAACAGGCCGTATATGATGGAGTGGATATACTCAGCCTTTCAGTGGGGCCAAACAGTCCACCAGCTACAACCAAGACCACTTACCTGAATCCTTTTGATGCTACACTTCTTGCAGCAGTGAAAGCAGGTGTATTTGTTGCACAAGCAGCTGGCAATGGAGGTCCTTTCCCAAAAACTCTGGTTTCTTATAGCCCTTGGATAGCATCTGTAGCTGCAGCAGTTGATGACCGCAGATACAAAAATCATCTGACCCTCGGAAATGGAAAAATATTAGCTGGAATTGGGCTGTCTCGTAAGTATTTTAAAACTGGGCTTTTTTTTTAAAAAAAAAAAGAAGAAAAATATACTAGTGTCAATAGCTGGGAAGAAATTTTGCTTGACCTGCTAAGCCCAGTTTTTTATGAGAACTTTTGAATGCTGGACATATAATACAGTGTTTGTTTCATGTTGAGAAATTAGAATCACAAATTTTCTACTGCTCGTAGTAGTATAACCATCTTTCTTCTCTTGGTTGTATAGCAGTTTAAGCATTAATGCACTGTTGTGTTTCAGTCTTGTGTTTTTGGTTTCTTTAACGCTTATGTGGTACTATGGGTACCTGTTTGAAGTAATAAACCTCTATTTTGTATAGACCCAGAGAAGATGCATTATGCATTAACCACATTGGTCATTATATTGACATAATCACATAGTGTGTATATATATATATACTAGATTATTTCCACAATACTGAAGGGACCTAAACAGCCAGAGTTTGCAGTGACATGCTTGAGATTTAGTCAATGGAGTAAACTAAAGTAAACTCTTCTTTCAATTAAACTTCAAAAATTACAGATATAGAAAAAAAAAAAAAAAAGTAAACTCCTTTTTTGGCCAACATCTTTTAAAATCATTTTACCTTTTAATTTATCATGTTGTTTGAGTGTAGTCTTCACCAATTTAGAGTAGGACGTCAAAACTGTTATTTATCTATTCTATTTGATGCTTAGGGATGGATTTTTGGACCTGAAAACAATTATACATCCTGGTCTAGTTTGCAGCCTAAAGCCTAGAATGCATTGATGCAAATTTCTGGTTCAATCATAGTTTTGTGACTCGGGGTGACATTGTAATTCATTTGATTATGTCTTTATCTGAGATGAGCATAAACTTCTAAGGACTTAGACTCCATGCTTCTTTGAATTGTGAGTTAAATTAAAGAAATATGCAGTTCATTCGTTAGCTAGAGGATTGGAGCCTTTATGTTTCTAGCCAAAGGTTTGCTGTGTCTCTGATGATTTGACATTATTCCATGGAAATCATGGTGTGGATAGTTAATAAGGATGTTAGTTGTTGGATAAGGTGAATGTGAATATTGACTAAGATTTACTGAGTTTAGTTTAGCTTCCGTAATGCTAGATGGATCAATTTACTGTTCTTTCATGTGGATGTTGCAACTTTTGTATAATTTATATTGCCTTTTCTTTTGGTCTACTCTTTCTTAAATAGATATTTGAAATTATCTGGCTTCACTTATTTCTTATTATTTGTATTGGCTTTTTATAGCTGATGTACTCTTCCTGTTTCAGCCTCAACACATTTAAATCAGACATATACACTGGTTGCTGCAAATGATGTCCTGCTGGATTCTTCAGTACAAAGGTACAGCCCCTCAGACTGCCAGAAACCAGAACTTCTAAACAAGAACTTGATAGAGGGGAATATTCTTCTTTGTGGCTATTCCTTCAATTTTGTTGTTGGTACGGCATCAATAAAGAAAGTTTCAGAAACAGCAAAGACTCTTGGTGCGGCTGGCTTTGTTCTCGCTGTCGAAAATGTTTCTCCAGGAATGAAGTTTGATCCTGTTCCTGTTGGCGTTCCTGGGATTCTTATCGTAGATGTCAGCAAGTCAATGGTATCTCTCTTGACTTCCTCTCTCCTTAAAATTTTTCTCCTGTAGTTTAGAGCCCTAGAATAACTTTGAGACAGAATCCAGTATATTCTTCAAGTGTTTCCTGCATGAGTTTGCATTAGTTGGTTGCTTAGGCCAAATACTATCCAGTCTTCTCATGTCAAAGGCAAACAAATTAAGCTAAATATTCTATTTATGCTCAGTCTAGAATCCATCAATCCTTTCTGATACTGTACCTTGTGTTGTATTTTGACACCTGGATTTTCTCTGTCGTCATATTATCATTTTTCTAGCTTCCACAAGCCTTACGTAAATATTTTCTGGTGCATTGTGATCAATGTTTTGTAGGATCTCATAGATTATTATAACATCTCTACGTCAAGAGATTGGACTGGACGAGTGAAAAGCTTCAAATCTAAAGGGAGCATTGGAGATGGTTTGATGCCGATACTCCATAAATCAGCACCTCAGGTGGCACTATTCTCTGCTCGAGGGCCTAACATTAAGGATTTCAGCTTCCAAGATGCAGATCTTCTCAAACCTGATATTCTAGCTCCTGGTTCTCTTATTTGGGCTGCTTGGTCTCCAAATGGAACAGATGAGCCTAACTATGTCGGTAAGCATTTAGTTTTCTTCCCTTTGATTTTTATGCTTCAAACATCCAAAAACCGCCTAACTATGTCGGTAAGCATTTAGTTTTCTTCCCTTTGATTTTTATGCTTCAAACATCCAAAAACCACTCGTGTTTGTCCCCTTCAAACTTGGCCAGAAACCAGAATCAAATAATTTTTTAAATTTGGGCCATTTTAAAAAATAAATATTAGGAAAAATTACAGTGACACCCCTGATTTATGTCAAAGTTACTGTGACAGTCCTAAAGCTAAAAGAAGATCGAAAAATGCATGAAATGTCCACCGCTTAGGTATGTCATTATTACAATTTAAATATTAATTGATTTCATAGAATTAAATCAAATTTAAGGGAAAGTTTAAGTGCCTTTTTATTCAAATTTAACTAGTAGTGGGAATTCTCTGTAATTTTCTCTAAAAACTAGTCATGTATTTCACAGGTGCTTAACTTCAATGCTAAGATCTAGGATTATTATTATTGTTGTTATTATTATTATTTTTTGGTAATGTACACTTCAATAGCTCAGAGAAAATAGGTGATTTTTCTCGGCAACTGTTTTTGTACTATTTCGATCTTCATGTCCTCATAGCTAATATATTGAAAAATTCTAGGTGCATGCTTACAGTAAAAAGAAGCTAAAAGAAGCATATGGTGTGGAAAATTTAAATGAGTTCCATTATTTTTGTTAACCATTTATTTACCTTTAGAAAGTAACTTTTGAGACAAAATTAATCACTTTTTGACAGGGGAGGGATTTGCCATGATATCTGGAACTAGCATGGCCGCACCGCATATAGCAGGAATAGCTGCTCTTGTGAAACAGAAGCATCCCACTTGGAGCCCTGCTGCCATCAAATCAGCCTTGATGACAACGTCAACCACAATGGACAGAGGAGGAAGACCTATTCAAGCACAACAATATTCTGAAACTGAAGCCTTGAAGCTAGTGACTGCAACACCTTTCGATTATGGGAGTGGCCATGTTAATCCACGAGCTGCTTTAGATCCTGGGCTCATCTTTGATGCAGGTTTGTTTTCTTTTTCTGCTTTTGGATAATCTTTAGGGTATCGTAATTGATTGAATGCCCTCTTAGCATTAAGTATCCATTAAGCTTAGACAAGGAAGTCAACAAAGAGAGTACGGAAAAGAAAAGAAAAAGCTTTCTGACATCCTCTGTGAGCTTCGTCGAGTCTCATAAGATGAGGATAAAAATGTCCGTACTTTCTGGTGACTAGCTGTGTCTCCCTTTCTGTTATGCATCAACTGAGCAACTCGGTAAGGCTGGCAAGGGATATGACTCTATACTTAGAAATCTGAAGAACGAATCTAAGGCTTCGCTCAAGGAATTTAGTATTATAGTAAAGCTTTTTAAAATCTTAGCTGGTTTCTTCTGGCACTGCAATATTTTCTTTTTCTTTTTTTTTTTTTTTTGGATAAGAATTAAAATAGGCACTGCAATATTTTCTGAATACTTGCTATTCCGTGACATTAGAATTTGGCACATTTCTTTGGAATCTTCTACATCTTTTTAGTGTTTCGTTTTTCAGGTTACGAAGACTACTTGGGCTTCTTGTGCACAACGCCTGGCATTGATGTTCATGAGATAAGAAACTACACGAACACACCCTGCAACATCAGCATTGGCCAACCATCAAATCTCAACACCCCATCAATTACTATCTCCCATCTCGTGGGAACAAAAACTGTTACTAGAACAGTCACCAACGTCGCCGAGGAAGAAACCTACGTGATCAAAACAAGAATGGCTCCAGCCATTGCCATTGAAGCCAACCCTCCTGCAATGACCCTTAGACCTGGTGCGTCGAGGAAATTCTCGGTGACTCTCACAGCTCGATCTTTGACCGGAACCTACAGTTTTGGTGAGGTTCTAATGAAAGGCAATAGGGGTCACCAGGTAAGGATCCCAGTTGTGGCTATGGGGTACCAACGATAGTCTGGGCTAGTTAGTAAAATACCAAGCGTTTTTGTGGTTGATATATTCTTTATAATCCGTGGGAATAAGATAGCGAGGCTAGAATGTATTTTGTCTGAAATATATATGTAAGCTGTAAAGATGACTTGTATAAGGTGGAGACTCCTAGTTTCTTCCACTTAAGTTTTGCTAATTTGTTCAGTAATTTGGCATACTCAATTCATAATGAAGTTCTTTTCTACTCTTTCTTTTTGTTTCCCTTTTCTTTTCAACCCCTAAGAGAAGAGCGAATTACAGTGATGTAATAAGCAAGAAATCTATTGAAATTTGCCTCTTCGTAACAAAGAAGCATGCAATGCATGACTAGTATAACATGTTTTATTTAAAAAATTATAAGCACATTTATCTAATACTCTTGCCAAACGGCAACAAGGTTAATTAGGCTGAAACAGTGAATAGTGGTTTACTTGTGAAGACGTAGTTAAGAATATCTACATCATCGTTTCCACGTTTATATACAAAAAAGAAAAGATTTGTCTAGTAACCCATATCGTACTCTACTCCAAGATATTAGCATAGTGGACCGGAATGGGAGTATTTTCTATGTTGCGTTCAAATGACAATTTTATGATCACAGGATGACTTTCTTCAAGGCTCATTATTTTTATACGACCAGTAGTCATTTTATTTATTGTGACTGGTAGTTATAGGGTCCATCCAACTTTGGGTACTAGTTTTCCAAAGCAAAAAACAAGGATGCGTTTTATAGTGCTCACTCTTTCGTAAAATGCTTCTCGACTCTTAAAATTCTATGTAACTTCTTCACTTAAGCGTATAACATTCTACTTAAGGCATGTAACATTTTTGCTTTGGACACTGGTACCTCATTATTTGGGTGGGGTATTGTAGTTGAACCCGCAGTTATATTACCAAGAGTCACAACAATACGCTAGTCTTAAATAGTTATCTTGGTAGTCCTAAAAGTGTCGGATCAATTACGTGAGATTCTAAAACAAAGGTAAACATGGAGATGCCTCGTGAGGCAACTAAATAGAGGAGAGAGTCACTGAGAAATAGATGCCTAGTAACCAGTTACAGAGAGGAGAGTGAAAAAGTGGGAGACCAAAGAGGAGAGAGAGGAAAAGTCAGAAGGTACGATAGGACTGGGAGATACAGGAGTATTGAAAGAGTTTTCAAATTAATCCAAGTTCAAGTGTAGTTTTTTTTTTTTTTATAATTTAAGTGGGGTTTAACTAATGACTACCACTTACTACAAATTTAAAGGAAAATAACACACACACACTCTACCAAGGTTTGAACCTCTGACCCCCCCAAACTCACACACACATCCCTCAAGCCTTGGACCAACTGAGCTAGCCTCAGTTAGCAAGTTCAAGTGTAGCTTATCTTCTTCATCGAGTATTATTTGTTCGGACTTACTAATGAATGATTCGTTCCTATTCTTCATGTCTTCGTAACAAAAGCGGAATCTGATTAACATCACACAAATAATGGAACTTATTATTTGTATCATTCTATGCAAGCATTAAACCAAAAAGGTTGTTGGCTGAAATATTAGAAAGCACTTAGAGAAGGTTATAGTTGTAATTCGATGATAGATCATGAGTCATGATGCATAGACAGCACATTATTTTAGATTGAGATACGAGTAGAGAGTTCTAGAATTCCCTGTTTAAAAAAAAAAAATGGAAAGACGAAGCCAGTGGTAATCGGAAAGAAAGATGATAAATATATAACACTTGTGACGATGATCAATATTGGCATTTCAACTAGGTTTTCTAGCACTTTTACCTATAAAAATCCAAAAGAATTATAAAAATATGGAGATCATGCATTTTTTTTTTTCCAATTTCCGTATAATTTTTATTAGAAAAATATCATTTTATAAATTATTTTTAGAAAAATACCATTTTTAAAATAGTTACTAGTTATCAATTTTTGAAAATTAGTTACCAGCTACCAGTTATAAATATATTTGATTATTACTAGTTACCAATTACTAGTTATTATTTTAAAAATGATATTTTTCTAAATATTTTTTAGAAAATGGTATTTTTATAATAAAAATTATACTGGACTTGAAAAAACACAGGCCACCATATTTTTTAAATTTTTTTCTAAAAATACCATAAAATGCCTAATTTCCCCTTTCAACTAACTAGATAGTATTATGTAAAACAACAATTCGCTAGTTTACCCCACACATTTATTCTTAGTATGAATTTATCTCGTCACTTTGACTTTGTATTCAAATGTCCCATAAATAGTAAAATTATTTTTCTTTTCCACATTAACACTAACATCATTAGAAGACTATTAATAGATAAGGATTAAATATTTTTCTTTGTTATTTTAAATATTTAAATAAATACACTTACTATTTTGTCTTTTATTGGACATTTCCAAATAGCTATTTTTTATGATTAAATAAATGAAATAAATAAAAAAGAGGTTAAGAAAAAAATTGTTTACATGGTTATATATATATATATATATATATATATATATATAACATGAAAGAGGCATCATAGAGTAGCTTTTGTATTCATTCATTAGGTCAAAATATTTTTAGAAGTCTTGTCCGAAAACGAAAGCAATTGCTTTTGTATAATGATAATTCTATATTCCAGTAAAGATTTATTTATTTCATGTTGAATACGGTTAGGCAATTATCTATTAAATAAATGTCAAAGGTTTATAAAGAATTATACATATAAAAAGGTATATAAAAGTGAGATATAATTCCTTATAAAGTCTAAAATTTGTTCATAATCAATGACTTACTATAATAAAAAAGTGGTTTTACATCACTTTCCAAGTATGTGAAAGTCCTTTCTCATCAGTTTTGTGATCAATAAGTATACACATGGTGTGGTAAGTTAGGTTCATTCAAGTCGGTTAGAAATCGATGTGTATTGCTTTTGGTGTCATTTTAAAATTGATGTGAAAATTCAACAAAAAAATGAAAAATATATATTTGGTCATATTTGATCTCGATACATAATCATAACTGTGGTCGTTTTGGGTACCTCTCCATCCCCATATTGGTTTCGAGATATGATCTGAGAAGTATGTGAAAGAAAGAGTAGAAAAAAAGATGAAAAAATAGAAAAGGAAGAGTAAAATAAAAGAGAAGATGGAGAAAAATATTTAAAAAAAAAAGATTACAGAAAGAGATATGTTACATTTACTTGCATAAAGGAGGAGAGAGAGCGAAGAGAGAAAAAGAAAAGAGAAAAAACAGAGGAAGAGAACATATTACTTGCATAAAAGAGGAGAGAGAGCGAAGAGAGAAAAAGAAAAGAGAAGAAACAGAGGAAAAGAAGAGAGAGAGAGAGAGAGAGAGAGAGAGAGAGAGAGAGAGGAGTGATGTAAAAATATATTAGGAGAGAAAATAAAAGTAGAAAGAGAGTGAACTCAAATCTTTTTTGAAGAATTAGGAAGGAATTTAAATTTTAAAGAAAATTTTTATTTAAATCTTTACACTTCAGTTATAAAATGACGTGATGACTTGATTTTCAATGAGCCAACCAACATACAATGTTGGTTTTAAACCGAGCAGAAGCTTGTTTTCATACATTGGCTTATAAGCCATGTAAGTCCAGTCTTTACTATATTGACTACGACTCATTCTGCTTGTTTTCACTTTTATATATCTTTTTATATGTATAACTATTACCAAATAATAACCAGCCCTTACTTTTTATATGCGGATGATGTTCTTATTTTTTGTCGTGCTTCACCAAAGAACCTGAGAGCTGGTCATTCCGCTTTTGAGTTGTATGGGTCTCTTTTAGGTCAGCTGGTTAATCGGGAGAAGTCTAATATCTATTTTTGTAGGGGAATTTCCCCTGCCAAAATTAGGGACTTGCTCTCTATTTGTGATATGAAGCGAGGTGGCGAGTGTTGACAAATGTGGCTTTCAATCTTTTCTTCTTTTGATAATAACAAACATATGATTTAGTTGCTAATGATTGACTTGAGTTTGTAGCTATAAAGNATATTTTCACAAGAAACTATGAGTTATTTAAAATGGAAAAAGATGAATCTATTTCTCAAATATTTACTAGATTTACCTCCATTATTAACTCTCTTGGTGTTTTAGGAAAAACCTTTCCAAACGGTGAGTTGGTGAGTAACATTCTTAGAAGCCTCCCTCGTGCATATAGAAGCAAGGTGGTAGCTATTCAAGAAGCAAAAAACCTTAGCAAACTTCCTCTTGAAGAACTTATGGGTTCCCTCATGGCCTATGAAATTCTTGTGAAAGAAACTAATGAAGATGAAGGAGAAGAAAAGAAAAAGAAAGGAATTTCTCTTAAAGCCACCTTACAAGAAAGCAATGAAGAAGAAGAAGAATTTGCGGATAGTGAGCCAGAAGACATTACCTTATTTACTAAAAAGTACAAGAAGTACTTAAATTTCAAAAAGAAGAATTTCAAGAAGAACACTAAAGGCAATGACTTCCGAGAGAAGAAAATGAAGGATGATCCCATCACTTGCTTTGAATGCAAGAAGCTGGGACATATGAAAAACGAATGTCCTTTGAGAAGAAAAATGAAGAAGAAGGCCACGAAGGCCACTTAGGATGCAACAGTATACAGCTCGCTACTATAATTCTAAAATAAAAAATAGATAATTTAAAGTTGATGATCTTGTTCAAAGACACGTTCTCCCTAATACTAAAGAGTACGGCGCTGGTGTATTTGGACCCTTTTAGGAAGGCTCATATGTTATAGATGCCATCATTCGACCTGGGATGTACAAACTAGCTCGCACTGGAGGACAGAAAATTGAGCATACTTGGAATACGGAATAACTTCATCGTTATTATCAATAAGAATCTTCATATGTATCTTCATATAGCGGAGACTACTCCTTGCTCTCATCATTCACAAAAAGAAGTGGAGGACATGTCACATTTGGAGACAACGCTAAAGGCAAGATTTTGGGTATAGGTAACATTGGTACTACATCCTCACCCATTATAGAAAATATTTGACTTGTTGATAGTCTTAAACACAATTTGCTTAGTATAAGTCAACTTTGTGATAAAGGTTATCGAGTTATTTTTGGGCCTTCCAAATGCTTGATTGAGGATACTTATTCAAAATAAATTATTTTTGAAGGGAAAAGAAAAGACAATGTCTATACTATTGATATTAAAAAATATTTTAGTCAAGATAAATATTTTTCGGCTTTAAAAGATGATTCTTGGCTTTGGCATAGAAGACTTAGACATGCTAGCATGAATACTATTTCTAAGCTTTCAAAGAAAAACTTTGTTAGTGGTTTACCAAGTTTACTTTTTGAAAAAGACAAGGTGTGTGATGCATGCCAATTTGGAAAACAAGTAAAAAGTTCTTTTAAATCCAAAAAATTGTTACTACTTCTAGACCCTTGCAACTACTTCACATGGATTTATTTGGACCATCAAGAGTAGCTAGTCTTGGTGGTAAACATTATACCTTTGTGATAGTTGATGATTTTTCAAGCTTAACTTGGGTTTTATTCATTGCTCATAAAAACGATGTTTTAAATGTACTTACTATTTTTTGTAAGAAAGTGCAAAATAAAAAAGGCTACACCATCACATCTATTAGAAATGATCATGGTGGTGAGTTTGAAAATGATGAAATGGAGGTGTTTTGCTACAAAAATGGTTTTGATCATAACTTTTCAGCTCTTAAAACTCCACAACAAAATGGAGTTATAGAAAGAAAGAATAGAACCCTACAAGAAATGGCACAAAGCATGCTAAATGAAAATAGTTTGCCAAAATATTTTTGGGCCAAAGCGGTAAGTACCGCTTGTCATATTATGAATAGAGTTTTGATAAGGTCAATCTTGAACAAGACACCTTATGAGCTTTGGAAAGGTAGAAAACCCAACATTGGTTATTTTAAAGTTTTTAGTTGTAAATTAAATACTAAAGATAAATTGAGAAAATTTGATTCAAAATCTGATGTTGGTATTTTTCTTGGATATTCTACTACTAGTAAAGCTTATAGAGTTTTTAACAAAAGAACATTGGTAGTAGAAGAATCCATGCATGTTATTTTTGATGAACCTAACACTCTCCATGAGGAGAGAAATATAGATGATGATGATGTTGTAGGTATGGAACAAAGCTTAAATGAATTAAGTTTCAATGAAAGACCAAATGAAGAAGAGGATATCCAACCACAACAAGATAAAAGTCTTAAGGAAGAAAAGGAACGCAACAATGGTAATACTTCAACT
>JXTC01000127.1:453071-471724 GCA_002914845.1 Trema orientale
ACCACCGGTGGTCGACCACTTTCCCTCGGCCATTTGACCATTGGAGCTAAAATGTCGCTTTCAGTCTCTAACAGCTACTGAAAATGGTCGACCACTTTTAAAAGTGGTCGACCACTTTTCTGGTAGATAGCCAGTAATGGTCGAAAACGGCTAATTTTTGAAGACAACTTTAAATAGAGCTAAGTTTGACAACTTAGAACACGAGAATATGAGCCGACATTGTCTTTCAATCAGTTTCTTAGTGTAAAAGCTCTCTTTTACTTCACTTTAACTTTCAAATCCATTTGAGCCATTCCTAGAGTATTATTTGTGTATTGTTCTCAAATCACCTAAGTTTATCTTGTATTATTTCTTTGAGAGGTGATTCTTTGAGTGAGTGTTTACTTGTATTTTCATAAAATCATTATTGAGAGGTGAGGTTGGCACCGGAGTTATAAACAACCCGGTATAGGTGTGGTTGACATCGGATTCTAAACAATCCGTAGTTAGGCGTAATAGAGCCAGATTCAAGACTATTGTAAAGGCGTGGGTGTGCCTAAGAAGAAATCACTCCAGTTGTACAAAGGGTCGGTCAAGCCCATAATCTTGATCCAATATTGGAAAGCTCTAAGCAAGTTGCGGAGGGCTGGGGACGTAGGTAAACCGTCGTGTTTGTCGAACCTCGTAAAAATAGCGTTTGGAATCTCTCTATCCCTTTCTCTTTAATTAATTTCCTTTGAGATTGTGATTGTTTATTAGTTATTTTTACTTGCTCCTTTCATTATTTGCTCAATCTTGTTGCTTAATTTAAAAAGTTTGTAAAAGTTTCTAAAACCCAATTCACCCCCCCTCTTGGGTTAGCTATTATTGAGATAACAGTGAGTCGCTGCACTACTTGGGGGTTCCTCCTTTTGTGGGAGCTCCTCATCAGTGGTGGTTGCTTCCTTGGATGGATAGTTTACTAGCTCGTTTTCGTTGTTGGATGGAGTTGTCTCTCTCTTTCACTGGCAGAGTTGCTCTGGTTACTTCTGTGATCTATAGTTCACTTCTTCATTCTTTTCAGATTTACAGATGGCCTAGTTCTTTGCTCAGTAAAATGATAAAGGCAATTCAAAATTTTATTTGGTCGGGTTCTATTCTCCAAAAGAAGCTAGTCCAAGTCTCGTGGAAAAAATATTGTCGGCCTAAAGAGGAGGGTGGTTTAGGTCTTCGTGACTTATCCTTGCTCAACAAAGCCCTTCTCAAAAAGTTCTCTTGGAGAGTGATGACTGTTGATTCTGATTTATTTTCTTATCTCCGAGCTCGTTTCTTTAGGAGCAATGGGGATTTCAGATATCAGATTAAATCCTCCATTTGGGTTGGGCTTAGACGTTTGTGCCAAGATCTTCATGAAGAATCTCGTTGGCTAGTTGGTAGATATTCCAAAGTCAAATTTTGAACTGATAATTGGCTGGGTTGCCCGCTGTTTAATTTGGTATCTTCTTCTTTATTTCTCGATCATCCTTTGGAGAGTTTGGTTGGGGATTTATCATTTTCCAGAAATAACTGATATTATTAAGTCAGTTGTGATTTTAGATGGCCCAGATGCCTTGTACTGGATGGGTTCTTTTGATGGTAGCGTTATCTGCTCTGATGCTTATGTTTCTCTTTCTGATTCTCCAGTCATTTGCTTTTGGGAAAAGCAGATTTGATCTTTCTTCATCCCTCCTTCGAGGTCGGTTTTACTTTGGAGGACTCTTCATGACCAGCTTCCTACTGCATCTTCTTTGATGAGGCGAGACTTTCAACTTTGTTTGTTTAGCCTGCAACTCCGAGCTTTCTAGAAAGTTGGTTTGGTCTTCGTTTTTTGGATTATATAGCATCTTCGAAATTTGGCAATTTTTGAGGATAAAAAACCATCTATATCTTCAACCTTTGTTCTATTATGGCGTTTTATTAGAGAGGCTGAGTTTATGGTCTCTAGTTCTATGTTTAACTCTATGACCGATCTCTTAATTTTACGAGAACTTCAGATCAAAGGTAGGCCTCGAAAGGCGCCAATCATTATTAAAGTTACATGGAGACCTCCTCCTCTGTCCTGGGTCAAGATCAACATTGATAGTTCTGTTTATGGCTTACCGGGTCCTTCAGGGTGTTCAAAGGTGTTTCAGACTCGCAGAGGGTTTGTTCACGGATATTTTTCTATTCCTCTAGGAATCGGTTACGCTTTTGAGGCAGAATTGGCAGTGGCAGTTCATGCGATTAATTTTTCTTGGAAATATGGATAGAAGCGTCTCTGGTTAGAGAGTGATTCAATTTACATGGTTTCTCTTCTTTTAGCCTGCTCTCTTAAAGTTCCTTTCCGTTGGAGATCGGCTTGGTGTAGAGCTTTGGGGTACATTACTAATATAGATTTTGTGGTCACTCATATCTATCGTGAGGGTAATTGTATAGCTGATTCTTTAGCTTCTCATGCTCCTTCCTTTGTTTGCCCTACTTGGTGGTGGTCAGCTCCATCTTTTATTTCATCTTTTGTTCACGACGATCGCATCGCAAAGCCTAATTATCGATTTCACTGAGTTTATTTCTTTTTCTGTTTCTTTGTCCTGAGAGGTCAGGTTTATGCCCCCCTCTGACTTGGTACCTCTTCTTTTTCTTTCTCTTTTAAATAAATTTCCTTGCTCTGTCAAGGTTCACCAAAAAAAAATAAAAATAGCCCTATCTAATTAGGTAACAAACTACAAATAACTAACCTCCAATACTCACAACCAGCAAGTAGAGACTTATCAATTTCCCACACCCCAAAAAATCACCTTGTCCTCAAGGTGGATACAATGACTCTTATCCACCCAAATCACCTGCATCATCGTCAATCACTAGAATGTGAAGTTCCTTGTTCTTGCAATAATGCCCAACTGAGTATTTCTCATTATAACGGAAATATAATCATTTCGCTTTCCTTGCTTATAATTTAGAATCTATCAAACACTTAAAGGAAAATTTTGAGTTTGAACTTGAAACCTTCGTTGAAGTTGCTACCCAATTTAAACGCGAGGGAGGCTTAGTTAAATCAACACTAGGGTTGTAGTCTATCTGCAAACACCCCTCAAAATTATATCTCGACCTAAGCATATCTTGCTTTAACATCAAATTTCTATCCTTCATTCGTTGAGCTAACTCTATAACCCGAGACAACCTGATGGATTTCATCAAATGGACTTCGACTCGAATCTTCGATGTCAACCCATCGATGAAGTTAAACATCATGTAGTGATGAGACTAGGATTTCAAATTCCCATCGAAATTTATTCACAATACCCACTTATTTTAGAGCTAAGAACTTCTCACACAAAGTTTCGTCTCGAGAAGAGTGAAATCACTTGAGAAGCATTAGTTTTAATTCAGTCTAATTATGAATCGCTCAATAACCATCATCCTATTGGAATCAAGCCAAAACTTTACCATCCTCAATTGTTGACTCATGCTTTATATCATCAATCTTATACTCATGTTTTGAAGTTAACAAGTATATGATTAAGAACTAATAATCTACTTGAGTATGTAGCAATCTAAATTGAAAGGATCACTTGAAAGGATCACAAGACATTCAAGATGGATTATATAAAAGAGCTTGAAGACAAAGATCACGAATACAAGACTTAGACTAGCAAAGGTTAATTACTTAGTTCTTGTATTGAAATACTTGTTTATATATAATATGATCTTAATGGCTCAAATTTTTATAAAAATAAGAAAATTTCAAACCAATGTAATCAAACTAGTTTATCTCCAATTAAAGTTTGAAATTTATTTTTCACAAGTTTTTAAATTGATTGATGAATTTCTATAGTATCCATATTTTATAAAAATCAATTTAAGAAGTCAAAATTTTGAAGAAAATCGAAAAAGACTTGAAATAAAATCAAAACAAGCTCTCTGATATTTTCGGCAGACCGATTTTCAGTTTTCGGTCTATCGATTCTCTGCCAAATTTTAACAGATTTTTAAATTCGACCGTTAGAACCGCACTATCAATGACTAGTATTTTCGGTCGACCGAAAACACACTTTTGGTCTACCGAAAATGGCAGAATGTCTGTCAAACGGTCTAAAATAGCTAGTTTTCATTCAAGTCTATAAATAAATACTTTTTTAAGAATTGAAACAACTTTTGAACCTCCTTATATTGCTCATATATTTAAGTTGTTCAAATCAATTTTTTTGATCCAAACTTTCAAATCTATTTTTTTACAAATATTACTTAAGCTAAACTAGATCATATCTTGTGTTCATATTTATTCTCTCTAAATTTACCTTGTATCAATTATCTTCATTGGAGAGAAATTTTAGTTGAGTGATTCAATTAAAACCAAATTGTAGTTGTGAGGTGAGGTTGATACTGGATTCATAAACAACTCGGTCTAGGTAAGATTAGCACAAGAGTCTAAACAATCCTAGTTAGGCATGATAGAGCCAGATTCAAGATTATTGTAAAAGCGTGAGTGCACCTAAGGAGAAATTACTCGTTGTGTACAAGGGACAGTCAAGCCCATTCTTTTGATCCGATAGTGGAAAGCTCGAAGTGTATTGCTAAGAGCCGGGGACATAGATAAATCTTGTAAAAGAAGTGTTTATATTTCTCTATCCCTATCTCTTTAAATTTATTTACCTTAAGTTTATGCATGTCATTTTGCTATTTTTACTTGATATTGTTATTACTTGTATAATTCACTTACTTATCTACAAAAGTTTGCAAAAATTTTTAAAACTCAATTCACCCCTCTTGGGTTAGCAAATCTTGGATTAACAATAATTGCAGCCTCTTCCATTTTTTAAGATTCTGTCAAGTGATTCCTCAAGAAGAATTATTCCTCTTGAAAAGCCAAACCATGCAAGTTAGAACCCTAAAAAATTGGCATCTCTAAGTATCTCAACCTTGAGCTATACCAACCACTGGCACGAAATGAATCTTATCTTTTAAAATCCTCAGGCCTAAACTCATATGGTCCCCAATCTCAACGACCTGAGCCATCACGACAAACACCCCCCCTTGGAAACCCTTCATGACTAGTTATGTGAGCCATGCCAACCATACCCAGACCTTCTTTGTCGTGAGAAAATCTCTAATGCCCTTATCACCTTTACAAGAGAACCTTTTATGACCTCTCTATTTTTCGCCCAGACCCATACGTGGATCAAGACACTCATGTGGCACCATCTCCTTATGCAAGAACACCTTGGATTGCAAAGTACCAAATTGAAAACCCTAAGCATCCTCAACATGGAATCACCCCTATCTCGCCGTGAGCATCCATGTCACCACATGATTCCTGACGTGAAGCACCCATCTTCGTGTACGGATCCTACCGAGGCTCGTTATACTCAGCTTAGAACTTATCCTCGCATGAAAACCTTGCCGTTTGCAAAACCCATATTTCACCCTAGATCATCTCCCTCCTGTCTTGGCTCGCACAAGACCCAAAACCATACTAAACCTGAGGGTCGCTCAGAATATTGTCACCACATCGTGGATCATGTGAAACTCCAAATACCTGTTGGCCCTAGGCCTTTTTGCACGAGATTGTTGACCTCTCCACGTGAAGGCCTAGCTTATTCAAGCACAAGCCTTGGGCTGTAGGCTAATCTTTCATCTGGCTCGTTTCTCCAGATTGAGAAGTAACTAGTCCATCCTTTCTAAGACTGCCATCTTGTCCAAGAAAATATAAATAATAAGAATGTCAAGAAAGATGATAAAAATAAACTAATTAAATAATAAGAATGTCCAATAAAAATCTAGGTTTGAAAAACTTCAGGAATGAAAAAAGAAAAAAAAAGAAAAGCTAATTCAATATCAAAAAGGAGCTCTTGAAAAAATTTTACAAGTAATAAAAAGGATGACAACCCAAGTGAGAATACTGTTATTAAAGAACTAATACTAAATAAATTTATTAACGAGGTAATGATAATAAATAGAGACAATAAAAATATTCATTAGGAAGCATATAATTCTACAGTTTTTAATGAAAAGTGTCAGTAAAATATAAAGGAATATGAAATAAATGAAGAAATTGAAAATCTTAATAAAAATTTACCTAATATTCCTCCTAATATTTATGATCCAGAAAAATAGGAAAATGTTGATAATAAATTCGAAGACTCATTGGTAGAAAAGAGTCTAATTAGAGATAATGTTTCTAGTATTCAAAACATTCCATCCTTATGCTTTTATTGGATATGTTTAGTATTTTAGAGTTTATGTTTTAATTGGAAATGTCAATTGTTGAGATAATAGTTATTTATTATATGTGTATTTCTATTGCTCTTTTTATTTTCAAAATAATAAAGTATTCTAGCTATATATATTGTCATGCATTCCCATTGATTGTTTTTTTAAAAGGCTCCCTTAAAATTTGTGCTTAAGGCCCCTAATTTTCTTGAGGTGGCTCTGATCATCATGTATTAATTACTAAAGGGCATAAGATAATAGAAAGTAGTGAATGAAATACGAAGCAAAATCAATCCTACAATAAACTTTATGAATGCATCTCAAGACTATTCAATTTGTAGTATCCTTTTAAAAAAGGAAAAATGTAAAACTACGAAAAAAAAAGGATCCAAAATCACCATGGTGAGCACATGAATTGCCCACTAAGAAACAATAGCATATAAAAGCAAAATTAGTTAAAGTAATTCAAAATACAACATCCAAGAACTTCAAATAGCCAAAATAAAAATTTAGTATTGAATACCACAGTGCTAAAAGGTGGAGAACCTCAGTATATATATAGACACTCAATGAAATATAATTCGAATAACACAAATTAAAAACTTAGGAAAAACTATAGAATAGACAAAATAAAATATAATTTAGCACTTACATATGAGGCATAAGGCCGGTAATTTGTATAATTGTATCGTATTTGGGTCAACATGATTATGACACGATAAATTAAGACTCTAATCTTAGCACGCTTACTAAATGTATCAAAAACTTAAACCCAAATACGACAGAACTACTACACATGTAACATGATGTACACAATGCGACACGTTTGACTTGTATAATAAATGTGTTATATATTTAATTATGACTTATTTGACATAATTACTATATATTGATATAAATACTCATGTTTAATACAATTGTGTACTAATTAATTAAAATAAGTACATATAAATATATTTAAAATCAAGTAAAATTACATTTAAAATCTTAAAATATTAGTAAATATATCATACTTATGTCGTATCGTGTTGACGTGAAAATAACACGTTCAATTAAATGTGATACACGATTTATTTTCGGATTAAATAAGTTGACTTGAAACCCAATCATTTGTTATATGTGTCGACTCAAAATTAACACGAAAATAAAAAGTGTCACTCAAGCTTGTTTATTTTATGTCTTTTCAAGTCGTACTGTCGTGTTGTGTAGAAAATTACCGGCTCTAATATGGCGTTAGATGTTTTGTTTATCCACCCTTAGATGGATACCAGCATATATATTTAAAATTTTCAACTACAGTTGGAATAGCATGGGTTTATGGGTTCTCCTATTAAATAATTAAACCAAAAAAATTATTACAACTAATTAAAATATACTACTAATTAATAACAGGCACTCAATTTATTTATTCAATCTTTCAAATAAGATAGAATGGATGTCGAGCCATAAAAACTAACAAATAACATCATCATATGATTGGCAGAGTTTTGCTTTGATATTTCCTACTAAAAATCAAATAAATTGTTAAAATTGCAAAAAAGCTCACAAATTTTCAAATTTCTAATGCCAAATTAAGTACTTAAAATTAACAAAATTCTCTCTAAGTTTATATGCTCTTTATAATAACTATTGATAATCTATATATACCAAACTAAACATTTGGATGGATAGACAAAGTCACATTGGTTTCTGAATAGAATAGATGACATGAGTAAGATCTACTAAGAAGGAAAATTAAAATATCAAGATTTTTTACTTAAGCATATATTTATAGTCTAACTCAATAAATATTTAACATAAATTATTAACGTCTATATAATTATCAAGCATCAATTTCTATATGCTAGAATTTTTAGGGGGAAAAAAGATCGTAATTATATTATACTAGTATTAAGTTCCTAACCAAAAAACGACTTAAGGTACAAAATTTCCTCCAAGGTTATCATATGCTTTTTAAGGTGTCTGGTTCAAAATTAAATATGTATCTATTTCATACAATACTAGGCATGCATACTCGGTTAGGTCAAATTTTTTTAGTGATAATAATTTACACTTTGTAATTATGATATACTGATTACATCTTTAGCAGTTTGTAATTTATCTACATTTTTATATCTAACTAGATCTATTTTTTAATGAATATAATTGATCCGTTACCTCGTTCGATCTAGCATCATATAAATTATTGAACTATATGAATAGAAGAAAACAATTATAATATGAGTAATAAAAGTAGTAATAATATAATGTGTAAGTTTGATACTTATTCTAGTCCTGAACCATTGAGGAAGCTCAGTTCCTTATTGCTGTTTGAAGTTCATACTACTCGAGTCTTTAACTTTTTTGTGTATTCATCAATGTACTTTTATATTTCTTTATAATCGTCCATTACGTACAATTGAGCATTTTTTCATTTAGCTGATTCATGAAGTGTACCATCTTATTTTCCAAACGAATGATCTACTCATTTTAAAACATAGAATTGTCGATTAGGTTGATTGTCAACCCCTTCTTCCTTTATATTTGGTAATTTAAAACGAGTCTTAATACCACAAAGTACACAGAATGGAATGTCAAAGCTTCATTTACAATATAAGCCTTCTTGATGAACCTTTCTAAACATGCTCTATTTTGGACATACTGCTATAAATTTCCATGACTGATTAATGGAATACGTTCATTTGATATACACAGGTCCACCAAGTATTGCCTCTCATAGTAATGCAACACCAGCTGAATAAACAAAATCGGATAGAATATCCTTTCCAACTTGCAAAGAATGATTGTTATGTTCTCTTGAAGTTTTTCAATGTCGTTAATATTCAAAGTCTTTGCACATTTTATTAAAAAAAGTTGCAAAATTCAGCAATAGTCTCACAAATTTCTTTCTTCAAATAAGATTGGATACCAGCTTTTAACAATCTTTGAAATAACATATGACAGTTATGTGATTTAAGACTCGATATCATTCTATCTGCCTCACTCATATTCTTAGATAAATTAGTCACAAATCTCTCTGGAAACTTCAATGATTCAATAAATTGGAAAAATTACACCTTTCATTGATACCTAGTGCGTAAATTGTATGTGATTTTTTTCACATGTTACTAACCTTGTAAAAGTGCAACTCTTTTTGAATCTTTATATCTGCAAGAATAAGTCTCGCTTTCTTTGTATCCCTAGATTATCTATCAATGCTCAATGAAGTCTCTAAATTACTATCACAAACATTCTTCTCAATATGCATTACATCTAGACTGTGTCTTAAGTATAAGTGTTTCTAATACTCAAGTTTAAAAAAAATGTACATTTCTTAGACTAGTTGGATCCAGTCAATGTTTGCACTTAATGCCCTATACTACTTGTGCTTACCATGTAATCTGATTTATTACTATTCTAACTGTTTAAATATAACTTACTGGAATATTGCAGAGAAGGCGACCTTAACTCAAACTTCCCATCAAATAATATATTTTTTCTCTTTGGATTATTCATTGAAAAGAAATATTTATGCCCATTATATGTAATCTTACTCCTAATTCTGATAGATGAGGTTCTTCAACGGAAGTTGAACATACTTTATACTCTTTATTACTTCATTCAAGCATTAAAACATATGCTTAAAAATCATTAATGGTCATAAAATTGCCACATGCATTTGTAATATAGAATCATTTACCACTTCTTGAGTAACAACACTATTTTTCCATATCTCCTTCAACTTTTCTACAAGCGGCTTCATGAATACATCAATCTATTTCCCTAGGTATTAAGGTCAAGTATTGAAAGAGAGCATCATTGACTCTAATTTCATGCACTTTCACGGTGGCGAATCTTAAAAAAATATTATAACAAGCAACATGCTATACACATTACTCATGTTCCGAAACAAATTGAATCCTTTAGTTGCTAACCCAATTTTACACGTTTCGAATTTGCTGCGAAATCTAAGTATTGTCTATTTAAGTCTTTCCGAGTCTAAGCATCTGCAGAGTATCACAGTACATCATCTTCCTTTGGTTTCCCAAAATTATGCCCCCTCATATCCTTTGCATATGTCTAAAATTATATAATTACTTTTATTAGTATTGAAAAATAGGAAAGTTCAAATCCATCAATCATTGAATTGAGTACATTCATTTTCTTTTCTATATCACTAAAAAAAAATGTCATATTATTATTATTTTTTTTTTTGTATATTCATTATGTTCCAAAAATACCTTTTTTACTTTGTATATTTATTATTTTATTGTACTAAAATGGAAATAATAAAGGTGGGCCTAATCTATTATTAAATTACGTTTTATTATATTTCTCTAATTTTGATTTTTTTTTTATTTTAAGTTCTTTTTTTTTTATTTTTTGTGTATAATTACCTGTATCATGTTATTTTTGCCTCACCATTTCTTCTTTTCGTCTATTTCTTATTTTTCTTAAAAAGATAAATATAAATCCTTTAGTGTACTTTTTTTTCTATCTCTTTACATATATGATATATATATATATATTATTAAAAGTATTGAACACCCATTTCGTATTTCTAAATTCCAGTATATATATATATGTCATAATTTAATTTTTTTCGTCGAAGATTTTCTTTTTCTTTTAAAAAAATTGACTTTATTCTATGTATATGTATTTCATATATTATGGTGGCATTTTTTCTCAATTAAAAAAAATTATATATTTTTGTCCTGAAATAAATTGCATATTTTTAAATTTAGTTTCGTTCTTGTTTAGACTACAAAGACTATATTAAAGAATTGTAAACTTCATTTTCTGACAAAAGGTTGAACTTATATTCATATAAATTATTAATTTATGTACTCCAAGTAAATAATTGTCACTATGATTTACATAATTTGTCAAACTAAACTATTTAAACATATAAAGCGTACTTATAAACTATCTAAATCAATAGTCTTTCGTGTTACTACATCATCTCCTACAAATTATGAATAACTTTAATTCGTGCTACATATAAGATTTCTCATCCATAGGGACGGAGCCAGGATTGAAAGTTAGTAGAGACATGACTTAATTAAGAACAAAACTTTAAAACACGATAATAATATTGAAATACGTAAAATATCATCATTATACTCATACATTATAATTTTTCCTTGCGTGTATTCATATTTTGAAAATGCCACAGAATGACCTTACTATCAATACTATCAAATACATCTTTTTTTGATATACATGACCAAACTATTATTCATCTATTGATCTTTGATTCGATTGTGCAATCGATCCTTGACAATATTCATAGTAGAAAATCTCTTTCAACAGTAGCAATAGCAACTGGAAGAAGTAATGCTAAAGTCATAAGCATATAAACTAATGGATATACCTTTTTTTTTTTTTTTGTCACAACCAACTTTTGTGCAAGATCACTAAGGCCTGTTAATCCTATAATCCTTTTGCTAGAGCGCATATCAATAATATAAGTTTCAAGTTGATCATCAAGTGCTATTTGCTCAAATGTTAAAAAATCTTCTGGATAATATTTAGTAAGGCGAATTATCTTCTTATTGTCAAAAGTATTGAATGAATTATTTAGGTATAAGCATGCTATACAAAGCAGTAACTCAGTATTTATTTCAGAGAAAGAGTCATTTAACTCTTGAAGTTACATATCTATGACAGCAAAGAATAAACCCATACGAAAGTGATGTAAATTTGTCATTTCTTGAGTCTTACGCTGTGAGCGACCTCGATGCATAAATATATCATCCATGTTAGGAACATCAATATCACGCTTCTGACAAAAAGTATAGAGTTATTCTAAAAAAATAATCCTATCCATCGTCTCTCATCATTTGGAGTCGTTATTTACATATTTTCACTAAGTTTATGGCATTTATAATATCTTGATCTTTCCTTTATAATGCCTTTGACAATTCATTTATAACTCCTAAGATGGTTCTCATTAGATGTAGCCTAAAGGCAAATTCTAAAGATTTTATGGACTCTAATAAATTGTTTGATTCACATCTTTGTTCAGAACTTGATCCATCATCAACAATCGTATCAAGAACATCAATTATAGGTGAATACATAGTAATCAAGCTTATCAAAGTATCATAGCGAGAACTCCAATGTGTATCACCAGAACGTTTAAGAGTAGTATTTTGATTAAGGCCCCATCCACTTGAAACTTCACCATTTTTAATTGCTTCATAAACAATTTTTGCTCGTTTCTCTTAAAGAAGATCACAACGCTTAGACGATGCTCCAACAATATTCACTACACTAGCAACCAAACTAAAGAATGATGTAATTTGAATATGCTTTTTAGCCACAACTACAAGAGCTAACTGAAGTTGATGAGCAAAATAATGAATGTAATAAGTACATGGATTCTCTTTCAAAATAAGTATTTTAAGACTATTAAACTCACCTTGCATATTACTATCCCTATCATAATCTCGTCTTCGTAGTCTAGGTACACTTAAATTATAAGTGAAAGAATTGTGGTATTAGGAACATGTATAATACCTATGAAATGCTCAATCACATGTCTATTATCGTTCACATAACGCGAAACAACAGACATTTGCTCCTTAACTAATACGTCATGTGACTCATCAACTAGAATGGAAAACAACACATCACCAATATCTTTGATAATAATATTGATTGTTTAAATAGCAGAAGCATGCACAAATTTTTTTTGAATATCAGGTGATGTTAAGTTGAGATTATCTTGAGCATTTTTCAAAGTAACATCCTTAATCTCATCATTATGATCAGCTAGAAACTTCAAGAAAATTACCTTAGTTTTTTGAATCTTCAGACTCATTACAATCACGAAATGCAAGTCCTTGTCGCAAAAAAAATCGAACGCAAGCCGTTGATGTGCTCAAACGAATTTGATAATCATTTTGCATTTATTTTGATTGCTTGAAAAGAAGTGTCTGAATATGTTGCTCTTGATTCATTAAAGCTTGACATTTATTTCGAGCTTTATTGTGTGCACCATTATGATCTCCAACATAGATTTGAAGTCTTTCTTTTTTTTTTTCTTTTTTCTTTTTTTTTTAATTTGAGAATCCTTCAACAACAAAAGAGTCACCACCTCCTTCATCTCCATTATTTGGTCTAAAAAGATAGCGACATAAGTAAAATACAACATCTTTTTCTATTCTATATTCCAACCAATTACTATACTCATTAAACCAAGAAGGATTGAATCGTCTCAATACTTCTCCAAATTTTCTACTCGAAAAATTATGACTTCGAGGTTGACAAAGACCTCTTTGTATGTATGCTCTTCGATTCCGAATGGTAACATTATAATACATAATTGGTATTCTATCTAGGATCTGAAGGAAGTTGCGCAACATCAAGTTCTACACTACTTTATTTCTCTCCATCATCATTTTCTTGAATAGGAAATAGAGATTTTCTTTTGAAATATCTCTCCATGACTGTTTCACATAGAATTCAATAAGTAAAAAATTTAAGAAATGATTCCATTTGACACTTTTAGATTACATAAAAATTAAATTATTAACTTAGCTATCATTCTTAACTAGTAGAAAGTTAAAAAATAAAAAAAATAAATATACAAGTGATATAATCTATCTACTAACAACAACAACAACAATAACAACAACAACAATTTATTTTTTTGAAACTTTACATGGCTAACAAGTAACAAATAGCATTATAATAAGTTACAAATAGGGTTCTAGTAAAAAAAAATAAAATAAAATAAAAATAGGGTAATTTTATTGTTCAATTTTCAATTTGGGTGATTTTGAAAACCTTAATTTTTCATAATCATACTATGAATTCAACCTAATAAAATAAATTATAATTCTATTTAATAAGAAATGATGAAAAAAAAAATTGTATTACCTAAAGAATCAAATGATTTGCGGTCCCTTTCTCCTCTCCTCCTTGATATGCTATCTCTTTTCCCCTGTAGTTGGGCCCTTTCTTGCTCAATCTCTCACTCCCTGTAACTTTCCCTTTTAACTTTTTGGCTTTTGCCTCAATTCTGGTCGACTGGTCATTGTCGTTCTTCTTCTTTTTCTTCTCTCTCTTATCTATTGAGCTAGTCACGCAGACCTCATTGCCTGGGACTCTTAGTCGTTCACGTGCTATAGCCTATATACCTATATTGTCTTGTACTTGAATATTAAAAAAGAAGGTTTGAAAAAAAAAGAGGGCTAGTTTGGACATTAAAAGAAATAGGTTTAAAGTTTAAACAATGGGCTTTGGAGACTTAAAGTTAGAAAAACTAAGCCCAATATAGTTTTAAAATAAAAGTTTATAAAAATAACATTTGGCTTATATAATATAATTAATATATATGTACAATTTTTTTTTTTGTAAAATTTCAGTGAGGGCAATTGCCCCTACTCGCCCCTTGGGAGCTCTGTCCCTACTCATCCATTTGCGCATGCATAATGATGCATGTACCAACTTGTTGCGATAGGTGGCATTGGACAATCTCGATACATAAAAACCTGCATAAAAAATAAAACGCAACACGAATTATAATTATAGCATCTATAAAATATAGTTAAGAGTACCAAAAATTATTATCTATACAAAATAATCTTCATTGATAAAACCAATAGCTATAACTTTGCGTGACAAAGATGACAAGAGTATTGATCTTAGTAGGAAAAATCTAAGGCGTTGTCGCATAGATACGTGCATCAAAACAACATTGTAACAAGATACTATTAAATGTCCCATATATGGCATAGTCATCCATCGATCAAAGCTAGGTCCATTCTCAAAGTACATCAAGCTATATAGTAACTTATTAATTCTCACTAGATAACCATCTAATTTGATGTACTCATCTTTATCGGTATTTAACTCAATAATTAAGTCTTTTCTAATTTTTGCCCAGTTTTCTTCACCAATACCTTAACAAATACAATGACTTGACAACTGCTATTTCCGTCTGATAAAATATCTTTCACATATTGTGTGTAAGGCCTCAACACTTGTGGAAAAGAATCTTTTTATTGATGTAATATAGCTGGTCATTTTTTTATAAACCTTTTCTTTTTGCTTCTTCATGGCTTGGTTTATATTTTTGACACAGAGGAATTCAAACTTATTTCTTGCATTACGTACTCAATAGTATAAGGATCTCGATATGTAGATTCATCAATCCTTTTAGGCGGTCATCCCCTAATATTTTTCTTCATCTTGGGTTTAACAAGACACATTGAAGATGGATTTGTTAACTCTTTCAACTTCCTCAATAGATGTATTTTACTTGAGTTATCCATATTCTTGAAATGCTCGGCAATAATTTCTAGCTCCGTAAAGCAAGTTACATTAAATGTTTTTTGTAGTTGGTATTAGATCAAGCTTCCTGTAATAGGAATCGACGCATGATTATAGGAATAGGCTGACATTTGTGCTTGTACTCAACTATCTCATGTGTGCATGGTAATCCATGTGTATATCTTAGTACATACCCATAAGCATAAATATCAAAACCAATAAATTCAGCTCGTTTTGACTCATCAAAAATAATTTTCATGGAATTTCTTGAGATAAAATCTCTTAATTCTTTGAATAATGTAGGGTTGAAGTTGTGTTGCACACTAGTCAAACTCCTTTCAAATGAGGTTTTTATTTTTGTATTTTGTATCTTACTAACTCCCATAAAGAATGAATCTTTTCCCATAATGTCGCAAAATTACCTTAAGTATAGCATAGTTGCCTTTTCAATTTTGCATGTGCACTCTCTGATTTGTATAACATTAAAACAAAAATGTGTTAACTTAACAACTAATACAAGTAACAGAAATATAGAAATCTATGATTTACATGTACCTAAAATGCATACTTAAATTTGTCCATGTTGCTTCAAATCTTTCTTTATATTTACTTAGCCATGCAACTCTCACATACTCAAGTACTTGCGGATATCTGCTATAATCTCTCTCTAGATTACTTAACTGTTGCTTGTTTTCTTGTTTAGTAGAAGAAAAAACTAGTATGTTCCGACTACTAATAAAAGCTTCCCACCTATCTTAGGTCTCAAAATTTTTTCTACAATTGATCAAGATATTTTTAGATATATGAACTTTGCAAAGAATATTTTTTGTTATATGAAATACTTTATGAATGGTATTCATTAGAGATAATTCTTTATATGTCACAATCGCGGGTGGTAATAAGCTATCATCCATTATAGTTCTCAGTCTATTTAATGCCAAAGAAAAGTCATCCTCACGTTCAGACTCCAGGTAAGCAAATGTAATTGAGAATGTTAGCTTAGTTGAAGTAACACCAATAATCTCTAATAGAAAAAGACAATACCTAACAAGTTTTGTATGTGCAATCTATCAGCAATACTTGAGGAAAATCTTGTAACAAGTCAATTGTAGTAGGATGTGCCCAAAATATATATTTATTGCTCCTATGCCATTCGATGTAATTATGCTCATTCAACATGCTTAAGAATTATTGCGTTTGTGGTCGATCTACTTTTTCTACTCCTATATACTTATTTCTAGCATTGCATACTATCTTCATTATTGGAACATTGCTAGCATCCCTTTGTTTGAGCACAAACAAAATATCTTTTGGTTTAACCTTGCTCTTTGACATGTTTACTAATATGTTTGTTTCCTCTCTTAATAATCTTCCTATATATAAATGTCCCTCGAGGTGATTTGTATGTGGATGATTATGTTCTCCACATATAGCTTTCAACATCCAATCTTCATCATTTGCTAGTTTTTTATCTTCAATAAAAATGGACAGCCATAATTTTGTACTTGTGAATTTGCGTTGCTTTTGTTTATGTTCTTCATGCTTCTTTTTACGATAGCTACCATTTCTTTCACAAGCAGATATGATTCTTTATTTTCAACCAGCTGCACTTATCTCTGAAAGTCTCATCACAATAATTATAAGTCCATGTTGTTTTCTAGTATGTCGAGTTCATTCAACGATAGATTTTTTGCTTTTGAAAACCTACAAAGAAAGATAAGTATACAGTAGCAAAATGGGGAAAAAAGTTTAAACCATGTATTTTATTTTAGTAAATTGGAAAAAACAAAAGAAGGAAAATAATCTCCATTGTGCAATACCATGTTAGTGGTGTATAATCCGCTGTACAATCTGATCCAACCTTATCATTAAGCTGGTAATCTGCGACACGACATGACTCGAAACCCGCACAAAATTAGCGGGTTTGGGTTTAGCATAAATGAGTTCGGGTTATTTTTGGATTGAACCCGTGAACCCGTTTATTAAACAGGTCGAGTTCGGGTTGAATCACTAACCCGAAAATGACATGATCATAATTATATCAGTTTTTTTTTTTGGCATTCATCATATTGGGCCTATATAATTGTTACTAGCTAATTCAAGTATTCAACCCGTTTGTTTAAGCCCAAATCCTAAACTATTCGAGAAATTTAAGTGGATGATCAATATTTTAAATTTGATTAAGTAGATGTCTACTTTTTAAATTTTATAGCTAAATGTCTAGGTATATATATTTTTACACTTGGTAGATAAACATATCTACCAATTTTAGTTACTGTACTGAAATGTACTAGGTATATACTTTTTTATACTTGGTATATAAAGTTTTATACTTGGTATATAAGCATATATACCGGACATTTTGCTATAATATTTGACAAAGGGACATTTATTTAAATTGGGCACAAAATTTGATCATATTTCTATATGGCCCAAAATATTCCATGAGCAACCCTAATGATCTAATCAACTCACTCACACACTCGTTCATCTCTCACTCTCAGCCCACACACACACACACACACACATACAGTCCTAGAATCTTAGATCTGTTCTCTCTCTCTCTCTCACTTCTCCATTCTTCACGTCTCACATCTCCATTTTCTCACACTTAGATTTGCCCAGACTCCACTGCTTCACAGCCACTCCCACCTCCACGGCTCCACTTCTGTGCAGCTCCGCAGACGGCAGACGCAGTCGCTCCTTCACCGTCCACAACTCCAGCAGTCAAGCACGTGCGTACACACTCCCTATTATCTCTTAGAGTCTTGGGTTTTTATTTTCTTTTCAATATTTCTTGGGTTTTGATTATGGTTGCTGAGTTAGGAGGTTAAAACTTGAAAAATCTATTCTATGGTTTTCAGTTTTCTCGTTTATGAAACTCTTGTTTTTATTTATAGTGTAATACATTTTTTTTGGGGTTTCTAGACTTATTCCTATATTTATTAACACCTTCAGACATTTGATCTTTGAACCCAATGTCTACCAAGTTTAAATCTAGATTCATTGCTTGTCTAAGCATTAAGGGTACATAACCATTTTACTGAATGAAGGTATATCCAAATCCAATATTAGGACGTTTGTATCAGTCATTCTATGGTTCTCAGTTCTCTCCGTATTCTTTGCTGAAGGAATAATTACACATATTTGTTAGATTTTGTCCTAGCTAGTTCGAGCTGTAAGGAGGAAATTAAGAAACGTAGTGATGA
>JXTC01000127.1:475018-492252 GCA_002914845.1 Trema orientale
ACCCGCTGCTAATGCTACTCGTACTGCACGAGAAAGCTATGAAAAGTGGACTCATGCCAATAATAAAGCTCGCTGCTACATGTTAGCAGGCATGAGCGATATGCTTAGAGCAAAGCACGAAAAGATAGAGACTGCTTATGAGATAATGGAGTCTCTCCAGGCCATGTTTGGGCAACAATCTGATCAATCTCGTCATGATGCCATTAAAAAGGCTATGAATGCGAAGATGAAGAGAGGAACTCTAGTGAGAGATCATGTTTTGATCATGATCAATTACTTTGGAGAGGCTAAAGTTTACGGAGCTACGATCGATGACCGCACCCAAGTGAGTATGATTCTGGAATCACTCTCACTTGATTTTTTTCAGTTTAAGAGCAACTATGTTATGAACAAGTTGAATTATATGATGACTCAACTACTCAATGAACTACAAACTTTTGAATCAATATCAAAAGATAAAGGTAAAGATAACTCAGCAACTGTTACTGAAGCAAATGTTGCAGAAGAAAATCACTCTACCTCTAACAAAAATAAGAAGAGGAAGAACAAGGGTGCCTCTAGATCTAAGCCTAAAAAGAGCAAGAAGGGCAACACGAGTACCAAGAAGAACAACTCTAAGGACAAAAATCGTAAGGAAAAATGTTTTCACTGTGGAGTTGAAGGGCATTGGAAGAGAAATTGTAACAAGTATCTCTCCGAATTAAAAGAGAAGAAGAAAGGTAAATATGATTTACTTATTTCAGAAGCTTGTTTAGTGGAAGAAGATTTACTTGATATATCTCCCTGGATAGTTGATTCAGGAGCCACTAATCATGTTTGTTCTTCTTTTTAGATGCTTAGTTCTTTAAGAGAACTTGCCGACGGGGAATTCACGATGAGAGTAGGCAATGGAGCCAAAGTTTCGGCAAAAGAGTGGGAGTCGTCCGTCTTCATTTTAGGAATAAATTTTTATTATTGAATAATGTTTATTTTATTCCCGATTTTCGTAGGAATTTGATTTCTATGTCAAGATTATTTGAACAAATATTTGGTGTTTCTTTTTTTAATAATGAGATTATTATTTCTAGAAATGGTTTAAATATTTGTTTTGCAAAATAGAAAATAGACTTTATATGTTAAGGTCAGACGAACAATCACTGCTTAATACCAAAATATTTAAAGTAGAACATCCAAAACCTAAAAGGCAAAAGGTTTCTCATGACGACGATACATATCTTTGGTACCTTAGGTTAGGTCATATCAATCTAGATAGAATAAACAGATTTATAAAGGATGGTCCTTTAAGAGAGCTATAAGTTAGCACTCTACCAGTTTGTGAATCTTGTTTAGAAGGAAAAATGACTAGGAGACCTTTCTCAGCAAAAGGCGAAAGGGCCAAAGAACCACTTAAGCTTGTGCATAGCGATGTATGTGGTCTATTAAATATACAAACAAGAGGTGGTTATGAATATTTGTTGGGATATTTGTCCTAAAAAGCATATTTTCAATTATACCCTTTGAGTATAAATAAATTTCTCTTATATGCAATTATGATATTTGCTAGATTAAACTATCTTAGTTGAATAGTTTATTTATCTGAAAAAGATTCCATGAC
The DNA here is from genome assembly GCA_002914845.1 of Trema orientale. NCBI lineage: Eukaryota > Viridiplantae > Streptophyta > Magnoliopsida > Rosales > Cannabaceae > Trema > Trema orientale. Next base: position 476,613 of record JXTC01000127.1, read on the forward strand.
TTTGCTTGTGTATAAAGAAACAAACATGATTAAGTGTTAATTATGGGGAGACTTGTTTCTTTATCTAAGTCTAAATGAACTAGTTCACAATCTGTAAATAAAGATGGAATACTTTATTTACTGTAGGTTGTAGTGTTTATCTATCTCAACGGGAATGATTTGTCTCAAATCATTGAAGTATGTGAATTCTGATAGAAACACTAATACAACATAAACAAGTTATATGTATTGAACTGGACCAAGTAATATAAAGAATTGGAGTGCCGTAACTCAATTCTTATATTACCACAAACTAGCTCTTAGCATGTAGATCTTAATCCTTGATGTTTGACTGGACTTGCTTTCATATGTTGTAGCCTTTTGATTTGTTAAAAGACTAACCTCTATGAAATTAAAGGTGAACTCTAGCATATTGGAGGTTACGGCATATGAATTGATGAGAACACTAAATAGTTAAGGACACTATACATTAATACCGCTTTAAGTTCTTTCAAGATTCATGGAATAATTAAATCTAAGATCTTAGTATTCACTTTGTGAATTGGTTGATAATTTTGTCTAAATGGCCATTGAGAACAAAATTATTGACAACATTATTCCTGGATAGAAAGATGATAACTTAAAGGTAAATAGGTGTTGGAGGGGTATTACGGCAATTTCACCTATCCAACTACGGCATTGTATAGGGATTCTATGCGTGGTATAGAATACGCTAGATGGATCGGTTAATCAAGGTTAATTGATTGAATCTCTATAAAAGGTATGACATCTAATTTAAGAGTACAGTATTGGGCCTTTAGTGGAGTGTCCCATTTACTAATAATATTTATATAAATACCATAATAAGAGTTATTATGTATTTATCATATTGTTGGAGCTTAGATTATTTGGATCCATTAGGTCCTTTGTCTAACTCAATAAAGCTCATTAATTGGTCGGTGGTATTTATGAAATAAGTTTCATGAAACTGTGTAAAATAATGATTCTACACAGAAGTTGGTATTTTTATAAATAAGTTACACGAGTTGGACATATTTATAAAAATACACCCAAATCCCAAATTGGAGAACAAGCCCAATCCTAGTTGGACTAGGGTTAGCAGTTTTTGGTCCCATATATATAAGGTATATGAGAGAAAAAACTACATAGACACACTGAGTGTGCTACATGAAAAAGATAGAGGGAGAGAGAGAGAGAATTCGGCCAACCCAAGGCTAAGTGAGAGAGAAAAAGTTTCCTGCAACCTCACACTCTCATCTCACATCCCAGTGTTCTATAAGATCAAGAAGGTGTTCTTGATCGTTCTCTAACGAAGGATTCAACTTGGTACCCACTCACTTAATCAACCAAGAGCAAGAGTATAGACAAGAAGATCTAGGGTTGGAGGTTTGATCACCATCAACAAGGAGATCAAGAAGGAGTACGCTACAAGAGGTAAACCCTAATCCCATTTCTAGGGTTTATGCATCTAGATTTGATTTATGTTATACATGATCCTGTATATGATATATGCATATAATATGGTTATGAAAATCGTTTTCATATAAAAATTTTAAAATCTAAATATGCTATTTTTCTGCTGCGTTCATGATGTGATCATATGTTTTCCATAGTTTGCATGTATGTATGTTTTTGCCCTAAGTGTTAGGCAATTTCAGCAATATTTTGTTACATTTATTGATGATTATTCACGATATGGATACGTGTACCTAATGCAAAAAAAATCTGAAACCTTTGAAAAGTTCAAAGAATTCACAGCAGAAGCTGAAAAGCAATTAGATAAGTCACTAAAAACTCTTCGATCATATCGAGGAGGTGAATACCTTAAAAATGAATTCAAGGATCACTTGCTGGAGAATGGCATCCTATCCCATCTCACAGTACCTGGAACACCACAACAGAATGGCATTGCAGAAAGGAGAAACCGAACGTTGCTTGATATGATTAGATCAATAATGAGCTACTCTTCCCTACCACTCTCATTCTGGGGTTATGCACTTCAAACCGCTGTTTATATTTTGAATGAAGTACCTTCCAAGTCTATCCAAAAGACACTTTTAGAGTTATGAAATGGACGTAAACCTAGTTTACGTCACATCCGCATATGGGGGTGCCCAGCATATATACTGAAAGGAAAGACTGGGAAGCTAGAACCATGTACAGAGGTTTGTTTATTTGTAGGTTATCCAAAAAGCACGAGAGGAGGTTTGTTTTATAGTCCTCAAGAGAAAAAGGTATTTATATTGACAAATGCCATTTTTCTTGAAAATGACTATATGACAATTTTCAAACCTCGAAGTAAAGTTGTACTAGAGGAATTACTTTCTGATCAGATCAGACCACAACCAACAACAATTGTTGAACGACAAAATTATGAGACCACTATTCCAGATCAGAATACCTTGTAACTCGACATAATGGGAGGGTTATTAGACCACCTGCTCACTACAGGGAAGTTGGAGAAGCATATGTTACTGTTTCCGATAGTAGCCAAGATGACCCATTGACATACAAGCATACAATAGAAGATTCTGACAAGGAAAAATGGCAAGAGGCTATGAACCAAGAAATGGAATCCATGTATTCCAATTCTGTCTGGGAACTTATAGATCCACCTAAACATGTCAGGCCATTGGATGTAAATAGATCTATAAAAGAAAAAGAGGTGTAGATGGAAAAGTTGAAATGTTCAAGGCTAGGTTAGTGGCAAAGGGTTATACCCAAAAAGAGGGAGTTGATTATGAAGAAACTTTCTCGCCAGTAGCCATGCTTAAATCTATACATATCCTCTTATCTATTGCTGCATATTTAGACTATGAAATATGGCAAATGGATGTCAAGACAGCTTTTTTGAATGGCTATCTTGAAGAAAGCATCTATGTGGTGCAACCAGAAGGTTTTGCAGCTAAAGGCCAAGAGCAGAAAGTCTGCAAGCTACTTAGGTCCATTTATGGACTTAAGCAAGCTTCAAGATTATGGAATCTAAGATTTGATGAGACGGTCAAGTCTTATAGTTTCGATCAAAATGTTGATGAACCTTGTGTATACAAGTACATCAAAGACAAGAAAGTGGTCTTCCTAGTTCTTTATGTAGATGATATTTTGCTCATTGGGAATGATGTGGAAACATTATATAATGTAAAGAAGTGGTTAGCCGAGCAATTTCAAATGAAAGATTTGGGAGAAGCAAGTTATGTACTTGGGCTCCAGATTATTCGAGATCGCAAAAACAGACTTTTGGCACTGTCTCAAGCATCTTATATTGATAAAGCGCTCATTCGTTTTTCGAAGCAAAACTCTAAGAAAGGACAGTTACCTTCTCGACATGGAGTTATCCTTTCCAAAGAGCAATGTCCCAAGACACCTAAAAAAGAAGAGGATATGAGATGAGTTCCTTATGCGTCTGCAGTTGGCAGCCTTATGTACGCCATGTTGTGTACTAGGCCTGACATATGCTACGCAGTAGGGATAGTCAGTCATTTTCAATCAAATCCAGGATTAGATCACTGGATAGTGGTAAAGCATATTCTCAAGTATCTTAGGAGAACGAGAAATTATATGCTGGTTTATTCAAGTCAGGACTTGATTCCTACTGGATACACCGATTCTGATTTTCAATCAGACAAAGATACTTGAAAGTCGACGTCTGGGTCAGTGTTCACTCTTGGTGGTGGAGCCATTGTCTGGAGAAGTATTAAACAATCCAGTACTACAGATTCTACTATGGAAGCAGAATATATAGCAGCTTGTGAAGCAGCTAAAGAAGCAGTTTGGCTCAGAAAGTTCTTTACTGATTTGGAAGTTGTTCTAAATATGGATAAGCCATTGAGTTTATACTGCGATAACAGTGGAGCGGTGGCGAATTCAACAGAACCAAGAAGTCACAAGAGAGGAAAGCATATAGAGAGGAAGTATCATCTGATTAGAGAAATAGTACATCGAGGAGACGTGGCCGTTATGAAGATAGCATCCGAAAACAATATTGCTGATTCTTTTACAAAAATGCTTCTAGCAAAGACCTTTAAAAGTCACTTGGAGGGTTTAGGATTGAGAGACATGTCTCACCTGCTTTAGGGCAAGTGGGAGATTGTTAGGGTTTATGCCCTAAAAGTATGTATATTTTGAATATTTGCTAAATTAATAAAATGACATTTTTCTATTTGAATTTATGCATAATTGGTATGTCTTTAAATGTCACAAAAATAATAGTTTATTTATGTGACCATAAATTTAGTATATAAGTGTTATATACATGAGGATTAAATTTATGAAAAATAAACTAAATATAGTCCGTAATAATTAATTAAAGTTTGAGATCTTTAATTAAATATTATTAGTACGGTTCATTAACATTGAGAATGTAATAGTCTTATCCGGACTATTGATGTGTTGACATCACAATGGAGGTACTTTATATAATTTGATTATATAGGACTGGACTAGACATGATTTGAATCTCACATAAATTCCGTTAACTGTTGAGAGTTCAAATAATGTCACTAGATGATCATATGTAGATCAATCTTAATCCTGAGTAGTTATAGACTCCTATTTATAACATTATGTTCTTTAATATACTTGTTAAAAGTTTATTTTCTAAACATATCGAAATACTTGTATCTTGGGAGCATGATGAGATGAGTAGCTGGGAATGAAGGTTACAGATATGGAACCCATTCCTTCTATTAGGAAGTTAGAAAGATGATTCCCTTATGTATTGATTCAGAACTTGAACAGTTTGAGTACTCAATTTATAATAGATTTATAAATTAATCGTTCATTAGAGAATCAATGGTACACAAGGATAAAGATGTAATTGGAGAGGTAAATGGAATATAATCTAGCTCCAATTATGAATTATCTATGGAGGATTGAACTACATGTAATGATTAAATTGATGGATTACTCGTTGTTTTCTGAGTAAATTAATTCTGTAATTTCAGGAATGCAATTCCAGATTTTTAGTGGAGTAATGCTAGAATGAATAAATTAGACAAATTAATTAAAGAGTTTAATTAATTATCATAATTTATTTGAGTTTGAATTGCAGGTCCATAGGTCCCCAATTCCACCTCATACAAACACTGTACTGGATATTATATTATTTCTATTACTGCACACTTTGTCTAGATAAATTGTTTGTCTACAATAATTAATAATTGTTATTAATTAATTTTGATTTAATTAATTTAAATTTATGGAGGGATAAGTTTCCTAATTTGTTTAAATTTTGAATTTGAAAATATCTACTTATCAGATAATTAGATAAATAAAAATTAGAAAACTGACTAAAGTTTTTTTTTTTTTGAGATATATATATATATGGTTGCCAATCTAGTAGGTATTTTTTTTTTTACCTATGCATAGGTATTTTTTTTTAGCCGTTGGATCATCATCTAATAGTGATCCAACAGCTTGAAGTGTATGAAAAGACGTGCATCATTAATGCTCTTTCTTTCTCTTACTTTTTACAATAAAAAAAAAGGGGATGGCTACGGTAGGGGCATCCCTACGTAGGGTCATGCCTTAATTATCGTTGGATGGAAATCTGTGGAGAATAACGGGAATCTGTGGAGAATCTATTTATATACAGATTCCCATCCAACGGTGAATAGACAGGGCCCTACGTAGGGGCGCCCCTACTGTAGACGCGCCCTAAAAAAAATGTGCATGCTAAATTTTTATTGACCAAATTGATACCTATGCATAGTTAAAAAAAAAAAAAAAAACCTACTAGATTGGTGCCCTATATATATTAATTAATTAGATTAATTAATTTAAATATATATATATATAAACTTATGTTTATTAAAAAAAAAAAAGAAAAAGAAACTTACATTTCCTAGTAAACAAAACATACGATTTATATTAAGAAACAACGTAAACAAAGTTTTTAATTTTATATATATATATTAATTAATTAATTTGATTAATTAATTAATTTATTTATTTATTAAATAGTTTAATAAATAAATATATATATATATAAAAGATGAAACCCTAGTAGAAAAAAATACTACTACGTATTATTTTCTACAGAGTTTCCATAGACTAGAGAGAAAAAGAAGAGTGTCTTCCTATTCTCGGTAAAACAAACACTTGCAATCTCATGTATTGAGAATATTGCAAGGACCTAAAGTGTGTGTTTTTTAAGAAATTTTATGCAACGCCCATACATTCGTCCAGTTGTACTTGAGGCTTGGATTGGAAGATCGTGGTTTAGAAGACAATAAAGCTAGGATCCACTGATAGGATACAAGAGGTATTAGATCTATTCTCTTTGTGTGTTTCTATTTGCTATGAATTAATACTATGCACTCATATAGTCAATTGTTTTGAGAAAATTTTTGAGTGTTCCTGGGTCTATCTTCCACTGCGGAAATCGTTTTAAAACCAACACATCCCACCATACATATACATACGTTAAATTTGGAAATTAAGTCAGCACAACAATACCACAATTATATTATTTGCTTCACTCTTACTTAATAAGATCTAAGAATTTCCAACAAACTTGATTTCCAACAATCATTTGGGTTACTATTTTCTTCCTAGAGATATATATACCATATCATGCATAAAATAAAACAAATATAAAACAGCTACCAAGTCACTGTACTTCCAACAAAGCCTAAGGGAGATTGGTATTCACTTCCAAACTTGTAAGACTATATAATTATGCCAACTTATTTATACCCAACTTCAAATAGTAAGTGAAAAACAAATTTATCAAACTTAAACCAAATCGAGAAAATTTATTTCAGATTCTTCGAAACTCCAACACCCAGGATTTATAGATATTAGAAATTTAGCATCGTTCTCAATTCGAAACTTCTTGAAAGCTATATCATTAATCCACAGTAAAAGAAAATAAAATATATGTATATATAAACTACAAGTTTTTCCATTGATTTGTGCAAGTATACCACTGTGTATCTAGAAGTAGCAAACCATCATGTATAAGAAGGAAAAGATGAAAGTTTATGCGGTCAGAGGGAAGGAAAAAAAAAAAAAAAGAAAAACTCACATTTGTCTCTATAAATTCTTTTTTTCCACGTTTTAGCTTCTCATTCGGGTGTTGTTGCTCCATTATTATTTTTTTTAAATGATTTGAAGAATAGAAAAATATCCTCCTTCTAGGATTTAAGCAATTATATATATAGGGCACCAATTCAGTAGGTAATTTTTTTTTTTTTTTATCTACACATAGGTATCATTTTGGTCAATAGAAATTTATCATGCACATTTTTTCATTGTAAAAAATAAGAGAGAGAAATAGTATTAATGATGCACATCTTTTCATACACTTTATTATAGTTGTTGGATCACCATTAGATGATGATCCAACGGCTAAAAAGAAAATACCTACAGATAGGTAAAAAAAAAAAAATTACCCACTAGATTGGCAATCTTTTATATATATATATATATATATTTCCCTTGCGTACTACTAGCATTCTCGCCATATAACTGTAATGAGTTTATTTAAATCGTAAATTATTCATTTTGGTAATTCCAATTACGGGTCAAATTATAACTAAAATTACGAATGTATTTAGTCCAATTAGTCCAATTATTGATACATTTAGAGTATCCTTAAAAAAATATAATAGGATCCACATGCCATATAACGAGACATAGGATTAAAATTTAAAGGGGATGACTACGGTAGGGACGTCCCTACGTAGGGTCATGCCTTAATTATTATTGGATGGGAATCTGTGGGGAATAACGGGAATCTGTGGAGAATCTATTTATATACAGATTCTCATCCAACGGTGAATAGACAGGGCACTACGTAGGGGCGCCCCTACTATAGACGCGCCCAAATTTAAAAAGAGAGTGCCCCATACACTCCTCTGCCCGAAAAGAGAACTAAAATTGAAAAAAGAAAAAAAAAAAGTAATAAAAATATTGTGGGAAAGTTGGTGACGTGTGCAAAAATGCAATGCGGCTAAATAGCTCTAGCCCTATTTGTTGTCCTAATCCTAAGAGTGGAGAAATAGTGTTGCACTTAGAAAAGGCCAAGGGGTGTTCTGCTGTCAGAGTGGTGGCAGTTTGAGAAAGGCGAAGCTTGCTTGAGGATCAGAGACATCGAAAAGGTTTCATCTCCCTCGTTTCTCTTCTACTACCCCCAACTTTTCCTGTTTCATTTCCCTCATTTCGCTCTCTCTTTTTTTTTTTTTTTGTGGGGGGATGAATTTCTTTCTCATATTTTATATGTTAAACTTAAGGAAAAATGTTGTAAAAAAAAATGATGAAAAAAAAAAAATGACAATTGGGTTTCTTTACATCATTCATTGTAAACCCATTTGTTCTTGGATTAGAATTTCCTTCTCTGTTGATTTTATTTGTTTCTCAGTAACCAAACGGACCGTTAAAAGAATTATTGTTTTAATGTACTCCAAATGTTTGATGGAATGCTCCTGAGAAATGGTTTTGAGAGTAAAGAGATTGAGAGATGGGTTATCTAGAAAAGCATATGGGTTGCATTTTAATACATGTAAGATCTTAGGAGGAGTATTGTTTCTGTGACTTATTTCATATTCGGAAAATGTCACGTAAAGTATGGAATGTGTTTGACAAAATGTCTGAGAGAAAGATGTTCCTCAAAGTTTGACGGAATACGTGTTATTGTTTCAGGCTTTAGCAATTCCTGTGGTCCTGCCTACTATTGTAGGATTTAATTATTAATAACGTATGGTTTATCATTCAGGTTTTTGAAGAGTGAATTTGGTGCATAACTATATGAGATGGGGGAGCCATCGTTTTACGAAAGAATGATCAGTCATCTCCGTGCAACTTCCAAGTATGCGCATAATCCTTCATAATATGGAACCGTCACTTTTGATCATGGCGTATATTCTATAGTTTTTGTCAGTGTTCAAGGAAGACATTTTCTTATTTATATGCTTATGCCTATATACAATTTTCTCTTGTTTAAATAAAAAAAAAAAAAAAAACGGAAAAAAGGAATTTATGATCCTAATTTTTATATCTTTGTCTACCTCCCATCCATGCCCCTAGAGTCAGCATTTGTTAGACTGTCCAATCTATTTGAAATTACTTAGTTGGCTTTAAAAGAAAAATTCAAAACATTGTTTCCTTTCGTTTCATCCATGCAGTTGAAATCAAGTTTGTTGGAAATTCTTAGATCTTTGAAATCAAGTTTGTTGGAAATTCTTAGATCTTCTTAACTAAGAGTGAAGTAAATAATATAATTGTGGTATTGCTGTGCTGACTTAATTTCCAAATTTAACGTATGTATATGTATGGTGGGATGGACATATTGAACTTAAAAATTTTCCTACTTCTGTGATATTTAAATCAAGTTTATGTGATTTTTTCCCCATGTTTTCTTTTTTTTATTTTAAATCTATCTTACCTTTTCATTTTTCTTAACAAAAATATCTATGATCTAAGGTATTATACCAGTTATCCAAAGGACCTTGGGCCATCACGAGTTATTGATTTCACTTCAGAACGTGATTTTGTTCATCTTCTTCATGAAGGTTATCCAGTGGTTGTTGCTTTTACCATCAGGTCCTTTGGATTTGGTTCTGCTTATTTTCTTCCTTCTCTCAGCTTATTTCCTCTCAAGGTCAAACTACTCACGTTGGATACTGCAGGTGTAATCTCACCAGACATTTGGACAAGGTGCTGGAGGAAGCTGCATCTGAGTTCTATCCGCATGTAAAATTTATACGTGTAAGTTATCAATTCATTGATCGATGTATGTTTTATTAATCTTCAGAAGCCCAAGTAGAGTTTTATATTATGTTATCTATTCTCATTATCATTTTCACATTTAAAATTGTTTTCTGGAATTGTCAGGTTGAATGTCCAAAATATCCTGGTTTCTGTATTTCACGGCAGAAAACAGAGTATCCATTCATTGAAATATTTCACACTCCAGAACAAGTAAGATTTTTTTTTCCCGCTTAGTTGAACATAACCATATTGTGCTCTATTCAGTCCTATTGGTTCCTTTATATTTCAAAAAGAGGAGATAGGCATGTTTGTTTTATTTTATTTGTTTTTGTTTTATTATGATGCATGTTCTTGCATTTTAAAGCTATCCATAAATGTGTGCTGCAATTTGCATTTTCTTCTGGCTGGACAAATATTTTCTAATATATTATCTATCAATAATGGCAGTAAGTTTGGAGCATAGTTCCACTAGAACCAGAACTGATGTAATCAATACTGGTTGGTTCTTGGATCCTCCAGAGTTGGGCCTGTGATTCTATGAATATTATGGCTGGATCTTTAAATCGGTCTATGTGCAATGCGCGGATATAATAAGAGAAGAATGTGGAAAAGAAATTGACGAGAGAAATTATGTATTTGCCTTTTGATTTTTGTTGCTAGAATCATACCTTCTTTCTTTTTTATCTTAAAGTCATTGGACCTTGGAACAAAGGATGTTGTAAGTTATCCTGGGGCAAGGAGAGAAAAACAACAGAAAGTAAGTACAAAAAATTCCTTTTCAATGGAGTTGATGTGTTTTCGAAAGAATTTCTAGATAAAAAATGGGGGACTTTGTGTGGTTCTTGGAGAAGTTATGATGGAGATAGGATGTTTAAAGGATGATAGCCTAATGCTCTATAGGATAGTGCCATAGGGTGCAGAGATGTTAATAGCTTTACTAGAGAGATTGATTAGTTTTTTTGGTTCCATTTTGTTTGCAACATAGTAAATAAAACGAGTCCTCTTACTTTGAGCATTTGAAAATGTCTTGGATGCATGACATCAAGGATTGCTGTAGTTTTGTGGCTAATTTTTACTGTTTAACTTTGAGGATGGATTTGTGCCTAGCGGAAATAATGTCAAATTGAGTTACTTTTTTTCGATGGCATAATTTGTAGACAAGTCTGCTGCTCTTGACCTTTCTAGTCGAAATTTGTTGATCTTTTTAAACAGGCATCTAACCAGCGAAGGGCTGCAGATTCAAATATTACAAAGTACTCGGTGAAGGTTATACCTGTAAGTTTTTTATCTTTTCAATAGCTACGATATTCTAGCCTTTTTGTTTGATGGTTGTTTTGGAGATAATATTAACGTTCTAATCAACTTGAAGATATTTAGTAGTAATCATGAAATGATTGGTTCTTTCTTGTTTGTGTTTTGAGAAAGAAAATTCTTGCCTTGATAGCATCTTATATCTTTCAAGATAGAGCAGAGCCTTATCTGATATTCTTATTTTAACTTGTCCAGTACAACTATGACCTTAGTGCCTATGGATTTAGAGAGTTTTTCAAGCGCCATGGAATAAGGTCATGAGATCCAAAGTAAAAAGATACTGGGGAGGAATTCAATTGGGTCATTTGTTCCTTAAGGTTTGATCTTTTTAACTTATGTACAATGTGAAGCACCTCATTTTAAATGAAGTGGCTCCGCTCCCTATTAGGGACAAAGGGTAAGAGTTTAAACAATTCTTTTTGTTTTGTTTGGATTTTGGAACCATGTGGTACAATCTCGTTCTTTAATAAAATTATCCTGTGGCGATGCATGTATGTGTCTTATTAAGCCATGTTTTCCTTGAATAATGAATGTTAGAAGTGATCAAAATTGCTTAAACAAGGTTAAAATAATTAGGTCCTTCAAACCTTTTTAAGGGGCCTATTTGTCCGTGAACTTTTTCTTTAGCGACAACGATGACAAGTAACTAGCTTTCAAAACGTGATAAAATTGTGGAAAGGCCAATATATCCCATTATATAATACATTATGGTCCCGACTGGAACGCAAGATAAGAGTGGTTGGATAAGATTAAATTAATTCATATTTGGTGAAGTATTGAAAAGTATTAAAATAATCAACCCTAAAAGTCATACTCTTAGGAGGGATAATCTTATTCTCTTTGAGAATTTGGGATTAGGTAGAATTAGGAATTTGATTAAAAATAATAGGATGTTTTTTCTGTGAAAAATAATATTTTTAAAATTAAATTTTAGAAGTGGTATTATTGAAATTAAACTTTTAAAAGTGCTAAAATCAGGGATGGGTTTTTTGAAATATTGTTTTAAAAGTGGTATTTTTGTAAATAAGCCTTCAAAAATGATATTTTTCAAATTTAAGTTTAAAAGTGGTACTGTTCTAAATTCAATTTTATAAATGGTATTCTACTACATTATTTTTAAAAGTGGTATTTTTCTAAATTAATCAAACCACAAAATTTGTTATTTAGTTAAAAACGAGTTTTGTAACCCGCACTTTTACTGCGGGTTATATATAATTATAACTAAAATTTTTATTATATTATTTATAATAGGTAATAAGTTTAGGGGAGTTCTATGGTAGGAGAAACAAAATCCTTCCTACCTTAGGAGTGTTTTTTAACCGTCAGATTAAAATTGTGAGGTCTTTATCAATTAGTTTATCCTAGGAACACCTATACACAACTATGAACAAAAGAAGGATGAAAAAAACTAAAGAAAAGAATAAAGTTATAAATATTGGTTCTGTAAATAAAAAAATGTTGATTCACTCCATGAACAAGATCAGTTAGCAAAAAAACCCCTTTTCTTCTATTTTGACAAAAAAAAAAAAAATTAAACATGATTTCAGTGCTGCATTTATTTTCAACCATTGGAAATAAGGAGCCACTTTTCACAAGGCCAAAGTTGGGGTTTGATTGAAAAAGAATGATTCTTTTATAGAGAATACGAGGCCGAATGTAAACCTACATTTGATCTCTACACTTACTATCCAAGCACGGATCAAAACATCATTTGGATCATCATGTTCATCATCCTCGTTTCCACCATTAATGCCATTAACAAATTATGAGAGTTTGTTCCTGCAATAGAGAGTTTTAGTTTTGATATAATCTATAAGCCAATAGTATTAAAATATATAATTTTTTTGGGTAATAAAAACAAGGCAAAGTAAAAAAGAATCATTTGATCTGCTTGTTTCTTCCTTCAAGTGTAAGATACGAAGCGTTTTTTTTTTTTCCAGTTNTGTAAATAATATAATAAATATTTTATGTATAATTATATAAATAGAGCAAAAATGCGGGATACAAAACTCGTGAATCATCTAAACTAATAGCATTTTTATGTTATTATTTAAAGTCATTGCAATCAAAGTTGTATTGAAATAACATAGTACGTTGGGATATGGATTATCTAAACTAATAGTATTTTTATGGTGTGTTATTTAGTGTCATTACAATTAAACTTCAAATACAATGTTTCAATTACATATAAATCAAACTTCAAATACAATCTTTTCATTACATATAGAATCAAAGTCCTTGACTTGGAATATACAGAATATTAAATTATACATATGATAAATAGAAAATTAAAGACACGATAAAATAAGATTTTGTTAATGATTTTATAGTTAAATAAACTGCAATCTTCTTTTCTTCTTTCCTTGTCTTCCTCCATAACCAAATCTTCGTTCTTCTCGTTGTCAATAAAAGCGGTAAAATTCTTGACCAATTAAATCAAACATAACTAATCTTTCATATCTGATATAATTATATAATATATATAGATAAATATATTTATAGAAATATATTAAATATATATAGTATTTGGCTCAGATATGTGAAAGTATCATCAATATATGGAAAATTTATAAGACAATGCATTTAAGTCTTTATCCAGCCACCTCAGAAATAGTTTTTTACTTATGCAAGAAAAAACAACATTTCTTATAATTAGATAAAGACATAAAACATCATCAATATATCAAAAAAAATCTGCCATATATATTACATTGGTCACATAACAAAAATAAAATTATTGGAATATGAAATAGGACTGCCCAAAGACTACCAAGTGAATAAAGGCAGGAAAAAAGAAAGTAAAATAGAGAAGCATAAAAATAAAACAGATGAGTGATGAGAGGATATCAGGCAGAATAACCAAGGGTCAAGCAAAACGACCAAAAAATCCAACTAAATCCCTCAAACACAAAAACAAAACAACAACTCGGCCAAATTACAAAACTTGAAACTGAAATGACCAAATAGCCATATCTACTCATAAATCACACAAACAATTTTAGGAGCAAAACTGTAACAAAATACCCATCCCATATAAAATTACCTAGAAGCCCCTACCTAACAACCACTCACCATAACACTCCAAAGGGCAAACCCGAAAAGTCACAATAAAAGCTAAGTTATTGCTATTTGTACATTAACCAATTCCCTAACTTTAGAACAGAAGCTATCATACACGGCAATCTTCGGGCAGTTAATGTCTAATCCCATATAATAAAAAGAAACTATAATCATCATTGCCAATTATATATCAGATTGCAAAATACAGTTAAAAAATAATAAAATAGCAGTAAATTAAAAAAAAACAATTCGATAAAAAGAACTTATAAAAGAACAAACAAAACTAAATAATTATAAAATAACAAACATAAGTAACAAAGAAAAAAAAAAGACAAAAATGGAAGGCTATATAAAAAGACTGAAAAAAAAAGGAACAGACAAAATAAACACTAAATACATCAAATACAGAAATATAAGGAAAAGTATCAAATATAGCATCCAACACAAAAGCATAAAAAATGAACATTTAAACAGAACAAATGCAAGATAGGCAGTAGATATCAATAAATAAGATTATATTACGAAATAAACCCGAATCATAAGCAACAACATTTAATAGAACATTTCAATAGCACATGATATTAAATATAGCAATAAAGAAATAAATACCTTAATAGTGTACTACCAGAACATAGAATACACATTAATGAACACCAAAACAAAGCATAATTATAATTCAAAGAAAAGAGAAGAAAACCAACATAACAGAGTATAGTACAGAGTAGTAGTACTTGAAATATCTCCAAAAAAAGCACTTCAGATCAACTATAGACGGTTAAAGATTATATAAATAGTAGACAGAAAAATATGAACACAATAAATATGATAAAAGAGGTTCAGAACAAACTTAATAAGTTGTCAGAATGAGAGATGAGATGAAAATAAACAAAATATAAAGAACATAGTAAATAAGTTAAGTACATACAATCATACAGCAGTAAAAAGGATACAGATAGCATTAAAATAAAATTTCACGCATGACAATACCCGAAAGGAAGATGTAATAAAAATAAATATACCAAAGCAAAAAAAAATAAAAATCAGAAATTTACCCAATACAATTATCAAAAATAATATCTCATTAAAATATGTAAAAAAACTCCAAAAATATATTTTCAAAAACATTCCCTCATTTTTCTTCTCTATATTGAATTATTTTTTTGTACTCTTTTACTTTTTTTTTTCTTGAACGAAAATAATACAAAAATATCAGAGCAACATTAAATGAATTTAAATGCAAGCTGATAGATTTATCAAAAGTAAAAGTAGAAATCATAATTAAAATAAAAATATCAAACATAAACAATTAAGAAAAAAGCAAAAATTAATTTGAGAAGGTTCTAGAGAATACTCTAGAAATTTAAGAATACACAAACAAAATATCTTAAAATTAGTAGATATAGACACACATGTATATATATATATATAAATATATTTGTTAAAAGTTATGATAAAATATAAAAAGCTAAAATGTCAAGGCATTCTATCAAAAAAATAAACAAATATAATAATTAACAGAAGAAACCCTATTAGGTAACGAAGAAGCCTAACAAAACTC
>JXTC01000127.1:495356-537964 GCA_002914845.1 Trema orientale
TTAAAGATTGGGAAAAAGCGGCAAAGCGAAATCAAGACACTATTCGTATTTGTAATGAAGAATTAGCCGAAAATTTCAATAACTTGTACATGAATGACAATGATGAGTCATAAACTTATAATTAATGATATACTTGTTTTTTCAAGTAATAATTTGAATTGTAATAAATGATCATCAATAAAATCAAATTTCAATATTTCAAATTTATTTGTTTTATTATTTTTCTTAATATCCTATTTAATTATTATTAATTTTTTAACAATAGAAAACATATGTAGTTTATGTTATCAATTTTTTTTTAATGAAAATTCAATTAAAAAGTTTGAACTTAATATTTAAAAAAGTTGTTAAAAAAAACAAATAATAGGAAAAAAAAAAGGCCCGAGGACGGGCTGGCCCGGCCATTTTGGCCCGCCTCGGGCCCGACCCGTTATTGGCCCGCAAAAAAGCCCGGCGGGCCAACGGGCCCGGGCCGGCCCGGCCCGCTTTATCCCAAAAGTCCGGGATGGGCGGGCCGGGCTGGCCCGGCCCACCCATTTTGCCACCACTAGTTTAACTGTATTATTATATAGATCAAACTAGGAAGTATTATTCTTTTATAAACCATAACTTTAGTTTTGTTCAAAAAAAAAAAAAAGGTCAATTTAAACTTTTCAAACACTAAAACAAAAGAAGCTGCGTGATATTACTTTCTGAAAGTGTCTTTACAAAATGTAAAACTAAAAAGTCATTATCAATTTATCTTGCCATCAGCAATAATATTTACAACACATCAAAATATCAAAATACAAAGAAAACATCGCCCACAAGTCAAACTCGTCTACATCTGTATGATCATGGTGACAAGAAAGCGTGCTAGCCAGCCAGTAACTCTATACATCATATGTCTCTTCACCTGTATCACAGGAACTCAATGAGCTAATGCTCAGTAAGTAAAGATCATGTATGCTCGTGAATGTGTTTCATGCATATACTTTAATCAAATTCCTATTGTACTCTTTCTTTCATAACTTTTCATTTTGTTGTACTTTTTTTTGAAAATTTTCTTTATAGGACCCTTGAGTACACTATAAAGTCGCAGCAGTCGGTAGGCCGTGCCCACCTATGCAGGAAGGAAACACATGGCCAATGCGAATCATACCTACCCAACGCAGACCGATTAGGTAATACACCTCTCATATCTCATAGTACAATATTCAGTCCCAGTAGTCAGTAAGCCATGCCCACCTATGCGGGAAGGGTGCCTGTGCAAACTATACCTACCCAACGCAAACAGACTAAACAGTGTAATTAAAGCATATCTCGTAAAATCAGTACAATGGTATTACTTTAAATTCAATGTGTGGAAAACTTCATTTCTTTGAAAATTATGCTTAAATGATCATGCCATACTTATATATTTCATGAACTCACGTCAACTATACGAATAATACATATTACAATAATACATATAAACACATGTAAGAAAAGATATTGTATCTACTACTATCCTTGTAATGTAGTTAAAATAAATCTTTACTTACCTTGTGTCTGATAGAAAAAATAGTGAAAATGGTCAGTATCCTCTGTGACAAGGTGTGCGGAAGACCTGATATCAATTTCATTACTAAAATGATCACTACAATGTAAAATGCTTAAAGAAAATAACCACAAGACCGAAATCACAATTTTCACAAAATCAAGAAACTTAATCACAAAATGACCCGAAGGTATACAAGTGATATGAGGTATGTAATAGCCAATAACTAGCATTGAAAACTGATTAAAATCATCAAAATATGAATGCTAATTCCTTAGTACAAAATGATCTAAAATGGCACCTAATTTTGTAAAAAAATCTAGTCTATTTGCTTCTAAATGGTACCATTTTATTTTTAAAAATATTTGGACAATACCTCCCCTATTTTCAGGACATTCCCATATCTTTTAAATTGTAGTTTAAGACCTGTAATGATGATTGACAAACCAATTTTCACACCTATACATCGAAGAAGATCATTTAAAACAACCTAGGTACACTTGAATTCCTTTCAATTTAGACAAAGTTTAAAACTATTTTTATACTTTTATATTGTCACAGCCAGCAACCAAATAAATATATTTATATAATGGGATCAACAAAATATATATTTCAATTTTATAAAATAAGAGTGCAAGTATAGAGAACTTATTCTAACAATGAAAACACATAAATGCATAAATAGCAAACTTTGGGGCTTTAGGTCTATCTTTAATCCTCTACTTAAATTTTAATGTTCCAGCAATATTTAAAGTTTCCTAGGACCTATCTTTATCAAATAAAAGCTTTTGTTTAAGAGGTAAAGCAAAAGAAATAGATTACCAATTCTAAATTTCACAAAAAAGCTCACATTGACTAGTTTGAGCTTTCGTTGAAGCTCTTACCTTCTACTTCCACAAAACTAATTTCTAAGGTATCGAAATAGACTTTAGGACTCAAGAGGACCTAGAAAAACTCTTACTTAAGTTGCAGAAAGTGGAGAATTTCAATTAGAAAATAATACTAAAGAAGAAGAACTAGTAGACTCACCTTGACTAGTTTGGACCTATCTTGCTTTCTAGAGCTCCAACTTGAGTTTTGCTACTTGGAAACTCTTGGATTTGGCTAAGGGAAGTTGAGAGAAGCCTAGATAGTTGCCGAAGTAGTTCAAGTCATGGCTGGAGAGAAAGAGGAAGATGATGACCAGATTTGATCCAAAATAAATACTTAATGGCTAAGAAAAAGTATAACTTAAATTTTAAGAGGTATTTTTGGTATTTCACACTCTAACTTTCAATGTGTTTAGCTTTATAACACTCTTGGCTTACTCATTACATTGCTGGCCATTCCCGTACACTCAATTATAGACCAAAATAGTGAAACCTAGCTTAGAAGGTGAAATCTAGTCATACTTTGACTTATGAACCCATATGACCAACTTTATTGTAATTTAGTGGAACTTAGCCCCATAACTAATCATTAAACATAAAAAATAAGTCAATTAGACTCTAATTAATAATGTAAACAAAGTATCAATGCCTAACTATTAAAATGCACAAAAATGACATTACGCGATTAAGCTGAATCTAAGCTAGCTTAGTGCAATAAAATACAATTCAGTACAGTGAATGCCACCTCGTGCTTACCTGGAACCAATATTTTTGAAAACGCTAGAAATGAGTTCTAGAAATTAAATAAAAGTTATTTGACATGTTAAACGCACTGTGAATTTGGCTCTGAGAAATGAAAAAAAAATATATTTTACCGAAAACTACTATTTGACCAAATTATCAGCAAATATGATTTTCATGCATATGCACATGGTATTACATTCATGAATATATTCTTTGTTCCTTTCACACACCGAGCTCTCTTTCTGTGGGTACTAAGCCTTTATACTATATGAGAGCACTTCAACAGATATTGGTACAATAATACAGATCGAAACCATTTAACAATCAGAATGAGCAATTTACTATAAAATTGATACTAGTTGCTTGATATGTCTATTATGCAATATGAACATATTTAGTATTGGCTTATTATACATGTGAGAATCTTGGGCATCACAAAGACTATCGTTGATCCACCAACAAAAACCTAGGCCCAAAAAATGAGAAGCCCATATCCACATACCAAGGGCCTACAGAAAACCTTAAAACTAACCAACAAAGATTTTCAAGGCAAAAAAGAATTTAAAAAAAAAAGGAAACATGAATTATTTTAATCATAAACTTCACACGAATAATAATCGAGAACAGAAGAACATCATAAACCAAAAAAATGAAAATAAAATAAAATAAATAATATTTAACAGTGCAAAGTTTAAGATCGAGAAAATACCAGAGAAGGAAAGAGCTGAAGCAACTAAGATAATAAAAAACCCAGAATAGCTTAGATCCATAGAGCCAAATCCAAAGCAACGAACCAAAAACCAGAGAACAGAGGCTAAAACAAAAAAAAATAAATAAAAAAATATAGCAAAAAATCCTCGAAAGAAGAGAGATGACAAAAGTTCAAAAAAAGAACAAACGAAATAAAAAAATAGAGAAAGCCACGATCTTAAAGAAAGAAAGAAAGAAATGATCTGAAAAAAGAGAAAAAAAGAGGTATAAAATACTTAGAAGGAAGAGAGAACAAAGGAGAAGACAATAAAATGACAAAGAGAGAGAAAGGCATTCGAACAAAGCAGAGAAATGAGAAGAATCAAGAGGAATAACCGAGAGAGCCAAGCAAAAAGACCGTAAAACCCAACTCAACCCCTCATCCAAACATAAAAACGGAAGGACAATTCAGTCAAATCACAATACTGGAAGTGAAATGACCAAATAACCATACCCTTTCACAAACCGCACAAACAATTTTAAGGGAAAACTGTAAAAAAGAAAAAAAAAAAAACTATCCCACACAAAATTACCTAAAAGCTCCCTACCCAACAGCCACTCCCCACAATACTTTAAAGAGCAAACTTGGAAAATCAAAACAAAAGTCAAGTTACTGTTATTTGTACAATAAAATACGTTGTTTGTACAGTAACTTTCTGCTCAACTTTAGTTATATATAATACTATTAATATACACATGCTAGCTAATTCTATCCTAGCTAAGAAAAAGTAGCACACGAAACAAGAGATCCAATCCTATTAGATCCAATCCTTTAACATAGTCCAAGTCTATCATATCCTATTATATTCTGCATACTGAATGAAGTCTACAAGATTGTCGTATGAAGTAAATGTAATCTCATGTCAATAATTATTTTTAAGACAAAATATGGATGAGTGCAAAAAAGAAAGAAAATAAGAGAAGGCAAAGGGTTTTTTTCAGTTTACAAAGGAGAAAATGATTACCCATCCCACCTTCCAAAAACAAATTATGATGCGGGTTTTTGGTGTGCCCCATGAATACGAAGGTTGTCTTAGCGAAATGGTCGTTTTTCTGACTTCATTTCAATTAGTGTCATTGGTTTGTGCTTCTTTTAGCAAAATGGCCTAGTTCATTAGTTCTAAAATAATGTATATTAGTTTTACAAAATCAGATATCAAATATATGTTGTTTGCATGCAACAATAATGAGATCAACAATAGATGAAAACAAGACTTCTATCAGTTCATCAAGTTTGCATTTCTAGCTCATTCATAAACCACCATAAAACAATAACTCCATTTAATCTCAAAGTATATTGTAAAGTAAAAGGATTAGATGTTACCTGCTTGTGATGATGTCATATTATCCTTTGCCATTTGCTCCAAATGGTTCTGCAAGATTAAGCACAAAATGAAGCAAGCAAGAGTCTTATGAAAATCACCCCTCTTCGGCTTTGTACGAGTGTTTCATACACTCTACCCACTAGTACACACTCCTTTTTGTCATTAACTGTTGCCCTTAACTTGGGCCTCTTGTTACATGTGGTTAGTTAATACCTATAGCTCACTAGACTAGCCAAGGTGACCAAAGAGTGTGATTTTATGGGCCTTAAGTATATCTAAATATGTTGTTCATCCCATTATAGCCATTAATTATATCATGCATAACACTATTTAAATAGTTGTCCAAAACATGCTATTGAGTGAATTGTCCAATGAATTATGTTAGTCCACATAAAATTCCAAAAATATACTCAATAAAAATTGATATCTACTTATCTTCTGAATTCCTCATATATCTAGTGTAAAACTGATATACTGTCATTTTGCTATAAAAGTGAAAGCAAAAACATTTAGTAGAATGAAAAAAAAAAGGAGCTGTTTGTTTAAAAAGACTCTAGAAGGGAAAAATAGTCAAGGCATACTTGTTTTCGGCTGAAGACATTCAATGCTTTTGCTCTAATTTATAAGTAGATATCTTCTTTAACACTTTCAAGGAAAATATCTACGTCCTCATGTCTGTTCTTTGATTTTGATAAGCACATATCTATATATGTGGCCCAAATCACACTACGCCATGGTAAACGTGTGCTTGATTCTCTCTTCTTATTATTCTCAATTCTCTCCCTAAGACACATTGTTAGATATGGTGTAAAATCAATAGGAATTTGTTTTTGTTTTATGGGTGCATAACAAGAATCTGGTGCCGAGAACTATCACGTGGCTTGTACCATATGGTTTAGAGAAAAGGGTTCTGCTTGACTCTCTTAGCTATATGCACCCACTTTCTTCTTCTTCTTTCTTAAGCAATTTTTCTTCAGGGCTTACCGTGTGATATAGCCTCACTCTAATTAGTAAATATTAATTATTAATGTCTACTCACTGGTGCTAAAGGGCTACGAATATGACTGAGAAATATGATGAGTGAAGTCAATACCTGAAACTAGTGTTTCTTCCTTTTTGGTTCAAATTTCTGACTTAGGGGGAGGGGGGAAACTAGTATTTATATTATATGAAAGATGACTTAGACAAGTAATTTTCTGATAATAAGCCGAATTTAACATTTCCTTGAGAGTTTTATTTTAAGTTTCAAAATTATAGTTTTGCTTAAATATTTGACAAACAACTATATTTCAAATTAATACATTATCTTCAATATTGTCTATATCTCTATCGGATTTGGAGGACGATTTTGGATTACTTCTCGAGTCAGACTCGTTTGCTACAGAAAATGTATCACTTTCACTTTTAGTCACGTCAACATGCTCCAACGTCCAACTACTTAGGTTTGTTCACTTTGTTGAACTTGACCTAGGTTTGCCAATGTCGGGAACTTGGTATGTTGTAGATTTGACAAGTCTAGATAATTTCATAAGGGAATTCAATCATTTAAAACCTTTTAAATAAATATGTGTATGTAAAATATATCATCTATATATATATAATATTTTAGTACCTGCACTTTTTTATTAAAAAAAATTATGAAATTTATACATATACAATCTAACCAAGATTCAACGCTCTCTCCTCTCAAACTCACACACTATTCCTGAAATCTTAGACCAATTAAGTTATTTCACTGCACCCATGTAATTGATCCCTTCCACCTTTTAATGGTTCTTTGACAATATGTGCAATTGTGGGACGATTTTTTAAATACAATATTGAATTGTAAAAAATGCTATAGGTGGCTAAAGCTGAAGATAAGACAATTCTTAGACTTAAGTAGTTAATTGTACAACGCATTAATTCAAGGGCCATGTTGTACATGGTTGTGGTTGGATAATGAATCGTCTGTACAGATTGGGCTTGAATAATAATTAGTAGAAATTGATGTTACAAAGCCCTCTCCTCTCACACTCACGCACTATTCCTAAAATCTTAGACCAATTGAGTTATTTCACTGCGCCCACATAATTGATCCCTTCCTCTCTTTAATGGTTCTATGACAAAATGTGCAATTGTGGGACGATTTGTTAAATAAAATATTGAATTGTAAAAGATGCTACAGGTGGCTAAAGCTGAAGATAAGATAATTCTTAGACTTAAGTAGTTAATTGTACAACGCATTAATTCAAAGGCCATGTTCTCCATGGTTGTGGTTGGATAATGAATCCAGATTGGGCTTGAATAATAGTTAGGTAGAAATTGATGTTCGACAAGTTACGTTCTAAATTTTAATTCGAGGAAGTACGTGCCAAAAGGAAAAAGAATTCGTGAACTAGCTGTGCATAGTTACGAAAGTAGCAGAGAAAAAATAATTTCTACGATTTTATTTTTGTTATTTCTAATTATCACATATTCACACCGACCATAAAGAAGAGTTTTTTTTTTTTTTTAATTTTTTCATAGGATTAAATTATTTCATTTATAGAAGTCAAATAAAAGCTTCTTTTTTTTCCAAAAGGAAAAAAAAAATTAATATCACCTGGGGTCCCCGAACTTTCCCCAATGTATCACTTAGGTCCCCAAACTTTTTTTTGTATCATTTGGATCCTTAAACTATTATTTTCTATCATATATTAATCTTTAGTACTCATTCCATCCAAAACAACTGTAAAACACCTAGGGAAGCACAAAAGCCAGATCAATTTGAATCCAAAATTTTCAAATAAAGACCACAAAATGATAACAGAAGCCGTAAATATTAAGTCCTATTAACATTTACAAAATCCAACCATAACTAACGCCTTAACAAGTATAGCGATACTGAAGAACATTGTGAGTTTTATTCATTGTTTTAACTTTTAAGGCTTTTTATGCTTGAGCCAACTATTTTAACAATAAAAGAGATAAGTAAACAATACAGAAAAACAAAATTAGGTTGCAAACAATACGCTACCATTATATTTGTTGTTCATCAAAGCGGAAGAGTGACCAAGAGTCCATACTTCCTCTAGTCATAAAACAGTAAATATAATATTAATTAAGTTGTCAATTTTTTAAGATTATTGTAATAACAAAAAAAATTGAATAAAATTGGTCTAAACTCCCACAAAAGGGCCTATGGGATGGTGGAGGGATATATTATAGTCCATTGATTAGATCTCACTCACTCACCTCTCAATAAACACTTTGCTATTGTCTTTAATTTTCTTATGCGGGTGAATGGGAGAGATTCTCTCTACTAGGGTTAACATATAACAAAAAGTTGATCCTTTGGAGTGTATTTTCAGATCGAGCATCTGAATTAATATATCTGACAAAAGTCAGATTTTTCTCCAGAATAGACAAGCATATAGTTCCTATTTCTCTAAAGATACTTATGGATACACTTGTCTATAACTCTATGCTCGGGTTATGGATTGGATCAGTAACAACTTACTATCCCAACGGCATAATAGATATTGTGCTATTGTGCTAATCAAATTCTTATTGATGATTGTCATCCTATATCATTCTCAATGATTAATATATCATCAATATATAAAAATCAGAAAAATCACTTTGCTACCCTGAATCTTTTATAGATACAAGATTCGTCTATGTATCGATCAAATCGATAAATTCTAGACAAATACCTAATTCTATAAATTAGATCTTTAAAGTTTCACAAACTTTACTTTCTTGGCCTTTTTTAATGAATCGTTCTAGTTGTACCTTTTAGATACAGCCATTAAGATTGCTACTCAGGAAGGCTATCTTGACGTCCATATACTATATCTCATAATCAAGAGATATGATTATAGAAAAGAGTATATCAATAGACTTGATCATAATAACATAATAGACATTCTTTCTATATATAATCCTTTTGCAACTAACTTACCTTAAAAGTCTTTACTTTCCCGTCTATTTCTCTTTTTCTCTTATAGACTAATTTACACCTAAAAGGCTTTACCCCTCCAGATCTATAAGATCCCAGATTTTGTTAGAGTCCATAGACTCTAATGTGGATTCTATTACCTTTTACCAGAGATCTATATCAACATCATCTATTTTCGCTTATTAGATAAAGTAATCATATTCTAGGTTATAGGACTTTCCTATTCCCAAATATCTACCAGATTGTCTCACAATCCTCCCACTATAATGAGGGTCCAATATATGTTGATCTTCTAGTGATTTATCCTTCCTAAATGCTTACTTTATTCTATCTTTCATAGATAGGTTGATTATATCATTAGTTAATTTCTCAAGAAATAACTTATTCTAGGGTTAAATACTTCATATAGTTTTCTTCCAAGTAAGAGACATTTGTCCTCACAAATATTTTCTTGCTTCAGTACCATAGAAGTAACACCCTTCCATTTCTTTTGGGTCTCCCATAAACATATATAATTCAGATTATTATTCCAACTTAGTCATTTTTCTTTTCAGCACGTATGCTAGATAGCCATAAATATGGATACGATATAAACTAGCTTTATGTCCTTTTCATATTTCAAAATGTGTCTTAGGTATTAACTTAGATGGAACTCTGTCAGTAGGCATATCACTGTCTCCAAGACATATTCGAAAAGATTTTGTAATAATAAAAAATTGAACAACAACTTAATCATAGCCAAAAATTTTCATTGTCTGTGAGATATTCCTAAGAATTCTCTATAGAGGTTTTCAACACTTCAATCCAATCGATGAGTCTTTATGTCTTTCCTAAATCTAGGTTATAGTAATCCAGACAACATAGTCTAACCATGCAAGTTATGTGTGTGTGAGTACAGTGAGTAATGGAATTAAGGACATATCTACTTGAATGAAAATGAATTATCCATATAATAGCAAACATTATATAACAAATATTTCGAATAATTAACATAATGTAAAGTAAATCTACAATATGCAAGTGAAGTATCCTTAAGACTATCACTAATATTCATGGTAATTTAACTTACCATTGATTACAATTCTCCTACAAGAAGTCATGCAATTAACAAGTCAAATTGAAACAATTTCATTTAGAAAATAAAATAAATATCTCATATCCCATATTTTTAACTACCATTTAATTTAGTCCTCTACTAACAAGAACTCCTATGGGAGGATATCAGTATTTCAAGTTGAGTGTGTAACCATTATTTCAGTAATTAAGTTTTTTCTATAAAACCGTCTCCTACGGGTGATCGGCCTCATATAGTCCACATAATACTTTATTCTAAGAAATTCATTTCTAGTACTACCCGGACGAAGACCCTCCAACGGGAGCTCAACAAGATTCTGAGGCGAGGCTCATCCTAGTACATAATGAACCAACAATGGAGACCGTAGGTATCTCATACCTTCTCCCACTCAATATTTTATAATTAAAGATTTAATGATTTTACCCAGTTATCTAACTTAATTAGTAACCTAAAATCAATTATGTTAGTATGTTCATATTTTGCATGTGAGTAGCTCTACTATCCCATATGACATATTGCTAAAATTATGTAATTAAATACTTTATATAGAATATGCATGCAACATTATTAATATAATAATCAAGTATTGACAGAATTTAATAAAATAGAAAACTAAATGATTATCAATCATTCTAGTATTTATTATTATTTAATAATTGAACAATCTTTTCACAAAAGATATTATTAAATAATAACTGTGAGAGATAATGTTCAAGTTTAAATAATTAAGATTTTCACAAAATCTAATTTATTTAATTAAAAGATTC
Organism: Trema orientale; assembly: GCA_002914845.1. Classification (NCBI taxonomy): domain Eukaryota; kingdom Viridiplantae; phylum Streptophyta; class Magnoliopsida; order Rosales; family Cannabaceae; genus Trema; species Trema orientale. Next base: position 506,328 of record JXTC01000127.1, read on the forward strand.
AATCCAAATTAAATCTCCTTGAATATTTCAAAATTCGAATTCAACTTTTGAATTTAAATTTTGAATTATAAATTTAATTATCTCATAATTAAAATATCTCTCACTTATTAGATTTTCAAGTTTAAAATTATCTCATAATTTTCAAATCATTATTTTAATCTAATTAAAATAAAATATAAACTTTCTATTTAAATTTAAATTGTATAATGTAGATTATTTACTAATTAAAATCTTCAAAAGATTTAAATTAGAAATGTAAATGATTTAATCAAATTAAATCTCTACAAATATCTGTTAATTTGAATTTAATTTTTAAATTTCAAATATCAAATTAATTATCACATAATTAATATTGATTATCTAAAAGATTTAATCACATTAATCTGTTAGACTATTTCTAGATTTAAATTCAACATTTGAATTTCAAATCTTTAAATTAATTATTAGATAACTGATATAGATAATCTTTTGAAAATTTAATCTTATTAAATTTTCTATATTATCTCTTGATTTAAATTCAACATTTGAATTTCAAATTATAAATTAATTATCAAATAATTAATATAGTAATATTATTCAATCACATAAATTTAAATTTAGATTTATCTCATAATATCTAATCATTCTTTTTAATCACATTAAAAATAAATAGAAAGTTCAAAATTTAGCCATATCTGAAATTATCTCATAATTTCTAATTATCCATTTAAATCTAATTAAAGAAAATTACTAACTTTAAATTCAAATTCAAATAGATTTGGGTAGATTAGATATTCTATCTAATTTTAATTTGAAATCTTCACAAGTTTCAAATTTAAATAGTAGAAGATTTAACTATTTAAATCTCATAGAATATATCTAAATTTGAATTCAAATCAAATTCAAATTCAAATTAACAACTAATTATCACATAAATAGTTTAATAAATATCTAACCAAATATTTGAATTTCTAAAATTTAAATATTATCACATAATATCTAATCAATAATCTCTTATTTATTTAAATTAATTATCTCATATTTAATTTAAATAATCATTATCTGATAATGATAACTGACAGGATTTGATTTCCTTAAATGGTGAGATCTTATCCGTGTTTAAATTTAAAATCAAATTTAAATATGTGATCGTGATCACATTTAAATAGTCATTTAAATTTCCTTGAATCAAGTGATCTTATCCTTAATTTGAATTTATTTAATTTGGGGATCTTATCCTTAATTTAAATTCACTTAAATTGAGGATCTTATCCTGAATTTAAATATTTTCATAAACTAATGATCTTATTCTTAATTTAAATTTAAATATTTAAATTTCAAAATTAGAGAATATAAGATTTTCTGATAGAATCTTATCCTATCAGATTAGTTACCAAATTTGAATTTCAAAAATCCGATAAGATAACTAATTCAAATTTCCTAAATTATCTCTAATTCGAAATTCAAATAAGGAAATTTAAAATAGGAAATTATCTGTAGTGGATAATTTGACGTCAACGGCATCGGAATGCCGATCGGAACATCGGAACGGGACAGTTCTGTCGGGAAGACGACGGCCACGTGGCACCACACGGCCATGCATAGGATAAATCTCATGCGTCCACGTGCTCGCGAAGCGCCCATGCGACTACTATGCAAGACGGCATTACATGGCCACGTATGGGACAAATCCCATATGTCCACGTGCTCGCGAAACATCCATGTGGCCACCATGCAAGACGGCATCTGCATGGTCATGCATGGGACAAAACCCATGTGTCCACGAACTCGCGAAACGCCAACGCGAGTACCATGCAAGACGACTCCCATACGGCTCACCGAAGTGGGACGAAGCCCGCACGGCTATCAGAGCGGGACGAAGCCCTCACGGCCACGGGAGCTGGGCAGTACCCGCGTAGCCACGGGAGCATGGCAGCACTCGCGCGGCCCCAGGAGCAAGGCAACACCCGTGCGGCTAGTGCATGGGGTGCTACCCGCACGGCCAGCATGCAGGGTTGCTCCCGCGTGGCCAGTGAACGGGTTTCCCCACCACGGTACACACGGGCGGCGCGCACAATTCTTAGCATGTGCCGCCTCGTACCGTTTTTGAATCCGAAAAATCCATAACTTAATTATTAAACAGTTTTTCTCAAAAGCTGAAACACAATTAAAGATCAAATAACTTTCTACGTGTAGTTTTATCAGGAACATAAAACATAATCACATAGAAAATTAAGAATATTCTAGAATCATAATCAAAAATGAAAAAACACATAATCATAAACTCATAGTAACATCTAATTGATTATCATTTAAACTCATTAAATCAATCAATCATCATATATAATAAAGCATATTCATAAACATGAACAAGACTAAACATAACCACAGAGATCATCATAGAAATCAAAGATCATCACATGAAAGAGAATTAACATGGACAAGATATGCTAGATCGTCGAAAACTTTTGCTCTGGTACCAATTGCTGGAAATCTCGAAAAATGATTTCGAAAAATAATTTTACTGAAAACGATTTCTGCAGTTTTGTAAACAAATCAAGAACATAGCGGAATTAGTATTTTAAAATTTTTCTTGAACTTTACAAAATAAAATATAGGATTATTGATCTAACATAAATCAATTCATGGATCTTAGTTTAGATAAAACTTGGAAGCGCTTTACAACCATTGAGCCTTCCCATCTATTCTCTGGAGCCCGTTGAATGATCCTGTGTGTGGGCACTTTCTTGATTCCCAACAAGAGGTCAGCAGACGATCCAGAAGATGCTATTCCTTCTCCTACTCTCTCTTTTTCTCTCTGTTTCACGTTTTCTACAGTCATTGTGACTGAGAGTGGCGTGTGGCTCTTGTGTCCAGATATAAGAGAATTTTTCTCTTAAGTATTAAAGAGATGTAAACCCTAATGGGCTTATTAGGCTTAACTAACCATTCAACTAATTATTGGGCTATGTATGAGCTAGACAGGGGACCTTATGGATCCAAATAGTCTAAGCTCCAATGGGTCAACTATCTATAGTCATAATTAACTCTTAATTATGACTGGGCTTTGTCCATTAATATTAGGGCGCTCCACTATAGGCCCAATATTGCACTCTTAGACTAAATGGCATATATTTTCTGTGAAGCTAATTAACACCTTAATTAACTTGATCCATTTAGCATATACTATACCTGGAGATATACCCCCGATGCAATACCGTATTTGTGAGGTGAAATTACTGTATTACTCTTCTAGTACATATTTACCTTTGAGTTGCCATTTTTCGTCTTATGGATAATAATTGACTATAATGTTTGTAACTGCCCATACAAACACAGTCAAATTCACAAAATAAAGACTTGGCGCCTGGTTTTTATTATCCAAATCTTTGAAAAAACTCAAAGTGATATTATATGTATGGTGTCCAAATCATAAAGGGCGTTCTCGTCAATTCACAAATCTTATTTTCTAAGATACCGAAGTTCGAACCATAAAACAGAACTAGTCCTTTAGTAAGTCAAAAAGATAAAACTCATGAAAGTAAGTCCGACAATTACTAGGATTAAGGTAATCTCGCAATAGTACTAGATTAGTGAAAGATAGAATATTGAGTTACGGCACTTAACCTCAAATTCTATTTTCACTTGGTCTAGTTCAATGCACTTATAACTTTCGTATAACACATTAGTGTTTCTATCCGAAGTCAGACACTTCGATGATTGGAGGCTTCATCAATCCTGTTGAAATAGACAATACTACATTCTATGGCAAAATAAAGTATTCCATCTTTATTTGCACAATGTGAACTTTTATTTAGAAATAAAGAAATAAAGAATTTAGTCTTCCACACGTGAACACTTCACACGAACAATTCTTTATTACTCATTATTAAACATTGAAACTTTTAGACATTTGTATAATAGAAAACATAAATATCACATGTATATAAATGGGACATAATATGGAATTTATTAACAACAAATAGATAACACTTAAAACCAATAAACATTATTTAAAATGCCAAACAAAGAAACTGCTTTCTAGGGCATATTTCTAATAGTCTCCCACTTGCCTTTTAAAGCAGATGTGATATATCACGCAGTCCCATTCCTTCTAGATGATCCTCAAATACTTTGATTGCTAAAGATTTGATAAATAGATCAGCAAGGTTCTTCTGCTAAGGCTATCTTACTCACTATAATATCTCTCTACTAGGGTTAACACATAACAAAAGGTTGATCCTCTGGAGTATATTTTCAGATCGAGCATCCGAATTAATATATCTGACAAAAGTCAGATCTTTCTCCAGAATAGACAAGCACATAGTTCCTATTTCTCTAAAGATACTTATGGATATACTTGTCTATAACTCTATGTTTAGGTTCATACAATTTACTATCCCAACGGCATAATAAATATTGTGCTATTGTGCTAATCAAATTCTTATTGATGATCGTCATCCTATATCATTCTCAATGATTAATATATCATCAATATATATAAACCTACAAAATCACTTTACTATCCTGAATCTTTCATATATACGAGATTCATCTATGTATCGATCAAATCGATAAATTCTAGATAAATACTTAATTCTATAAATTAGATCTCTAAAGTTTCACAAACTTTACTTTCTTAGCCTTTTTCAATGAATCCCTCTGGTTGTACCTTTTAGATACAGCCGTCAAGATTGCTACTCAGGAAGGCTATCTTGACGTCTATATACTATATCTCATAATCAAGAGATACAATTATAGAAAAGAGTATATCAATAGACTTGATCATAATAACAGAATAGACATTCTTTCTGTATATAATCCTTTTGCAACTAACTTGCCTTGAAAGTCTTTCTAGGGCATATTTCCAACAGTTGAAAGGCACGAATCAAGAAATTGACGATCTAAACGCTGATATTTTGGTAATGTATTATTATGGACATTGAGAACATATGCTTATTGATATGGAATTCACAACTCTATTATATAGAGAAGTGAATACTACCTTGAGGAGCTATAGGAGCTTGGATGATTTTAATCTTAGCTAAGTAATTAATAAAACTGGATATTTTATTAATTAAAGACTTTTTAAAGTCTGATACATCTATTAGATACAGTCTTATATCAAGAAATTGAAAAATATAATTAGAGGAGCAAAACGATAATTTTACCTTGCTCCAACTATCAGTACTAATGTGGGGATACACATACACATGATAATTATCTAATGAATATAATTTTAATTATAAAGTATCTTATGATATTTATTTAATTCAAGAGTATAGTTTGGACCTCTAGTGGAATAAGTTCATAACTAATAGTATAAGCTCACTTGTATTAAGAGATAATTGTAACTGGGCCTTTGTCTATTGGAGCTTGAATTAAATAGGTCCATTTGGATCTTCAACCTACACCAATATCTTAGGCTGCATGAGATTAATAAGCTCAAAAAGTTTTCTGCGGAATTACACAAAAGAGAGAAAAAGACTGAACTGAAAGGTAGGCCTTGAGAGCCTACCACACTGCTTATTAAGTAGTGAAATTCGGCCAGCCCCTAGGCCTACTAGGGCTGGCTGGATTCCCCTATGGATAAGCCTATAAAAGGCTCCTCCCCCTTCTTTTGTTGTTAATGTTCGGTTATCATGACATATTAATTTGGCGGCTACTTTTGAAAAATGAGAGAGAAATACTTGGAGCCACCTTTGGAGGCCATTGGAGTTCTTGGATTCTCACTTGAAGTTGATTAAGATCGAGATGCCCACTCACCTCTGCAGTTACAAGCTTGGTGCATAGGAAGGAAAACTCATTGGTTGAGGTATACAATCTCTTGCATATATTTAGATCATAACAAAGATCCTAAAAGGTTTTATGAAAAACTATAATCCGGAAAAAATTTTATTTTCCATGCTTCCACTTATCTTTGATTTTGTCACGTTTTTCGTAAATAATTACCATCAGCCCCAGGTGATATTAGCCCAATAAAATAAAATCTTAAAGTACGGTCTTTTTACAGATTTAACCATATCTTTTGGCTTATGTAAAATTATACCTCCACATTTAAATTTTTTATAAATATCTATCCTCTGTATATAAATTAATCAAAAAAACTATCATAAAATATAGAATTTGGATTGAGGATATTTTAGTACGGCTGACAAACACAAAAAATCTATAACTTAAAATAGTTATCTAATTTGTATACAGAAGAATACAAATTTACAGAAATTTCAAATGTGGAAGTATAATTTGCACAAGTTATAGACAAGTTAAAATTGTAAAAAGATCATACTTTAGGGTTTTTTTTTATTTTTTTGTTTTTTTTTTTTGTTTTGCAACTACCATTTAGTAAAATATACTAAGAACTCAGTACAAATAGAATTTAGGAGACGTCTATTGATGTGTAGAGATTGGAGTTGGACTTTAATTTTGGATTGGGATATTCAATCCACATTGAAGGTATGGTGTAGTTATCAATTATGTATGTGCATAGCCACCTGCCTGACTGGGGACTACAAATTGGAGTTGGACTTATTATACAGTCATTTTCAGAAATTAAATCTCTATAAGGAGCATAATTAGCAATTATTATATATAATACCTGTAATATACATGAACGTATGTATATTTGAATTCTACAGCCGAATTATCTTTCAGTCATATAAAATACTTCTCACCAATATCATTTTCATTATTTGAAAATTTATTTATTTTTTCATTCAAATCCAATTAATTTTATCCCAATTTTTTTATTATTATTTATTATATAATACTTATATTGTTTTGAATTATTGGTGATTTAATAATAATTCATAAACAGTATTCAAAATTTATGACAAATAACATTAAAGTAGGCAAAAAAGTATTTTTTAATAGAAAATTACACTTCTTTTTAGCTTATTTTTATATACGTATTTTTTTAAAATTAATCATACTACGTAAGTGTAAATAAATTTATGAAAGTTTAGCATACACATATTTCCATACCAAATATTTAAGAGTATTTTTTTACAAAAAAAAGTTTGAAATATACCCGTTCGTATTATTAGCCTTTTAATTCTCGTCCCGTATTTAGCTAATTATGATAGAGAAATCGATAGAAACAGGGATATAGACATAGATTTACACATGGTGGAAATGCATATAAAGCTAATAAATTTGACTTGATTATGCAATTAATAATGTTGGAAGTAGATTAAGTTGACTTCTTTTTCTTTAGATGACATGGAGCACGCTTATTTATTTATTTATTATTATTATTATTATTATTATTATTATTATTTTGGTGTCAAACATTCCCTTCGATGAATGTCTGAATTACTAGTTAGATTGTTATTAAATTTTGTCAAATTAGTATATCTGTCTAAATTGGAGACAATTTTGATATTTAGAAATATGGAACTAAATATTATTTTGTGCAATTTTGGTGACCTAAATCTGATAAATTTTAGGGCTTTGAACAAAAAAGCCCTATTTTTAAGGCTTAGCTTTAAATAAATATCACTTTTTAATTCTATGAACATCCAAAATGCGGATATTTAGTTATTTAGATTTATAACCAAATTTTTTTAGGGGATGGCTACGGTAGGGGCGTCCCTACGTAGGGTCATGTCTTAATTATCGTTGGATGGGAATCTGTGGGGAATAACGGGAATCTGTGGAGAATCTTTTTATATACAGATTCTCATCCAACGGTGAATAGACAGGGCCCTATGTAGGGGCGCCCCTACTGTAAACGCGCCCATTTTTTTAAATCCATAGACTTTCATTTTTAGGTTCAGTAGACTCCACTTTAATGAAACTTTCTAATTCCTAGGAAGCTTTTGCTCAAAAAATTTTAAAAAATCTCGAATTTCGTTCAAAAAATGAAGATTTTGATATTTGGGTGAGTTAAAATATTGTCTATAAGTTGGGTTTTTGAGATTTAAAAGGCTTAATCGAAATCTAAACACTTTATTGTTATTGATTTGAAGCTTTAAATTGTAATTTTCCTCTCTAAAAATTACATTTCGGTGAAAATTTTTCGACGGCCTTGGCTAGCCTCAGTTGAGCTCGACAACTTTAACCAAAAATTTTATAAAAGGGTCATTTTTATAACCTTGAACCCAAAATTCAGCCATTTAGCTAAGAAGCTCTAAATTTAAACGTTTACAATAGATCCCATGTCTACACGAATTAAATTGGGTTAAAAATGCTCTTTTCGACATTTTCTTTCACTTTTGTCAAATTTTTAATCTAAAATGACTGCAGTACTCCTTGCTAAATAGTTAAACTAACTTAGAACAACTTAAATGCGAAATACCAAAATTTATTTTTAAAAGAATATATATAGAAAAACTTCGAAAAAGAAATTTTGTATAGTTATAACGTTAAGGAGGTAGTTTCATTATGTAATTAATTTTAACTAAGGGTGTTAGTGTCATTTGATAACATGATTTTGACGAAATTTCAGCTAAGCAACGAGGCTATAATTTTGATCCAATTAGACAAAGCTAAAATGATTAGCTTTACTTTCTTTAAAACACAGCATCCAAACTGTATTTTCCTAAAACACATGAGAGAGTTTTAGTAGTTTCCCGTTAATAAATAAAGAATCAACTACTCCATTAATATTAATACGTGCATATAAATCTCCGTCTTTGGACTCCTCGCTCGCTCTCGCTCTTCAAAGTCTATAAAATAAAGAGAAGCCCTTTAGGCGCCCCCCTCAAGTCAATAGAACAGCAAACCAAACCAAAGTTCTCTCTCTCTCTCTCTAATTTCTCTCTTCTATTTCTCGTTTCATCTCCAAATTTACTCAAAAGCATTTCTTCAACAAAAACCCGATTGCAGATCCCTTTTCTGGAATCAGCCTCAAGCTTCTTCTCTTCAAAAATGGTACGTCTATACATATTTTTATATATACATATATTTTTTAGTATTTACACATCTCTCTCTTGTTCCCAGCAATTGCTATTTATATTATTGTATATATAGTTCTTTTTTTTAATTTTCTTTAGGACGATGATTAATTAATATCTTGTTATATATGTGTTTTTTTTTTCACTTCCATTTTTGGTAGAATCCCCCTTCTTCATTTATAAATCTGATATGTCCAGAAAACGAATGTTTTCGAGTCGACACAGAAAGATGGCTTCCTTTTTTTTTTCTTTTTTTTTTTTTGTTGAAAGTAAGCAAGTTGGCTTTTTCAAATACCAAAAAAGCAGTTTTCCTGTGCCGTTCAATTTTTATTTTATTATTATTCTTTTAATCGATGCTTCCTAGCTGGCAAGCTGTTATCTAACAGTCCTTTTTTGGATTTAAATTTGAATTTAAAGTGTTTTCTTTTTTTAAAGGGTGAATTTGAATATTTTCTTTTTTCTTTCTTTCTTTTCTTTTTCTTTTTTTGTGTGAAAGAAATTGTCACAAACTTTCTCAAACAAAAAAAGAAAAAAAACGATATTGTCACCAATAAGGAAGGTTGATATCATACTTTAGTGGGAATAGCATATATGTTATAATTTATATGAGTGTATAATAAGTATACATATAGTAGTGGCCGGTTTGGTACCTTTTCTGTATTTGCTTTATTTGTCGATTTCGATTTTATTAACGCAAAGACAGCATAAGATTCGTTTATGCGTATATTTGTGTTCAAACAGTCTTTATGAAGTTTCCCTTGTACACACAACCGAAAGAATATCTTTTATTTATCATATTTATTTAGTACTTTTCCTTTTTTGTTAACTTTCAAGTTCTGAATTACGAGGAAAATATATATATATATATATTTTGTAAATAAAAAAAAAAACCCCACGAGTAATATATGACTCCTTTTCAAGCAAATAAACTTTTTAACGTTTTTTTTTGTTTTTATTTTTTATTTTTTGGTGAGGAACTTTTTTGACGTTTTGATCAGCTAAAGGTACATGGCTTTTTGATCAGCATGGCGTGCAAGTTAGAGCTAGCCATTTTTACGTGTAGGACTCTGTAATTCATATATGTGCACACAATATATATACATAAGTATATAACTGTTTAGAGTATCTAATAAAATCAATTAATATGTACGTTCAATAATTACTAAGCAAAACTAATTATCAAGGTTGTTATAATTACTACGCAAATAATTAAATATAAAGGAACTTATCGATATGACGTTGTTATCTGTACTATGTATGTGTTAGTGTTCGTGTGGCCAACTTAGATTGACTTAGATTGACTTCAATCGCTACGGCTAGATGCTTTTCACTTTTACTAAAATTTTTACTAAAATATTATTTATAATCATTTCTAGAAAATAATTAACATTTTCTTATTGTCTATATTAATGCTTTGAAAAGGTTCTCTCTTTCTCTTTTGATTTAAATTTGTAATGCAATGGGCACAATTTTTCTCTAACAATGTTATTGAAATATGTGTTATTTAGCACTATATATTAATAAAAATGCATGATTCATTGTAAAATTTGAAGGTGAGATAATATCTTTCCGTTTATAATGTTACCATATGTCTTACAATTTTTTGAAATTTTTAGTATATGAAAAATTAATATTAAAGGATGTGTCCTGATTTTCAATTATACCAAAAATAAAAGTGAGGTCCATTTTGAGATAATTTTATTTTTGAAATCATCTTATCTCATTACGTGTAAATTTTTGGCAAATTAAAAGTAATTAGTAAAATGCTACAGATGTTTATGATGCTACAACATATTAATAAAAATATGAAATCTACATAAATTATGTGATATATCACATATTTTTATTAGCTTATGGTGCGAAATACTACAAATACCTCATACTTCATAGTATGCTAAGAAAGAAGTATCGCAAGCATTATTAGTATATGCGGCGTTTTTTGTATCGAAGGCGTGTAATATTATATTCTTTGTCTCTTTAACAAAGTGTTTTTTTTTTGTTTTTTTTGTTTTTGCTTTTGTCCCGGCCGGAATTCATCCCTCGAATTACTCGACTTAAATTTTTTAAAATAAAGTCATTTTGTTTTTGTTGAAACAGAATTACATGCATGCAAGCCGGCCCGTGATACATTGTATCTTGCTAATGTTAAAAAAATGGGCCGAAAACAAAAACAAAGAAGCAAAAGAGAAAAATGAAGGAAAATCGCAACTAAAATATTAATATTAAAAGAAACTGATACTCTTCTAAAATTAAGCATCGAAAACAGACAACGATCCTAATTCCCCTTAAGAATTTATTTATTTATTTATGCTCAGAGTAAGAGCCAATTTGAATTTTTCTTTTTCTTCTTTTTTAATTTCGTTTGTCAGTTCATACTCTTTCGAATTATTTATATTTTCTATTTTCAAAATTTATCATCAAACATTTTATTTGACTTGCGACGCAACCCGTGGTATTTACTATTTATGATTATTTATGATGATGTTGATGTGTGATTTTAGCGCGCATTATTAACGCGAACGAGAAGTAGAACCTTATATATGACGTGGGAAATGGTACGGTGTTACGCAGGACACGGATAGTAAGGAGGAGGTGATCAGTATTATTCTAACCAAACCTTTATCGATAGATGGTACGGGTGATTCCCACAATGAATACAAGGCCCCTAATATGCTTCAACGGGCTCTAAGTTTATTTAAAGATGTACGGCCAGGATCCGATCTCACTCGATTGCAGGCAAGTCCTATTATTTTTCAGTTTTATTATTTATATTCTTTTTTTTTTTGTTAAAACAGTCTTATTTATATTCATTTTTATTTTTCTTTGTTTCTATCTCCTATGTATAATAATAAAAATCGCATCGCGTCATTTGAAACCTGAAACTCTAAATCCAAAACAGAAGTCCTACTTAGTATACCTATTTTTTTTTCCCCCCCAAATTTTTAAGCGGTGTTCCAAAAAAGCAGCTCTTACTTCGTAATGCCTCTAATTTTTTTGTCTTTATCAAGCCAGTTTTTTTGTTGTTAGTCTATATATATGTATTCATGTCCCACAACCATAAAAGCAGCTTCTCATTTAGGTATTTTTTTTTTTTTTTTTTGGTCCTACTCTATTCTCTATCTGCGTATATCGAACATCGAACTTAAAAACCTCGTAAGTTTTGCTTCATTTATTTTTTTGGTCTTTATGTAGGTGTCTTTTTTATTTTTCTTTTTTTCTTGTCCTTATCTTAGATATTTATTTTGGAGGTAGTTGAACGTTTAAGTTCTCTTTCTGTCCTTGGAAGATACTATTGACTTGCGTGGAATTCTTTTGAAATCCACTTGCGTGGAATTTATGTTTTTTTTTTCAATTTTTTGTCTCCTTCATTCAACGATTGCACAATATATATTTTTTATTATTTATTAAAATCTGTACTAAAATGATTATTGTATATTAAGATGTGGCCTTAGTACTATTTTTGGTTCCTTACAAAGCAATAGTTATTATTTTTAACTTTGCTTAATTATTCTTTTTTTTTTTTTAAAGAAAACTTTTCAAACTGCGCGTAATTTTGTTGCTCTTCTATTTTGCACCGTACTTTTGTTGCCCTTCTACCAAATTTTACCTCAAAATAGAAAAAAAGACCGTTATTGATTTCTTTTTCCTTATAGAATTTTTTTTAAGGATTTTCTATAAATAAAGCATACACATGGTTTCTCAACATCTTATTGAGCCGAATTATCGAAAAACATCTTATAGATCCCAATAGGCCCCTCCTATCTTTCATTTCCTGGCAAAATTAAATTTAGAATTGGAGTTCTTGGCTAAACGGCCAAATTTTAGAGAGGAAATTTGAATTTATATGGTAAATATTTAGAAAAATTGAAAAATTTCGGATTTTAAAATTATTTGAAAAATTGTGGATTTATTTAAAAAAAATACCACGTTTTATTTTTCTAATTGATAAGATACTTGAGGTAACTAGTCAAGTTACCTTACGTAAATAAACTAATTATCTCAAATAACTCAATTAGTTCCCCCAATTAACCTAATTAGTAACCTCAAGTACTAAAAAAATACCAATTATGAGAAAAGTGGCAATTTTTGAATATTTATTAAAAGTGGTATTTTACTAAAGTAACTTTAAAAAAATGATAGTTTTCTAAATCAATCAGGGATTTTTCAAAAAATTCAGCCAATACGAAATTTTTCCATTTTTTTAGACTTTGGGCTTGGAAAATTTTGGATTCAAATTGAAGAAATGGCCGTTTTACGAACATTATTAAAAAAAATGTTGAATTTAAAAAAAAAAAAAAGAAAGAAAAAAAGCTTACAAAATGACCAAGTTAATAAAAATCAGATGAATAAGTTTTTAACTATTTATAGCCGTTTAATAGTTTATGGAGAAAAACTTATATATTAATAAATTTTATATAAAATTGATATACTACCACACAATCATTTATACACTGATATTAAATTGATACACTTGTACATACAGATTTAAAAATTGATCTACTGAAAATGGTCATTTAAAAAAATGATAACAAAAAAGGACATTTATTGGTTCAAGAAACATTGAAAAATAGTTTGAAAACCTTGGGACATTGATCCATAAAAAAATCTAGGTTTTGATGCGTGTAATTTCTATGTATATTTTCAATAAGTATCTACTTAGATCAATTAGCTATAGCTTTTGAATTGTGGATATTTGGGCCTAAAAGGGGACGTATTCTTATTCATATACTTGTTTATTATTTTCGAAAATTCGCAGTAATTCTTAGTCAAAGCAGTTAGTAGATGAGCTAGTTATTGAAACAACTTGTACACTCAAAAAAAAAAAAAAAAAAAAAAGACTTTGAACTACATATTATCTAAGAAAAACGAAAAAAAAGGGAAAAAAACAAAGAAAGGAAAAAAGAAACAAAATTGTAGAAGTATATGCACCGAACAGAGCTGGCAATTTGGGCTGGGCCTAACGGGCTAGCCCACGGTCCGTTACTGTGGCCCACGGGCCAACTCAACCCGACTCGTTCATATTCGGGCTCGGGCTGAGTCTGACCCAACCCTCAGGGCTGGGTCGGACTTGAGAATCTCGGCCCGACCCCCTTTTTTAGGGCCCATTCTGGGCCCTTGTTATCGTAAAATTTTTTTAGAGCCCAGAATTATTATAAAAAAAAAAAAAGGTCGAGCACAGGCCCGAGCGGACTGGCCCATTTCGGACCGTTTAGAGCCCGACCCGATCTTGGCCCTCCCGAGCTGGGCTCTATTTTCTTTTTTGCAGGCCGGCCCAGCCCAACCCACCCTTTTTGATGGATTGGCCCGGTCCCTCCGCCCTTTCTAGCCCGTTATGGGCAGGCCAGGCCGACCCGCCTATTTTGCCACCTCTAGTACTGAAAGATAATATGCACGCTCTCTAGTGACATCATTAGGTTTCGTAAAAAGCTGATGCTATATTTGGCAGGAGTGAGAAGTGGAATAAAGAAGAAATGTCAAAAGATTAGTAGGGGAATTTTTTATATAAACAGTTGTTTGGTATGAGATAAATTTTAGGGTCTTATAGTAAAATGACCGAATTTTGGGTCTAATTTAAGTAAATATCAATTTTTCAAATATTATAGAAAAATGTCCAGTATATATGTTTATATACCAAATGTAAAACAGTGTAAAATATTATATATCAGGCATAAAAATTTATGTACTCAGTATATTTTAGTACGTTAACTGAAATTAGTAGATGTACGTATCTAATAAGTGTAAATATATATATGTTTATATGGGCACCAATCCAGTAGGTATTTTTTTTTTTTACCTATACATAGGTACTAATTTGGCTAATAAAAATTTATCATGCATATTTTTTTTATATTAAAAAGTAAGAGAGAAAAAATATTAATAATACATGTCTTTTCATACACCTCATAATAGCCATTGGATCACCATTAGATGATGATCTAATGGCTAAAAAAAAATACCTACACATAGGTAAAAAAAAAAATACCTACTGTATTGGCAACCTATATATATACTGTGACATTTAGCTATAAAATTTAAAAAGTGGACACCTACTTAATCAAATTTAAAATATTGGTTATCCACTTAAATTTCTCAAAATTTTGAGTAGGAATTAATACGAACAGGATTCATGAAAGACTTTTTGGTATTTTCCAATATTGAAAATATAATTGAGGAGAGACGAAGTAATCTAATTATATCAACAGTTGATGCAAGTTTCAACTTCCCCCGCATATATTTTAGACACGTATCAGTTTTGATCTCAGTATTTAGATTATTTCATTATTTTTGCCTACCTCCTTGTAGAGAGCAAATGATAAAGAGTGTTGATAATTTCAGAATTTTTTGAGAAAATCTTTCCGCAAGAAAACCTTTTTTTTTTTTTTTTTATATCGTAGTTATATTTTATGCGCATCCATTCTATTATATGTTGTCCCCCGACATAATCTTTAAATTCATTCCAATTCTCTATCTTGAAGATTATTTTTTTCACATTTTTTTAAAAAAATTTCTTCCACTGTCAGAAAACAAGCTAGGTCTCACACTTTTAAGTGACAATGCTGAGCAAACATTTTATTAAATTTAATATATTTCATAAGATTATAATGTGGCGATTTTGGTAGCTAACATGGTTTTCTTTGATGATTCTATGTCAGTTTCAGTTGCCACCCATCTTCAACATTCCAAAGTCACAATTGCAGTGTTACGGTGAGTCAGTGTATTGTGTTGGTGATGACATGTTGGCTAAGTGCAACAGCAGACAGAGTCCAGTTGAGAGGTTCAAAGCAGTGGTAGCATGGAACATATCTATTCTACGTCCTTTGACCTTTGGAGTTGCTCCTTATAACCCTATTCTTGGAGAGACACATCACGCTTCAAGGGGAACCCTAAATGTTCTCACTGAGCAGGTACGTACTTTTTATCTTTCAGTTTTATTTGTGTATATAGTAGTAGTACTTGTTGGTCCAAGGTTTGAGGGTTGTGTGTGTTTGGGGGGGTCAGAGGTCCAAACCTTGGTAATGTGTGTGTGTGTCATTTTCCTTTAATTTGTAGTAAGTGGTGGTCATTAGTTAAGCCCACTTTTTTTATAAAAAAAAATAGTAGTAGTACTTATCCATATACAAGTATTTGTATAATATAGTTTTTTTTAAAAAAAATGGAAATAGTTAATTTATGTTGCTATTTTCTATTTTTTGATGTACTTTATGTTTTAGTAGTTAATGTGTAGTTTATTTGGGGAATAGTATTAGTGGAGTCCGGAAAGGACTTTAAAGAGTTATTTGTATTTAAAAGCCAATAATAAGGAAAATGATATCAGACAAATTACTGAAAAATGGAAAATACTGAAGGACATATGTAGTGCTATATAAGGTCGATGTGTAAATTTTGTGGTGAGTCCGCTTCTATTAGCGTGTGGTGACACCCACATTTTTGAACAACTGAAGTTGAATTAATTGGTTGCTGCAGATTTCACATCACCCACCAGTAACTGCCCTCCATGCAACGGATGAGAAAGAAAACCTCGAGATCATATGGTGTCAACATCCGGTTCCCAAATTCTCAGGTACCTACATTATCATTATTAGATTTGTAGAACGCAAAATATCCGGATCTTACAGTTTTTCTAAAACTATTTTTAAGACCAAAAATACAAGATTTAATTAGAGCTGCCAAACGAAAAAATCCGGTAACCTTGCTCATTTCTATGAAGAGTTCAAAATACTAACCTATACAACTAAGTACCTTGCATTTGCTTTCTGTTTTATTTGGTCAGAAATTATCAACTTTTCTATTTATTACTTTGAGAAGTTCCCAATGCCAAGTCTAATCCGAAATCTCGTATACTAGTGATATTATTGTAATTAACCAAATATTTTTTCATTAAATAATGATCACTAGTCATTTGGTGAAAAACGATTTGGAATTATATTTGAAATCCATAGTAGTAACCAAATTAAAGCTTACTACATATGATCAAACTGTTGAAAATTTTTCTTGAAATAAAAAAAAAAAAGAGAAATGCTAGATACAATCATAATTATTTTAAATAAAAAATTTATACCAATATATGTGGTATAATTTTTAACCACGTAACGTTAAGTTGTGGTAGAGATATGTTCACATTATTTTGTACAATTTTCTAGTACAACTTAAGAATATCCATTGGATTATGATTGTAATTATTATATATGTATATGTATTTATGCGAAATCTTATATGCTAATTAAGGAGAAAAATAAATAACTAACTGTATTGTACCCATTCTCAGTACATTAACAATATATAAATATGAAAAATAAAATGAAAATATTACGCAGGTACTTCAGTGGAAGCTGAGGTGCGTGGAAAAAGGGAGCTAAAGCTTCTGAATTATGGAGAAACTTATGTAATGAACTCTCCAAGCCTTATATTCAAGTTCTTTCCACCTGGAGTTGAATGGGGTGGTAATGACCGAATCCGATGCCATGAGACTGGTCTTGAAGCTGAGCTAACCTATGGAGGAAGATCCTTTCTAGGACTAAGAGGAACTCCCAGATCAATCAAGGGAAAGATCTTCGATTCGTCTTCGAGGAAGCCTCTTTTCGAGATCAATGGCCAGTGGGATAGGTAACTTTGTTTTACACTTTTTCACTAATTTTGAAAGTTTTGTTCACTCTTCTAATTTGTTTAATATAAAGTTTGTTTTTTTTAAATTCCTAATGCAGAACCGTCACGCTTAAGGACCTTAAAACTGGTGAAGTCAAAGTTCTATACAATGCAAAAGAAGTCATTTCAGGACTTCAAACTCCTCTTGTTAAGGATCCAAAGGTAACTAAACCAACCCTTCTCGTCCCTCGGTTATTTGGAATATGATGCATTATGTAGTCATTTTATCAACTATAATGTAAACAATTGTTCAAAAATTGAAAAAGAAAAATATTTTATTTATTCTGTTTGAATTCGAGTGGAATATCGTCCATTTCAAAATATTGGTTTCTTAAACAATTGGACCCACTTATTATGCTCGTCTGAAAAGAACATATGCTCTAACAATTCAGTCTGTCTTATAAAATGAACATGAAATGTTTCAAAAGTTCACATTACCCTCTAAATTATGAATTGATTCTTTCTATTTTTTTATTTTTTATTTATAGGGAGTGTGGCCAAGTGAATCAGCCATTGTTTGGAGTGAGGTGAGCCAAGGAATCTTGAGCAAGGACTGGGGAAAAGCAAGGGAAGCAAAGAAAGCTGTTGAGGAAAAACAGAGGGAGCTACTGAGAGACAGAAAATCCAAATCTGAAATTTGGGTTCCTAAACATTTTAATGTGTCTTATAGCAAGGAAAATGGATGGGAGTGCTCACCTATAGAAATGGTCGTCCCTCCAGCTCCTATTGTTGTACCATTGAACAGTTAACAATTAGATGGTAATGATAATAATAATAAAATGAAAGTGTTATATATACCAGGAATTTGATATTATTGGAATTGTTAATAAATAATAATTAGTAGACAGTACACCTCTTAACAATTTTGAAACTTTGTCGCTTAGTTTTTCCTTGTAATTATTTCCACTTGTAACATGCAGGCAAATACCCTCATTTTTTTTAAGCAGGAGAGGAGAGCATCGTCAATGAATTATAGTCATATCTTAATTATGTTGGCATCCAATTATAATATATATGTTGTAATATATATAATGAATTACAGTCATATCTCAATTATAGCACCCAATTATAATATATATGTTGAAATATCTATCTTGCTGCCACTGCCGCCTCAAATGTATTAATTAAAAAAATAATAATAAATTTCAATAACCAACAATGGGATTTAGGAGGAATCTATAACAGGAAAGACCGTAAAGGTCTCTAACTAAATAAGAGGTCAAGAGGGACCGTACACCAAGTCAAATTTGAAAGAGAAGTGCTGAAGGAAGCACATTTATCTACAACTTGATTACTTCCCCTAAAACATGAGGAGCTTGAATAATCATAGGGGCATCGGAAAACAGAACTTGCAAGAACGAAACGCATGAAGAGTCACCGAATCTTGTTGAGAATTATACTTACAACCTGTTGGACTTCTTGGCCTAAAGTCTTGTTGAGCATTCTAGTTGGTGCATGGCCCAATAATTATGGACTAATGTGAAAGGAAACTATTTGTAAATATTCTGTCATTAATCAGAATATTGCAATTAATGGTTTGTAATCAGGAAAAATATATACATATTAATTCCTAATAGGTTTTGAGATGTGAATGCGTCAAATTTGTATTTGGGCATATTTAATACTAATCATCTCCCTATTCATCAAGGAATATTTTCTATTAATTAAACAATCAGGAAATATCCTTAATAAGAGAGAAAGGATACATACGTATCAGTGAGGGGGCTCTTTTATTTTTCCTGATACAGAATAGAAAATATACGCTCTCTCTCTCTCTCTCTACCAAAACGAATTTCAGTGAGTGCTTTTGAGTAGTGAAATCTGTAGTAGTTGTTCCTATAATGCCACTAACCGTGAGTATTCGAAAGAGGAGTCTTTCTACAACAGACATGAGGCACCAAGGCAATTCCTATACCAGCAGTAGGTTCGAGGATTCAACCGACACCACTTTCACCCACGCTTCTGACATTGGTATCAGAGAGGCCGTTGGTAGGCTCTGTTTTCTGTTGGAAAAAGGCTAAAGAGGGAGGTATATGAACTCTTAAACTAAAAACACACTTATAATGCCATATTTTTGGTTTATATAGTTCTACATATTATTTGGTCGTGATTTTTTAATATGTAGTAGACTATTGTGTGTATGTTCTGCCATAGAAATCTGAAAATCGTTTGATATATGGTTTGAGAGATTTTTTAAGTCAAATTCGTTTTACCCAAAAGTTTGACTACATTTTTCGATTGTATGGTTTCCTGATCGGATGTGATTTTAATATTTTTGGAATCTATATGAAATTAGCTTTCTAACCATATATAATATGTACTTTTTGGAATTTTATTTTCGAAGATATGATGATTTGAATTTTATATCATATCTGTAAATACTTTCCTATTTTAGCAACCTGAGGATTGAATCACACTCTCTCCAGAGAGTGTGTCTCACTCACCACCTTAATAGCAGAGCTGGTAGTGATGGGGCATATCATCGGAATGAGGACGACGAGACGAGTACGGTCAACACTGCAATGATCCGGTACTCGCGACGGAATGTGGCGTGTGGCATACACGCGCCGCTGCGATGCGCACGGGTAGCTGGCACCATTCGGTGCCAGGCCAGCAGCTGCTGGGCCACGCCTGTGGGCACTGGCCCAGCTCTCAGGTTGGGCTCAGGGCCCCTGGGCCGCACCTGTGTGCGCTGGCCCTGGGCCCAGCTGGCCAGGCGCTGGCCCCTTGGGCCGCGCTTGGGCCGGCCAGATCAGCAGGCCGTGCCTACTTACTTATTTATTTATTTTTTTAATTTAAAAAAAGGGGGTTGCTGATTTTAAAAAAAAAATTCCAGAAAATATTTTTAATTTCCTTCTAGATTTATTTATTTAAAAAAAATTACATATTTTTTTGTGAGAATTAAAATATGTGTTTTTGTGCACTTTATATGACATTTCATTATATATTAATTATGTGCAATTTTTTTTGTGTTGATTATGTATGTATACAATTTTTTTTTTTATGAATAAATATGCATGTATATATTTGAATGACAATATTTGTAATATGATTAGTTACTTATTTATTTGTAGCACTATTTAATATTGTCATAGTAAGTATGTTAGTATTTAATTAATTTGTAATTATTTTGAATTATGCTTAATTTATTTAATTACAATTACATGCTTATTTTTGCACATAATTATGTGATATGTATATTAGAAATATGCTAGGAATGTCACATTTGAGTGGGAGTATAGTGGTAGAATTAATTGTTCTCCTATACACCTTTTGCGCAAAGTTTAGATTTAATCTTAATAATAAACCTAGACATAGGAGATGATTATGAGTATAGCGTTTTTTCAATTTTGTGTCTACTAGGAATTATTTAGATTAGTCTAGAAGTTTTGCTGTAAAATGATTATGTGTGGTGTGCTAAATTATCTGTTTATCCTTTATGTGTATGAGTAGATGGCTTCGAAAAGTAGAGTGGCTGATTTGAATAAGGGAGAGAAATTGGATAGTGACAACTATGATATCTAGTACTGCAAAATCTAATATATTCTCAATGAGCAAGAGGTTTTAGAAACCTTGACTCAGACGATGCCCACACCTGAGGATGGTAACACTGCTCAACATCGTTGCGATCAAGAAGCCTATCAGGCTTGGCTTAAGAAAGACCGTTGTGCGCACTTTACCATGTCGAGTAGCATGCATAATGATTTGATCGGCGAATTTGAAGAGTATGCCACCACTCAGGAGATGTGGGGTGCCCTGAAGTTGAAATTTGGTGGGACGTCTGCTACCAGATTTCGTGCGCTGAACATCAGGTTTGATTCCTATAAGATGCACCCGAGCCACACCATAAAGCAGCATCTTAGAGCGATGTCATCGATGATTTGTGAACTGAAAGCAACTGGCCACTCTCGATCTGAAAAGCAACAAATCCAAGCGGGAATTCGATCTTTATAACCTTCATGGGAGCCGATGGTTATTACTATGACTCATAGTGAAAATATCAGAACTTTTGATGACCTGTCTTGCCACCTTGAGCTTGAAGCTGAGCGCTTAGCAGTTGCCAAACAAAAAATTAACAAAAAATTGTTTCATTTATTCTATTCAAATTTGAGTGGAATTTCATCCATTTCAAAATATTGCATGCTAGTGTTGGTTTCTTGAACAATTGGACCTACTTATTATGCTCTTTGAAAAAGAACATATGCTCTAACAATTCTGTCTGTCTTATTAAATGAACATGAAATGTTTCAAAAGTTCACATTACCGTCCAAATTATGAATTGATTCTTTTTTATTTTTTTTTATTTTTTTTTAATAGGGAGTGTGGCCAAGTGAATCAGCCATTGTTTGGAGTGAGGTGAGCCAAGGAATCTTGAGCAAGGACTGGGAAAAGCAAGAAAAGCAAAGAAAGCTGTTGAGGAAAAACAGAGGGAGCTACTGAGAGACAGAAAATCCAAATATGAAATTTGGGTTCCTAAACATTTTAATGTGTCTTATAGCAAGGAAAATAGATGGGAGTGCTCACCTATAGAAATGGTTGTCCCTCCTGCTCCTATTGTTGTACCATTGAACAGTTAAAAATTAGATGATAATAATAGTAATAATAATAAAATGAAAGTGTTATATATACCATGAATTTGATATTGTTGGAATTGTTAATAAATAATAATTAGTAGACAGTACACCTCTTAACAATTTTAAAACTTTGTCGCATAGTTTTCTTGTAATTGTTTCCACTTGTAACATGTAGGTAGGGGTGTAAAAAGAGTCCAAAACTCGATGGGCTAGGCCGAAAAAAGCCTGATTCAAACTCTGCCCGAATCCGACATGGTCCGAGCCCGGCTCGAGCCTGAGTATCCTTAAGCCTGGGCTTAGGCCTAGTACTTTCCACATGAACCCGGCTTGAAATGTGGTCCGAAGCCCGAGCTTGAAACCCAAATCTAATACCCGATTTAAAAAGCCCGAAACTCAAAAAATATAATAATTCTTTTTTAAAAGAAAGTTTAAATTTAATACCCAATGTTTTAAAAATGCTATATATTCCAAGTAAAAATGTAACTTACTACTTATAAATAGACGAAAAAATATTTTAATTATTTGATATTAAAATTTTTCAATAATAGTTAATTTTTTTAAATAATGCAATTGAATTTTATTTTGACTAAATTAATAAGAAAAATATCAATATTCGATACTGAATATTATAATTAATTATCAATATATAGGTTATTAATCATTAAATATCAATTTTTGTTTTATAATTAAAAATCGACCCAAACATAAAGTCCGAAGCCTTTAGGACTGGGCTTTGGGCATGACTTTTACTAATTTAAACTCGGCCTAGCCTAGCCCGAAACCTTCTTAAAGCCCAAAAGCCCAAGCCCGAGCCCGCCGAAACCCGGAAGTTTGGGTTCGGATTGGACTTGGGCGGCCCGATTTACACCTCTGCATGTAGGTAAATACCCTCTTTTTTATATGCAGGAAAGGATAGCATCATCAATGAATTGCAGTTATATCTCAATTATGTTGGTACCCAACTGTAATATATATGTTGCAATATATATCTTGCTTCCACTGCCTCCTCAAATGTATTAATTAAAAATAATAATAAATTTTAATAACCAACAATGAGATTTAGGAGGAATCTATAACATGGAAGACCGTAAAGGTCTCTAACTAAATAAGAGGTCAAGAAGGACGGTACACTATGTCAAATCCGAAAGAGAAGTGCTGAAGATAGCAAATTTATCTACAACTTGATTACTTTCCCTAAAACATGAGGAGCTTGAATAATCATAGGGGTATTGGAAAAAAGAACTTGCAAGAACGAAAAGCATGAAGAGTCACCAAATCTTGTTGAGAATTATACTTACAAGCATTCTCAAATTGATTAACATTCCAGAAGGAACCCAAAACAAAGGTCGTCGTTGTAGAAGCAAGAATAAAAGAATCTTAAAAGATATATTACTTGGCATACCAAATATTCCAAATAGAACTAATTTAGTTAAATAATGGGGAATATATTTCACTTTCTTGAAAACATAGGGACTAAACAAGGATTTAGTTAAAATTTAGTGGAAGCTTATGGTACTTTTCTTTTAATTAACCAATCACCTAGATGATTTTTTTTTTCAATTGCCTCTACACCTTACATCCAGTTGTTCAATATAACATAACAATACCAAATTAGCTTACAAAGCATTAATAGTATATATATTCAAATATTTCCAATCCAATCATCTTCTTCATCAGTTTTTTATTCTTGGTTAACTAACAGTTCCTGCAAACTAGATTGTGTTATAAAAAAAAAGGATAAGACTACATGTCCTAACTTTTGTATCAAATTTTTTGTAACAACACATATGGCATGTAAGTTGTCACCATCTAATTGGTGTGTTAATACTTATCATAAATAGAATAAATATTATTACCAATTGAGTGGTGACAAATCACATGTCACATGTGTTGATATTAAAATTTTGGTACAAAACTTGGTATCTTCAGCATTATCCTAAAAAAAATAAGCGATATATAAGGTTATATATAAACAAACGTTTATAATAGACTTTAAAATAAATTTTAAATTATCAAAAGTTTGCTCCAACAAACGTTTATTATGATTGGATTCGTCCAAGGAACAAGAAATCCTGCAAAACAATAACAACGTTATCGACTGAGGCTTGTGTCTCACACAATTTCCTTAAAACTGATTTACCATCTCCACCATAGTACTTGAGGACTATAAGTCTCCTAGAATGCAACGACGAAGAGTAGCAAAACAAGCACTCGACTTCTACTCTGGCGAGCTAGAACATTCAAAAACTCTATCACACTTAGGACTCTAGCTATGAACTTCCTAGCACTTGAAGAACTAAAACAAGAAACTAATAACTCAAGAACACAAGAATGGAGAGAAGACACTAGAGAGAATGAAATGAACTCGGATTTTGGTGTGGTAGAATAAGGAGGATGAGCTCTCCTTTTATAGCCATTGAAATGGAGATTACACCTATGCTCTTAATGGTCATAATGCTTATAAAGCCAAAAATACTAATAAATGGACTACTCAAAAATGCAAAAACCCGACCCGACCCCAGATTTCATATTCAAATTAGTGTACTCAAAAATTCGGGTAAAACTCAACCGAACTGAAGGATTTTCGGTTTGGGTATGGGTACACATTTTGGGGGTTCGGTACCCGTACTCGAACCGAACCCGCCACTATTATTTAAAAAAATATTAAAATTAGTTATTTAATAATTTATTTCTCTTTGCATTTTTTTTCTTTTTTATTTCAATGTTTATGAGATTGTATGTATTGTGCAAAAAGCTAATTATGCATAAAATATGGAAAAAAAAATCAAAATTATTTATTATGTGGTAAAAAAAAAAAAGAGAAAAAAGTTTTATGCTTCCATAAAACCTGATCCGCCGGAATACCCGATCTGCCAGAATACCCGATCTACTCGAAACCTGAATACCCGATCTCTGTTGGTTTGGTTTTGGTTATTTATTTTTATATATCTGAAACTGAATACCTGAAACCCAACCTGATGTGCACCCCTCCTAGCAACTAAAAACTTGGCTTGGTAGTATTTTTTTTTCTAAAACTGCACTCTTAATATCATGGAGGTTTCAACATTAAAAGCATGATGACTATACTGCAGGTGCGGACACACACGAGCCCATGCAAATTCAAGCTTAAGCCTAATGATTTGCAACCCCTTTGTACGCCCTGAGAAAGCATGTATAACCATCTCAAAACGTGACTCTGTATATGCCACTAGGACCAAGCTTCTTTTACCAATGTGGAACTTATGCTTTTTCTAATCATTTTCCAATTTCAATGGTGTATTTTTTTAGTAACAATTTCTCATTCATCCATACACTATTTTGAACGTGTGAATATACGAAATCGACATCCTCACGAAGAAGAATAAGAATTCATTATGACTTTTCATCAATAAGATATGAATCCCACTTATTTTTTAGCTTCAAGATAGTTCTTGAAAATGAGAGTTATAATACATTTGGACTTCACAAAGTACTTAGACTTCCAAGCCCAACAACTTAACCCATTTTCTTACAAATTGTAAGTCTATTAGGATTTCAATCTTGTACTCTTATTTAATGAAAACAAATTATGTGCTAATAACAAATTTGAGTGCGTAGAAGATTGCTCAAAATTAAATAGTTTTTAGTTATCACAAATATCAAGTAGAGAAGATTGATCAAATTTAAAGTAGCTAATTCTGCATAAATCTTTATCAAGCTTGAATGACACCAAAATGAAGAAATAAGATACAGGATTAGATTCCATATAGGTTTATATTTTATTTATCTTGTATTTAGATTTATTGTATAACATGATTTTAATCATAGTATGGCTCGAATTTTTATAAATCACTTTTATAGCTGAAATTAGTTTTTTTAACATTAGTCCGTTTTTGGCTTCATCGTGCAAATTTTTAGAAGAATATTTTTAAAAACCAAATCCAGTTTTCAACTGTCAAATTATTTATGTGAAAACAATTTTCCAAGTTTTTATTAAAAATAAGTTTAGAAGTTCAAAAAAAAAAAAATCTAAAACCTGCCAAAATCTTGTGCTAAGGGACATACGCAATAATTAGGCCTTCTACAGCATTTTTAGAAAAAAATATTGAAAAATATGGGGCCAGTGTTTTTTTGTGAGTATAATATGATTTTGATTAGAAAAATATCATTTTTTAAAAAAGATTTAGAAAAATACTATTTTTAAAATAGTGACTAGCAACCGGTAACTAGTTTCCAGAAACTAGTAACTAGTAACTAAAGGTATTTATAATTAGTATATAACTAGTAATTAGTAATCGGTAACTAGTTTTCAAAAACTAGTAACTATTTTAAAATGATATTTTTCTAAAATTTTTTAAGAAGTGACATTCTTTTAATTAAAGTTGTACGGAAATTGGAAAAAAACCCGACCTCTGTATTTTTGTAAGTCTTTTAAGTTTTTATAGATAAAAGTTGTTCGGTGTGCAGGGTCGGAGTTGTGCTCTAGATTAATTAGTATGACCTGTACTTAATTAAAATAAAACAAAAGATAATTGGGTTATACCATTAGAATGTATAGCAGAAAGGGTTATCACAATATTTCCACGTGTCGAAAAAGGATAGGCGGTCACAATGAGAACAACTCTTCCTACTTATTTCGACAAGATTGGTAGTTGCAAGGATGACTCACTTAATGTGCATAGGAATAAACAGGAATAAAATAATATTAAAAATTGACGGAGGCGGATGAACCGATTATATTGTCAACTGAGAACTAGAAGTAATATAATAATACAATAAATAAATAGACAAGGAATTAAATACTACTAGTTGACTGAGGCGAATATACCGACCATGACGTCAACTAGAAATTAGCAGCAGAAATAAATTGCAGAAAAATAAATAGTTAAAAACTGACGAAGGCGATACTGTCCATATGCCAGTTTTAGTTAATTAGAGGGGTTAGAATTATGAGGCGGTAAGTCTAGCCATATCATCAGAGATAAAAATAAATAACTAAAATTAAAGTGCTGAGATTTAAATAAAGCGGTGGGACAGGTTGCAAGGGAAAACAACTCAAATCACTAAATAAATGCGCACAATAATTAAAAGGGGAGCAAAATAACCGATTGCACTCAATGCAGCAATACAGACGACTTTACGGGGAAGGGGAAGCGTAGTAATTGATTGCACTTAGAACAGCAACACAAATTACCCGCCAAGGTAGAGATACAAGACAGATATATATATATATATATAGAGCACAACACCTCGAACTTGTGCTATAGGTCAAGCACGAGATTGTAGAGAGTAGCTCGGTACCTAAAGATCACTATAACATATAGTGTGCAATAATAATAATAATAAATAATAATAATACAAATATGTGTGTATATATATATATATATATATATATGAACGCACGTGTGTGTATGTGTGAGAAAACTTGGTGACCAAGCTTATGAAAAGTGAGAATGAGATGAAGATGCCGATGATAACCAGGAAAGGAATCAGTTTAAAAAGGAAATACAAAATGATGGAGATGAGAACATAGCCACAGGTGGTGAAAATAAGGAGAAATAGTGACGATGGTGTAAGAGAAATGGTTATAATACTGATGTATGGCAATGGAGTTGTTAAATGAATAAAGAAATTTTGATATCAATCAAAGTTATATATGGATATGGGTTGGTCAAACGAAGAAAAAAAGTAAATGAAAGAAAGTGAAAGTTAAGTACTTTGGTAAGATAATTAAGAAAAGGACAAACAATAATGATGGGTCTGGTTGTTTGTATTTGAGAAAGAGAGAAACAATAATTTGGAAGAGATAAAATGAGAGAATAATATGAGTGTATTAATTGTATTGCTCTGTTCTCTTTACACAGGTTGTAAGTCTTTATATAGGCATATATCAAGCGATGGGAGAGATGAAAACAGCTCACTACACTTGATCCCTAAGCATGATACGTGTCTTAACCATGCAAATTAAGTACTAATTTTGGACAGCATGTCTACCAGCTGTTTTGCATTGATTGGTTAGCTTCAAAAATTTGACACATGGCATGGTAGAGGGGTCCAATAAAAACTTGACAAATGACTCTATAATGTTGTGACACATGGCATGATTAATGGTGTGGCACAGACTCCTTGATGATGTGGCATGAAATTGGCAATCCTCCAATGAAAAATTGACACGTCAAATTTTCTTAATTGACCACAAATTGCACAATCATCACATTATTTGTGACTTAATTTTTTTAGTTAGTGACTAATTATAAAAATTATCACACCCTAAAACATTAAGTCCCCTGAGCTATAGTGAATGTGAAACATTCGCTAGAGCGGTGTGCGCCCAATTTATATTTTAAACCTGAGTTGCACAAAAATATCGATTATGATATATACTGACAGATCCTGGTTCCAATGTACCTGTTGGCAGCATAAGCTCGTACCAAGGGGTACTTTCAGGCTTAGTATAATCCAATCTCGATTCACTTTTCCCGATATTATTGGCAGCATAGGCTTGAACCAAAAGATATTATCAGAAAGTATCCAATTTTCGGGTTTATACTAACAGTCCCTAGTTCCAATATATCTTGGCAGCAAAATGCTCGTACCAAAGAATACATTTAGGCATAGTTTTTACCCTACTTAGGATTTGTACAACTATCATGGTAAAATATATAGATTGCTTAGACAAGGATTTTTATGAGTGCAATCTAAGATGAATGAATACCAACCATTTATTATAGGATAAAAAATTCATCTATAATAGTTCCTAGATATAGAGATGTCTAGAAAACTTTATGAAGTATTCCTTGATGAATTTGAGATTGGTAAGTGCAGAAAGTGTACCTGTATTCAGATCTTTGAGAGTGCAGTACCCACTAGATTAGATATCCGCAATTTGATAGGGTCCTTCCCAATTTGGTGTGAACTTAGCAGCATGCATTCCTTTCATAATATGATCAGCTGCTTTGAGTACTAAGTCACCTTCTTAGAAATTTCTGGCTCGTACCAATTTGTTGTAGGCTCGAGTGATTTTTCTTTGATAGTTTTGAACACTATCTTGTACTTGTGCTCTTTCATCTTCCAAAATTTCGCGATCAAATCCACGAGAGTTTTCTATTCCACCAAGTGCCATCTTAGTAGACGGTATATTTAATTCCACAGGCCATAGAGTTTCAGTCCCATATACTAGAGAAAATGGAGTTCCTTTAGTAGTAGTATATTTGGTGGCTCTGTAAGCCCAAAGAGCAAGAGGTAGACAATCATCCCATCCGATCGATTTTTCCTCGATCATTTTTTTGATGATGGCCACCAAAGTTTTGTTGAATGCTTTTATGGCTCCATTTCCTTGAGGATAATATCTGGTGAATTTTCTATAAAAGATTTGATATCTTTCCAGCAATGATTCAAATGGTTGTCCAATAAAGGGTGTCCCATTATCAGACAGTATTCTTTGAGGTACACCAAAGCGACAGATGATATTTTCTTGCACAAATTGGCTAGCAGCTTCTGAAGTAGCCCTCTTAAGAGAAATAGCCTCAGACCATTTTGTGAAATTTTCTGTAGCTGCTAAAATCCAGATCTTTCCTTTTGAGGGAGGACTGATTGGACCAATGAGATCAATCGATCAGGTGTAGAATGACCAAGGTGATGTGATACTTCCCATTTCGACAGTGGGCACATGTATCAGGTTTTCATGTTTTTGGCAGGCGTCACATTTTCGAACGAATTCCATGGCATCAATTTCCATCATCGGCCAATAGTATCCAATAGTGATTAATTACTCGAACAGATGTCTTCCACCCATATGGCCGCCACAGTCCTCGGTATGAATTTCTTTTAGGACTATTTCTATCTCATTAGGTCCTAAATATCTCAGGACCTTTCCTTGAAAGCTTTTTCTGAAAAGCAAGTTATTATGAATAAAGAATCTACCTGCTTTACGTTTGACGAGAATAGCTGAAGAAGTTTCATCAGGCAGCTGGCCATAAATGATGTAGTCAATGTAAACTCTTCTCCAGTCTTCTTCCTCCACAAAGAAGCTTTCTTTGGGATCTATCACAAGCTAGCATTGCTTACAATTTCTTTGCAGCTCATTAGCTTGCTTTCTTAACTCAGGCCAAAAGTATCCAAGTCGTTGGATTCTTCTAGCTAGTGTTGGTCCATCTAAACCAAAAATTTTAGGATAGACTTCGTCTAACACTTTTCTTCCAAATTCTTCGTCAATGCATTTTGCTAGAACTCCATCAGAGAATCTCTTGTAAACTTGATCATTGATCAATATAAATGCTTTGATTTCTCCGATATCTTTGACTTCTGGACTTTCCAGCTTCTCTTTAATGGATTGGATCCACCCATTTGATTGTTGTGTTGACGAGTGTATTGGCTCTGACTTGGTCTCTAAAGGGATTTGAATCAGATCTTCATCTGTATGATCCACTTTTAGTACTAGAGTAGCCAAAGCATCTGCATATTTATTCTGAGATCTGGGGATATATTCCAGACTATAATTTTTAAAATTATGGAGCTTTTCTTGAATTTCTTCTCGGCATTTGACCAAATTCAGCTCTTTGACAGCAAAATCTCTATTAAGCTGTCTGATGACTAAGTTAGAGTCCCCACATATTTTCAGTTTTGAAATCTACATTTCCTTGGCTAGATCTAATCCGATTACGAAGGCCTCATATTCAGCTTCATTGTTGGAGCAAGGAAAAGCTAATTTAACAGCTTTCTTGAAGATTTCACTTTGATTATTTGACAGAACAATTCCGGTGCTTCCTTCATTACGTGTGGAGGCACCATCAAAATAGAGTATCCAACAATCCTCTTTATCTTCTACAGACATTATTTCCTCCGAATCATGCTTAGGGCCTGTTTGGCATAGTTTCCAAAGATCTTTTGGGGGTGTTTGGATGAATTGTCAGAAGATCTTTTTTTAATTAGAAGATCTTTTTAATGAAGCATGGACCTACTAGTTTTTACAGGAAGATCTTCTAGAGCTTTTACTTCACGAAGTAAAAGTTATCCCAAACAGGCCCTTAGTATATTTCAGCAACTCTGCTAGAGCTTGACTCTTGATAGATTTTGGCTTTTCGACATTGATATCAAGTTCACTAAGCGTAAGTATCTACTTGGCAACCGGTAACTAGTTTTCAAAAACTAGTAACTAGTAACTAAAGGTATTTATAATTAGTATATAACTGGTAATTGGTAATCGGTAACTAGTTTTCAAAAACTAGTAACTAGTAACCATTTTAAAATGATATTTTTCTAAAAATTTTTAAGAAGTGACATTTTTTTAATAAAAGTTATACGAAAATTGGAAAAAAAACCCGATCTCTGTATTTTTGTAATTCTTTTAAGTTTTTACAGATAAAAGTATTAGAAATCCATATGCCTTCAAGGAAGACATCCAGACCAAATCCAGATGTGCAAAAATAGGGGGAAAAAAAATGTAAGGGCTAGTTGGCAGATGACATGGTCTATATGTTAGGGTTTATGCCCTAAAAGCATGTATATTTTGGGTATTTGCTGAATTAATAAAATGACATTTTTCTATTTGAATTTGTGCATAATT